>CM070725.1:34947210-35397626 GCA_036346275.1 Otatea glauca
CGGCGGCGTTGTTGGTGGCATCGAAAGCGGCTCCGATGGCGTCACTGAAGCTGTTCCCGAGCGGGAGATGATGATGACTCCGCGCCCGCGCCATTCTTGTTGTAAGACCCATCGAGTACATTGTCCGGTGCCGGGGTCTTGATCACTTTAGTGGTGCTCGGGTTTGGGTCCACTCGGCGGCGAAGTCGCTAGGGCTCGCGACTTGATCGCCGTCAGGGGCGTATGTGATGTCGTGGCGGCGAGCTCGGCGCCCACTTGGCTATCCTTCCCGGCGTCGCGGTTGCGGGCGATCTCGCCGAGCGGGGACGTGGTCACCACAGTGATGGTGTGCTGATCGAAGTAGTGGACGAGCTTTCTCTTCTCAATGAGCACCGTGTAGAGTAGCTTCTGCACCTGTGGGTACCGAGCCTTGGACTCGGAAAGGACCTCGCTAATGAAGTAAAGCGGCGTTGTACCTTGAGTTCGCGGCCTTCTTCCGCTTCGCTCCACCACGAGGGCCGCGGACGACTTAGGTAGTGGCGCGATGTAGAAAACAGTTCACAGTGCCGGGCGACCAGAGGAGGAGGCGAGGACAGGAAGGCCTTCAGGCGGGTGAGGGCCTCCTGAGCCTCCGGGGTCCAGCTGAAGCGGTCGGATCTCTTGAGTAGCCTGTAGAGTGGCATTCCGCGCTCGCCGAGGCGAGACACGAAACGGCTCAAAGCTGCCAGGCATCCGGTCAGCCTCTGGACCCCCTTGAGGTTGCTGATTGGGCCCATCCTTGCGATTGCCGATATCTTCTCCTGGTTGGCCTCGATGCCTCGCTCGGAGACAATGAAGCCAAGGAGCTTCCCTTTGGGGACCCCGAAGACGCATTTCTCGGGATTGAGCTTTATGCGGAACCGTCGAAGGTTCGCGAAGGTCTCTTCCAGGTCGGGGATAAGGTCGTCGGCCTTCTTGGTCTTTACGACAATATCGTCGACGTACACCTCAACGTTACGGCCGATCTGGTCATTGAAGCACGTTTGCATACATCGCTGGTATGTAGCGCGCGTTCTTTAGGCGAGCGGCATTGTAGCGTAGCGAGAATGAGCGAACGGAGTAATGAAGGAAGTCGTGAGCTGGTCGGACTCCCTTAGCGCAATCTGGTGGTAGCCCGAGTAGGCATCCAGAAAAGAGAGGGACTCACACCCTGCGGTGGAGTCGATGACTTGGTCGATGCGGGGCAAAGGGAACGGATCCTTGGGACACGCTTTGTTGAGACTCGTATAGTCAACGCACATCCTCCATTGCCCATTTTCTTTTTACAAGTCAGAGGTTGGCTAGCCACTCGGGGTGGCGCACCTCTTTCGAACCCTGCGACGGTTTGGCGATCTCCTCCTATGATCCTGCGCCTCTCTCGTCGAAGCGGCGCGGCGTTGAAGCGACCGGCTTTGAGCACAGTCGGATGCTCAAGGAGTGCTCGGCGACTTCCCTTGGATTCCCGGCATGTCGGAGGACCTCCATGCGAAGGCGTCTTTGTTGGTGCGGAGAGTCGGCGAGCGCGCTTTCCTATTTGGCGGGGCGTGGCTCGATCCGCCGGTCTTGGTCGGATCACGGGGATCGACCGCGACCTCCTTCGTGTCCTCGGCGGACTTGAAGGATCCGCCCCGACTTGCTTGGACTCGGGCGGATTCGAGGCTTCCCTCTTGAGGTTATCGAGCTCGCGACGCGATGACCGCCGAGGCAAGCTCACAAGCTAGCTGCGCTCGCGATTGTAGGCAAAGCTGGAAAGATGATGCCGCGGTGATGACTCCTCGTGGCGGGCATCTTCACTTGAGGTAGGCGTGGCTGGGGACCGCCATGAACTTGGCGTAACACGGCCTTCGAGGATGGCATGGTAAGAACCGGGGAAATCCACGACCTCAAAAGTGAGGGTCTCGGTGCGGAAGTTTCCCGGTTCCCCAAAGGTAACGGGCAGGTCGATCGCCCAGTGGATGGGCTGCGGCCGGGAATGGCGCTATGGAAAGGCGCTTTTTGGGTCGGAGGGTTGGCGCGGACCCCATAGCGTCGAGCGTCTTGACGTAGAGGATGTTGAGGCCGTTGCCTCCGTCCATCAGCACCTTTGAAAGGCGCTTCTTCCCCACGACGGGGCTGACCACCAGGGGGTATCTCCCCGGCTGTGGAACGTGGTCGGGGTGATCGGTCCGATCAAAGGTGATCGGGAACTCTGACCACCGGAGGTATTGGGGGACGCATGGCGCGACGGTGTGGACCTCGCGATAAGCGAGCTTGAGCCGGCGCTTGTCGGCATAGTAGGCCGGTCCTCCAAAGATCATGAGGCAGCCGTCGGGTTCAGGGAACTCGTCGTCGCTTTTTCTGCGACCAGCGAGGCTGCAGCGAGCTTCTTCCCTTGCCACGGGCGTTGTGGGGACGCCGGAGGTAACGCCTCGAGGACCTCGCGATCCGGTACTTGTGCTTGACGGAGAACCCGTGGTTTGGGCACGGGCCGTCCATCAACTTCTCGGTGGTCGGGCGTGATCGGTCGGTCACACTCGCTTGGCGGGCGGTCGACGTGGCGACCACTTGGGTCTCGCGGATCTGCTTCCCGTGCCGCTTCCGTTTGTCGGAGCGGTCAGAAGGGGACCCGATGTGGACGCCGGATTCTAGCTGGGCCTTTCCTCCCTCAAAGATGGCCCCCACAGCCTCCTCGCGGGCGTGGTTGAGTGGCGATGTCGAGGAGCTCCTTGGTAGTTCTGGGCTTGAGGCAACCTAGTTTGTGTACCAAGGCCTTGCAGGAGGTGCCGTAGATGAATGCTCCCACGACATCGGCGTCGGAGATGTCGGGGAGCTCGTTGCACTAGCGGGAAAACCGCCGGATGTAGTCCCGGAGGGTTTCCCCTGGCTGCTGTTTGCAGCCCTTCAGGTCCCAGGAGTTTCCAGGGCGCTTGTAAGTGCCCTGGAAGTTGCCGACGAAGAGGGCCTTCAAGTCGGTCCAATTCCTGATGGTTTTGGCGGGCAAGTACTGAGCCAGGCTCGGCCGAGTCCGCGAGTAGATGGGAAGGTCTTGGATGATGAAGAGGTCATCCGTTGCTCCTCTCGCCCGGCATGCGAGCCGGTAATCTTCGAGCCAGACACCTGGGTTTGTGGCCCCGGTGTATTTGGCAATGTTGGTAGGCGCCCGGAATCTGGCAGGGAAGTCCGCCTGGCGGATCCCCTGGCAGAACGCTCGCGGTCCAGGACCGTCGGGGCTCGGGCTGCGGTGGTGGTGTCCGCGCCGCCGTTCGTGAGTGGCGGCCTCCTCCGCCATCTTTCTTCGCGCCTCAAGGGTAGCGCGAATGTCGTAGGCATCACCGAGGCGCTGGCGCACCGGGTGCGTGAGGCCTGGTGTGGCTCGCGGTGCGGCGCCGCTGTCCCGACCAACGGCTCCATGGCGGCACTGGGCCCGTGGCGAGGTGGCTCGGGCGATAGGAGCCGGAGCGTGCATGTGCTTTACGGCCGCCGCGACTCTACCAGCCCGGAGGTTTGATAAGTGGCCTTGGCCTCGGGTCGGTCGGCTCGGAGGCCTCGGCGGCATTGCACCTGCGCCACGTTTTGGCTTGCATGGGGAAGAACCGAGACCGTCGGACTCTTCCTTTCTTGGAGTGTGCTGGCAGCGTCTTGCTGCCGCCAGCATATCTGGGTCTCGAGCTCCTCTGCTCCGAGTTGGCTCGAGTTGGTCGAGCTCAGCTCTTCGTTCCTCCAACTCTTTGCGCCATTGTTGGAGCTCGGCGCATGGCTCGAAAGGCTGATGCTGTGCACTGGTACTCCTCCTCCTGCGCTGAGTGCGCGGATAGGTGGTCCGTGAGCCGCTGGGGCCACGGTCAAATCGGCCGTGCCGCCATGTTGCACTCGCGAGTGCCGCTCAAGCGTGGTACTCGTGTCGAGTGAGTCATGGTGGAAGAGTCTTCCAGCAGCTCGTGGATGGAGGCCGGCATGTAGCCAGCCATCGCCACAAGTTGCGAGCCTACGGGGGGTGACATGGTCACCTGCCCGGGCCTACGGGAGTTTTCGCGAGACGTGGTGGAGCACTCCTCGGGTTCCGCCGGGGCTGCAGGGCGCCTGCCGAGCTTAGCGAAATCGCCGGAGAGGACGCCCGAGGAGCTCTCAACGGCGCTCGTCCTCCGGAGGCGGCGGGACGGCGTGAGCCTCTGCCGGGGTGACGGCTGGTCGAGGAGCCGAAGCGGATCCGGCTCCCCGGCGCAGTCATGCCGTCGCAGTGGGTGGATGCCATCAGGGAGACAAACGGAATCCGGAGATGGTGACGAAGACGCACGAAGGCCCCTACCGGCGCGCCAGCGCCGGCGTTTTGGCGCCGGCAAGTAAATTTGTAAGTCTAAAGGGTCGCGCGCCCACTCCTGAATGGTTAGACTCGAGAGTCCAAGATGTATACCGTTCGGTGAAAGTCCCTACTCGATTCGGATGGCGATTGTATTGCTTTGCACAACGTTTTTGGATGAGGCGCTAAATTACCTAATCTCCTCCTGTTCTCATGTGTTCATCCCCTCTAGAATCGTTAGTCCCGCCTCCTTTTATCTGAAGGAAGGCGGAGTTACATCGAAGTCGGGGAAGGCGAGCGACCTATGCTAGGAGCTCGGTCCTTAATCACGTGGACTGAGTCGCCACACGTCTTGCCCATCTTTGGGTCGGTAGCTTTGGTGGTCGGGAGGTTAGGTATTCCCGGAAATAGCGTACTTGCCCTCGTGATCCTTACGAATCTTGCCGACGGTGTGTGACGTTAGCGCCGCCTCGGGGGAGCGTATGTTAAATCTTGTCTGCGATCGTTGATGGGGGCCGGAAGCTCGACCCAGCAGTCACCAAACCTTCTAAGGAAGGAGCCACCGCCTTGTATAGTCACTCCAATTGACCTTGTTCGCGAGGTGCGTGGCGGTAGGCTGATGAGGGCCCGACACGCGGCCCTCGGCTCGCCACCTTGGTTCGGTCGGTCGGAGATCCCACCCGCCAAAGAAGTCGGGAGCGTCCGTCCGATCGGAAGATCCCGATCCCGCCAAGGGGGTCGGAGCGTCCGTCTGGATTCGCTTCCCTGGCGGTCGGGAGCGGATGTCTTGTGTGGTCTCGCAGGCGATTCGGTCGGTGGCGGGCCGGGCGCGGCCTGTTGGGCTGGAGATATGCTTGAGGCCGCTGGCTCGTCGCTTCGGGCCGTTGGGGTACCCCTGTTATTAGTATTCGTCACATAGTGTCATCAACAGGGTAGAGACGACCACTGCAGTTCGTACGTCATGCAACACATGATGATCGTGGTCGGCGGCTCAGACCTTCTCCCTAAGGTATATGTACATGCATAATAATACAATTAGCCTTTTATATAGAAATTTCAAAACTTAAATTAGAGCACTTGTTTCTATTTTGAAGCATATCAATATCCCCCAGAAGCGCTTAGATAGCTCTGCACTCAACAAGTTATGAGACCACTTATGCCAGTGGTACTGGATGGAAGTTATCTCGCAGATGGGTAGGTTTGCAGATCCTGAAAGCTCTTACTAGTCCATATGTGAACAATATTACATATGTGAATGCGATTGTATGTGTACTGACTATGAAGCATGTTTGAGTTCTGTTTTATGAATGAATGAAATATGTGTTGTAATAAAGTATTTGTGTTTTGTGAATGTGATATGTGAATACTGTGTGAAATATGTGCTGATTGGAGAGTGAATTGGAAAACAGCACACCCCCTCATCTCTATCAGTTCTGAGAAGAAAACGATAAAGATAAGGGGTCATCTCTATCAGTTCTTTGTAATAAGCGATAGAGATGACCACATCATCTCTATCGGTTCTTTAGAAGAAGCGATAGAGATGACATGCTCATCTCTATCGGTTCCTTATAAGAAGCGATAGAGATGAGTGCGTCATCTCTATCGGTTCTTTGTAAGAAGCGATAGAGATGTTCACCTCATTTCTATCGGTTCTTTAGAAGAAGCGATAGAGATGAGAGTGTCATATCTATTGGTTCTTTAGAAGCGATAGAGATGACATGCTCATCTATATCGGTTCCTTATAAGAAGCGATAGAGATGAGTGCATCATCTCTATCGGTTCTTTGTAAGAAGCTATAAAGATGATCACCTTATCTCTATCGGTTCTTTAGAATAAGTGATAAAGATAGCATGCTTATCTCTATCGGTTCCTTGTAAGAACCGATAGAGATGATAGGGTCATCTCTATCGCTTCTTGTAAAGAACCGATAGAGATGACACACTCATCTCTATCGGACAAGAACCAACTGTAATAGCGCCGCCTCATCTCTGTCTCATGACTTTGTGTCACTACCAGAATCAATTGTGATGATAAAAAAAGAACCGATTATGATGTATATTTGTGTAGTAGTGACTTTATTTTGGCATATTTTCTGAGGTAGCACTTTGTTGGCTCTTTTAAACTAAATATGATGTGTTTTAGTATTTTCCTAGCACATCACTATAATACCCAACATCTTCGGGAATTTTTAGAGTTAGTTGCCAAATGACACAATTAAGCACATAATATTGTATAAAATGATGATAAATGGAGCGAGAAAAGTACACAAACCAAATGCTAACAACTCCCCTGTGCTTATGCTCATCCTTGAGAAAATCTTTCCTCAAAGATAGGTATTAGTGCTGAAATTTAAGATGATCAATAACTAAAATCTAATATCAAACTATAAAAATCAAAGTCTTCAAGTTAAGTTAGTTGAATACCAATAAAACATATTCAAGAATCCTACAATTATAAATGGGGAACAAATGACCCAGATAAATTCAACCATTCCTCCACAAGCATATTGTGAAACTAACCTCGCAAGTCATCCCTTCTAAAATTATTCACTAGAGTTTTGCATGCATATAAAATTACTGGCCATAAACAAGATTTACCACAACCCTTCTTCAACAAGGAATCTCCCTCGTTCGCTCATATAATCCTCACCAAAGCCAAAGGCTCTCCCTACTTCTACAAATCAACATGAGGCATATATGTGGAGTTTGATAGGGTAAATGCTTATATGAAAACCTAGATATTAAAAAGTCAAATAATGATTCACACTGAATTTTAAGAAGTCTTATAAAAAAAGGCCATTAGAATACAATTATGATGAACAAGGAGGTGAGAGGAATTAACACATTCTTTAGAAGGTGGACTTGTGCAAGTGGCAAAGAGTGATCCTAGGACACAGATGAAGTTCCTGTCATCCGATTGCACAAGGGGAAAGACATAGTTTCAGGCATAGGGTATGCACTATTGAAAGGAATAATCCGGACAAATGCACAAAAGCTGCAACACTGCTCTATAGATGCCAAGCAGGTGCAGTATGAATGTACATATAGCTTCAATAGGCATATAGGGTGGATACAATGAGTTCATCACTTACCTACTTTTTGTTCTATATTTTTTCTTTATTTTTCATTTTTTCTCAAAGGCCATGTGGAGTTCTATCCATGTTGTGATAAGTTATTGACTTGGTTTGAGCATGTGGTGCTCGAGTTTGAGTTTAATTTGAATTCTATTTCGAATTTGAAGCAATTTAAGGTGCTGTCAATGTCGGGTAGCACTACTGGCCTTGTAGAAGCGGTAGTGCCGATCAGGTGGCACTACCGGCCTGGGATGGGCGGTAGCAATGGTCGTAGGAGTAGTAGCTTTTTCATAGAGAGGTATTTCTTTGAGGTTTAGCAAAGCGGCACTACCGGCGTGCTAGGAGCGGTAGTGCCGGGGGAGTGGCACTACCGGCCCAAAGGCACGGTAGTTATTTTATAGAGTAGGTCTCTAATGGGTTTCAGGGATATCGACACTACTGGCCATGGGGGACGGTAGTACCGGCCAAGCGGTACTACCGACCCTAGGTTGGCGGTACCGGTTTTCCAGTGAGATGTGAATTAAATTTTGTTGATTTAATTGCATATATTTGTGAACAATGCTATGTGATGTGTTTCTTGTTTATGTGGTTGCAGGACTTCGGAGCTAGGTCATGGTGAGGCGAAGGCGAGACCGGGACTAGGCTAGGAGAGTAGAGGTCCAAAACGGCCAAGAGACGCCAGAAGATGATCGAGGCCAGGAGGTGGTTGCAAGCCAGGAAGACAAGGAACCTAAGCATGATGCACTGGTGATGGACATGGTGGTCAATGGTATGAACTGTAACTAAGCTCAGGGAGGAGTCGAGGTCCATAACGATCAAGGAAGCCGATGCCGCTATGGTGAAGCAGAAAAGGACATGTGGCGGTCACGTGACTTGGGCCCGCTTGCAAGCGAGGATGGTTCGGGGGAGTCTGGACGCATGAGAGACTTGGTGGCAAGTCATTAGGACCACACGGAAAGCGCGAAGCATGGCGATGCTTCGAGGAGAAGGAAGCGCAGTCATTGGGGCAAATTGGTAATTTGTCTAATACCGATGGTTGAGGCGGTTTGGAAAACCACGGTGGTGGCCTAAGTGGTTTAGGTCAAGCCAAAGTGAAGTTGGACGCAAATTCGGGCTCGAAGAGCGGATTTGGCGTCAATAAAATGGCCGATTTGAGAAGCGTGCTTTTGTGAGTGAAAAACCCGTTAAGATTATTGGGTTTTGGGTTAGCCCATGTAAATATAGATGGTATCCACTTGTAGTGTCCAAGTTTAGGTTTAGGGTTGACTCTACTATATAAGGAGATGTAGTGGGAGGTAAGGATTTGAAGCCTTAGACTAAGACATTAGGAGGTTTAGGGTTTTCATAAGATTTTGGTTTTCTTGTGTGGTGTGCGTGCTCCTTGGGAGCTTTGCCCTCAGGTGAGAGGCTTTGTAATCTATCCTCATAATCTGAAATAAAATCAAAATTCGTTCTCAAGTTTTTGCCTCAAGTTTTCATCTTCCTTTGCTTTACTCTTGATCTTTTCTTGTGGTTTCTTTCTTGCTTGATCTTGTTCTGCCAAGGATGAATGATTGATGGATATATCCTTTCTAGATCATCTCCCAATCATCTAGGCAAGCCTCTTCTTGACCATCCAAGTTTTTTTCAAGAAACCGATTTTTGCTTGAGAAGGAAGCATTTGAGGTAGATCTAGATCTTGGTCGTTTGGGGGCAATTTTTGGAGTTCTTGCTTGCTGTGACATGTGGGAGGTCATCTAATATCATCTTGATCATCAAAACCTCACGAGCTTGCTCAGGGTAAAGTTTTTGCTTTTGACCCGATTTTGGTGCACCTGATGAGGACATCAATCCTTCGGATACGTGCAACATGACTCCTCAAGATATTCAAGGACCAATTACAAGAGCACGTGCACGACAATTAAACCACCAGGTGAACTCGTTCCTCGCTGTTCATGCTTTCTTGGATGGGTTGCTACTAAATTCTTGTGATGTCTTGTTGCTAAGGAATATGGGAAAAATATCACAAGGTTACCTGGACGCCATCCCTCGAAGTCCAAGTCTACTTACACACAATGTTGAGCTCAATTCGGACTCCAAATTTGGTTCGGAGTCCCAGGACAGCACCTCAATAAAACGACCATATCTGGGTCATACGAAGTCCGTTTGAGGCGTTCTTAGACTCTATAGACAAGCCCATGACGAGAGCTTTCCAATGGAAGTGGTTTCACATCCAAAATCCTTCTGGATCGATGGGAATCATCAAATTAATATGATGAACAGAATCTATCAGGTGTTGCGTCACCTCCACTTGGGCCCAAAGGCCTTCTACGACCTAGGGTTGCACGGCCATCCCCTTGGCCGCCTCTCTTGCCTTCAACCTCATATATATTCAGTAGACGTCGCTAGAATAGATGGGTTTTGCTTATATTACAACTAGACACTCTGTCAGTTTTTCGCCGTATATCGGTTTGTGAAACCCCAACTCGTGTTCTTAATATTATTTGCAATTTTAGATTGCATCTTCTACGTTCTTGCTTATATTCTCGATTCACATGTAGGGGATAAGCCTTCTTGGCGATAGGGGTGGGCATTATTTAACCGAAACCGAAAAACCAAACCGAACCGAATTAATCAAAAAATTCGGTTTTCTACTATTTGGTGTACGGTCTTTGGTTCGGTTTTCGTCGGTTGGGAACCGAAAAACCGATGCACCGAAATAGGCTATAAGCTAGCACCGTACTAGTCTGCTACGGCAAAAAAAAATCCCCACCTGGGACCCAGCCACCCCGATCCCCATTCCCCATTCACCGAAATAGGCTATACGCCGCTACTAGTCCGCTGCGGCTGAGAACGGCGACAGAGCGCCAGTGGTCGGCAAGCACCGGCACGCATGCCGCCCACTCGTAGTCTCGTTCTCGCAGGCTCGCAGCTCCGCAAGACCGTCGGACCACCCCATGGCCTCCCCGTCCCCCGCCTTGGCTGAATCCACCCGCCCCCACGCTCCCACTGCTCTCTCCACCGCTGTGGCTGTGTGCTGCGGCCGTGGTGGCTTCTTTCCTCACCAACCTCTCTCGCACGGGCCACCACTTCGATAAGGATAAGTGCACGCCCTTTGAGGCCGCCATGCCATGCCGCCCGACGCTGTCACCCCCGTCGTTCGCCCCCTCCTTGGCGGTGGCCTAGCCAGATCCGGGTCCGGGAACGCCTGAGGGTCGAGGTTGGATCTGCGAGAACCCCGGCACCGTAGCTGGTGGTGGTGGCCGCTCCCCTGCGTGGAACCCGTAGCTGGTGGTGGTCACTCCCCTGCGCGGAACCCGGTGGTGGCGGTCGGCGAAGAGGACGCGCTGGACGTGGAGGTGGGGGATGCCGACGGCGGCGGAGACAGGGGGTGGGCCAGCGTCCAGAGGGGCGGCGGGCGGCTTGGGACCCTCTGCGAAGGCAAAGTCCCCGTAGAGTCGAGGCCTCGAGGGTGAGGACCGTGAGGTGGAGAAGTGCAACAGTACAGGAAATTCGGTTAACTGGAAACCGAATTAACCGAACCGATTTGGTTCAGTTAATTCGGTTCGATTTTTGAAGCTGTTCGGTTTTGGTTCGGTTAGTAGAATCCAAAAATCAAAATATTTAAAAACCGAAAAAACCGAATTAACTGAATACCCACCCCTACTTGGCGAGGTTAACCGTGTTTGTGCGTGGTTGATAACCAAAGGAGCCATGGTGTAGCGATTGCAGGGTTCGAATCCGTTCTGATTGGAAGCCGGATCGTCAACGTCGAGTTCTCCACCAATCGATTTAGTACTACCTGTCAGAACGTTAGGCCACCGTTCGCATCACTACCTTTGGTAAATTCCAAAAAGGTCGTAACTTTGACGTCAATCCTTACGATTGAATGTTGGAATAGATTCCTAACACCTATAGGAAGGTGCATACAAAGTTTCACAGGTTTTCGATCCGCCGATCAAAAGATATACCGATTTTCGTTTTTGAAGTCGTGCGACTACTGTTCATTTGCCAGTTTTGCTGTTCATCGGTACTACCGCTACAATAACTGCTTGTACTGGGGTTACTGTTCATCTTAGCACTACTGGCCTCTGTAGCGCGGTAGTGCCGCCACAGAGGTGATTTTTTGGGAGATTTTCTTCTTCCGCTCTTCTGAGGTCTTGGGAGATTTTGGTTGGATTATTTGAGGGAAAATTTGTTGTGTGGTCATTCACCCTCCTCTGATCGCTATTTCCGGTCCTTCATTTTCCTTTATACTAAAGTGCTGAAGAGGCGACGAAATGACCCTTTTCTCAAGGATAAAAATGTAGACTAAATAAATATGAAGAGCATAAATATGCAACTGACCAAACTCAAAAAGAAGTTGAAGTTTGCTTAAGCTCCAAGGTAGGTTCAACAATGCCGAATATGAAAGGCTAGCAGTTGGTAGATGTTACACTAAAAGGATGGCCAGCTTGTAAGACTTCTTACTTTCAGGTGGATACAAACTTGGCAAAGCTCACCAAATCAATAGATAACTATGTGGAGGTTTCAAATACCTGATATCCACTTCCTGGCTGTGGTAGGATGAAAAATAATGCAACGGTTCTTCATCATAGGGTACTGTGTAACAAGAAACCATGGTGGTTTTCATCATATATAATTACCCTTAGAATATCTAGTTTCTATCTTTACTAAGGAACAACCCACAAATAAAGCAAGAAAATTGTATTTAATCAAACAATGATTATGGATTAGGGTATCCATCCCAAAGTGCTACACCAGCACTAATAAAAGAGACTTACAACTAGAATACCATGATAACATCATCAACTTTCAATTTGATAGTGAATAGATTAAATGAAAGAAATTTAGCACTAATCAAAATAAACCTCTTATCATTTCCTAGACAATGATAGCTTAATTAAGTAGACAGTCAAGTAACCCCCCCCCCCCCACACCCCCACACTCAAATTTTGCATTGTCCTCAGTGTAAAAGAGAGGAAGAAATGTGCTTTATTTGATTGACCCGCTGACGTTCTTTAGATCATGAGTGTTGTGGCCGCTTTGCGGGTTGCTTAGTTTAACATCGAGAGCTAGACCAGTGAGTTTACTTCTAAGCTATAGCCATTTCAAAGATATCGAATTCTTCTATCTTTGGTTTGTCAGGTTCTAGGTATACCTTGAATCGGTGGCCATTGACTATGATGAAATTGTTATTTGAATTCTTGATGACAATTGCACCCGATTGGAGAAGTTTGTGTGCTATGTACAGACCATCCCACTTTTTCGCTTTCCTCCGCCGAACAGCTTGAATCGCGAATTGAAGAGAGGAACTTTGTCTCCAACAGTGAATTCCTTTTTGATCAGCCGCTTATCATGTCACCTCTTCGTTCTTTCCTTGTAAATGCTTGCATTATGGTAGGCATGGAGTCGAAGTTCGGATAGTTAACTGATCTGAATTTTTCTCTTTATTCTAGTAGCGTCGTGGCTGAAATTCATCTCCTTGATTACCCAGTAAGCACTGTGTTCCAATTCAAAAGGAAGATGACAGGATTTACCGTACACCATTTGATAGGGCGTCATTTAAATGGGTGTCTTGTGAGCTTTTCGATATGCCGACAACGCATCATTTAAGGACCAATTCTTTCCTAAATGATTGACAGTCTTCTTGAGAATATCCTTGACCTACTTGTTTGATGTTTGTGCTTGTCCATTTGTCTGTGGATAATATGCAATAGTCATGTGATGATCCACTCCTTATTTCTGCAAGGAATTTCTGAATTTCTTCTCTATGAAGTGAGAACCACCATAGTTTATCACCACTCGTGGAACACCAAATTTTGGAAATATTATGTCAGAAGACATCCTCTGAGCTGTAGCTGCATTCGTTACTTTGCACCTATTTAGAGACGTAGTCAACGGCAACAAGGATATGTTCATAGCCATTTGATGATGGGAAAGGGCCCAAGTATTCTATTCCCCAAACATAAAAAATATCTATATGAAGGTTGTAGTTCAAGGGCATAGCTGCTCTGGTCTCCAAGTTTTCTGTTCTCTGACATTAAGGATATCTCCTCATGAATCGAGGGCATCCCTATGCACCGTTGGCCAATAGAATGCGCAACTCAAACTTTCACTACTACAGAACAGCACATCCTTGCCGGCACATCATTGCCGGTTAGGATAGAGCCGGCAGTGATAACATATCACTGCCGGTTCGAAAGTTAAGCCGGGGGGAGAATTTATCACTGCTGGTTCGTGGAACCAATCGACAGTGATAACCTCATACCACTGCCGGTTTATATATAAAACTGGTAGTGATATATCACTGCCGGATCTTGTGTCAACCGGCAGTGATATTGGTATTTTCACTGCCGGTTTTAAACTAGAACCGGCAGTGATATTTATTTTCCCGCCTAATTTTATTTTTCCGTGGAATTCGGCCCTATCACTGCCGGTTCTGCGCAGAATCGACAGTGATAAGTCCTTTATATATCTGGCGTCCCTTCCCCCCGACCAATCGAGTGTAACAGAGAGGAGTCTCTGCTCCATTATTGTGTCCAATTGCTATCGAAAATTGTACTAAAATTCATATCTATTTGTCTTCAAGATTAGTAATTTGAATAACATTATATTTGTAGTTGGATTTTACTTTATAGATTGCTTTAGATTTACATAATTACAATTCTTATTCATTTCAGTGATTTAGTGGATTTTTAAATGGCGAAAATGGCTAGGTGGATTTTGCAAAATGGTGAAAATGGCTAGGTGAATTTTGCAATAATGAAAATTGCAAGATACATTTGTAAATCGATATATTTACAAATATATCGTGTATTTTCATTTATATGCTTATTTTCAATAATTAAAGTAATTAAAAAATTGCAACATTGATATTATCAATATGAAAGTAATTTAAAAATTGCTACCTGGATATTTTTAATATAATAAAAATATGTCCTAATTATTTACAATTATTTGCTATTTTTAAAATAAATAAAAATTGCCAGATGGATATTTACATAATAAAAAAGGTTGATGTATGCTCAAATTTTGAAATAATAAAAAAATGCTACATGGATATTTACATAATGAAAAAAGGTTGATGTATTTTAATATAGTCAAAATGTATCCTAACTATTTACAATTATGTATTATTTTGTAAATAATTAAAAATTGGAAGATGGATATTTACATAATGAAAAAAGATTGATGTATTTTGATATAGTAAAAATATATCCTAAGTATTTACAATTATTTTCATTTTATAAAATAATAAAAAAATGCTACATGGATATTTACATAATGAAAAAGGTTGATGTAGTTTAACATAGTCAAAATATATCGTAACTATTTACAACTATTTATTATTTTGTAAATATTTAAAATTGCAAGATGAATATTTATATAATGAAAAAAATATTGATGTATTTTAATATAGTAAAAATATATCCGAAGTATTTACAATTATTTTCATTTTATAAAATAATAAAAAATTGCTAGATGGATATTTACATAATGAAAAATGGTTGATGTATTTTAACATATTCAAATACAATTATATTGTTATTTGCAATTATATGCTTATGTGATGTTTGATTTAATTAATTGTAGATGGACCGAAGGTGGATATATGACACGGACCGTTGCGGCGCAGAGTTCTTTAATGGTGTTACATATTTTGTAAAAACGGCTGTGGCGCACAAGTCGAAGAATCTGTCGAACTATATGTGTTGTCCATGCGTTGATTGCAAAAACGAGAAGTTGTTTTCTACCATAGAGTCGATACGTGCACACTTACTTCGAAGGGGTTTCAAGGCTGGCTATTCCTGTTGGACCGAGAACGGTGAAGATGAGATTGTGCATGAAGGGCAACATATTGGTGAAGATGACGGAGACAACGATATGATGGTGGTCGAAGATACGTTTGTCGATAGCCACGATGACGACCTGGATCAAATGTTGCGTGATGGGGAGGGGAACTTCACGAGTGAAAGAGAGTTTGAAAAGTTTCAGCGTATGGTAGAGGACTCCACAACACCATTGTACCCTGGCTGCAAAGAGTAGCAAAAAAACTGCATACCGTGCTTACACTACTGCAGTTGGAGGCAAGCAATGGTTGGTTCGATAAGAGCTTCATTGAGCTCTTATGTCTCTTGGGGGACTTGCTTCCAGAGGGTAACGTGTTGCCTACATCTACGTACCAGGCCAAGCAGGTTGTCTGTCCATTGGGACTAGAAGTACAAAAAATACACGCATGTCCAAACGATTGCATGTTGTATCGCAATGAGTTTGCAGACTTGGATGCCTGTGCTGTTTGCAAAGCAAAGCGGTATAAAGGCAACGATGATATCCATAACGACGATGTCGAGGTGTAGTATAAGAAGAAGAGATCCCCCCATAAGGTGGTGTGGTATTTCCCTATAATCCCCCGTCCGAAGCAATTGTTTGCGAACAAAAGGCATGCCCAATGCTACGATGGCACGCCGAAGAGCGTAAGAAGGATGGAATGCTTAGGCACCCTGCTGATTCTGTGTAATGGAGGAACATCGACAGAAAATATAAGAAGCACTTTGCATATGATGTGAGGAATATAAGGCTCGGGTTGAGTACGGATGGGATGAATCCTTTCGGCAATATGAGTAGCCATGACAGTACTTGGCCGGTGACTCCATGTATCTACAACCTTCCTCCTTGGCTTTGTATGAAGCGGAAGTACATTATGATGCCACTACTGATCTAAGGGCCCAGGCAACCTAGCAACGATATCGATGTGTACCTCAAACCATTGGTTGAAGATCTTCTAATATTGTGGAACAATGGAGTACGGGTATGGGATGAGTACAAAAGAGAGAACTTTATCCTACGCGCATTGTTGTTCGTAACCATTAATGATTACCCTGCCCTTGGTAAGATGTCAGGACAGACGACAAAAGGGTTCAACGGATGCGTCCAGTGCTTGGATGATACAGCTAGCCGGTGGCTGAAGAACTATCGAAAAATGGCCTACATGCGACATCGTAGGTTCCTTCGTAAGGATCACTCATACCGCAATAATAAGAGAGCCTTTGACGGGACAAAGGAGACTGCCTTAGCTCCGAAAAATTGCACTGGGAAACAGATATTTGCGGCCGTAAAGGATCTTCATATTATTCATGGAAAGGGAGCCGACAGTACATCTATCCCGAGTTCCCGTGACAAGACTCCTTTGTGGAAAAAGAGATCAGTATTTTGGGTCCTACCGTACTGGCAAAACTTGGAAGTTCGACACACAATCGACGTCATGCACATAGAGAAGAACGTGTGCGATAGCTTGTTTGGTATATTACTGGATATACCTAGCAAAACAAAAGATACCCTCCACGCACGGATGGACCTTGAAGATATGAAACTCAGAAAGGAGCTGCATCACGAAGACATGGATACAGGCAAAAAGTACCTTCCCGCAGCCTGCTACACTCTGAGCAAGAAAGAAAAAATTAGCGTGTGTGAATGCTTGCACGGAGTGAAAGTTCCATCTGGTTACTCTGCCAACATAAAGAGACTAGTCTCAATGAAATACTTAAAATTAATTGGTATGAAGTCTCACGATTGCCACGTGATGATGACACAGATGCTTTCAATTGCAATTAGGGGTGTTATGCTAGAGAAAGTCCGAGACCCAATTATAAAGTTGTGTTCATTCTTCAACGCGATTTCACAAAAGGCCATTGATTCATTGAAACTGGATAAGCTGCAGGAAGACGTGGTCCACACTCTGTGCAGGCTCGAGATGTGTTTCCCTCTATCTTTTTTTGATATTATTGTCCATCTCATTGTTCACATTGTGAAAGAGATACGGATTTTTGGTCCCGTGTTTCTACATCAGATGTACCCTTTTGAGAGGTTCATGGGGGTTATAAAGAAATATGTTCATAACCGACATCGGCCGAAAGGCTGCATTGCAGATGGTTGGGGAACCGAGGAGGTTATTGAGTTCTGCGTCGATTATATGGATCTTAAACCGATTGGTGTGCCTATATCTCGGCATGAGGGGAGGCTACAGGGAAAAGGGACACTGGGCGAGAAATCACTCGTACAAACAATCTAGCTTCGTTCACACAAGCACATTTCGCAGTTTTGGGACAATCAGTTGTGGTGGCCCCGTATGTCAACATGCACAAGAGCATGCTATCCAGAACAAACCCAACGAAGTCAGAGGGTTGGATCGTGAGAGAGCATAGAGATAACTTCGGCGATTTGTTGCGTAGGCACATGATGTATATGGAGACAGAGTGCGCTCAGTTGAAAGTGTTGTCTTAGGGACCGTCATCTACAATTCGGACATTCCAAGGGTACGACATAAATGGTTTTACATTTTATACAAGAGCACAAGGTAAGAAGAGCACGAACCAAAACAGCGGTATCCGTACAGACGCCTATGACAGCAATGAAAATAGGCAAAGCTACTACGGATTCATAGAAGAGATTTGGGAGCTTGACTATGGACCTTTGAAGGTCCCTCTCTTTCGGTGCCAATGGGTCAGACTTCCAGGGGGTGTTAACATCGACAAGTACGGTATCACTACCGTGGACCTCAAACTCATCGGATACAGGGAAGAACCATTCGTACTTGCTAATTCTGTTACACAAATCTTCTTTGTAACTGACCCGGCTAACAAGGAATGTCATGTGGTTATTCAAGGAAAAAGAAGGATTGTCGGAGTTCAGAATGTTGTCGACGGGGAAGAATACAACCAGTTCGATGAGCTTCCTCCTTTCGGAGAGGACGTTGAACTAAGTTTCATGGAAGAGAGTGAGGAACCTACGTACGTATGTCGCGATCATAACGAAGGTCGGATCGTAGCTTAGTTGTTCAAATTAAAGATATGCTTTCTTTTGTACGAACAACATGATTTTTTTCTCTTGTGTAACAATTAATGTATTATATGAGGTAATGGATTTGACTGCATTTGTGTGAATTGTTACAAGTAATTAAATCAAACATGACATAAGCATATAATTGCAAATAACAATTTAATTGTAAGTAATTAGGATATATTTTGACTATATCCATCTAATTTTTTTTATTATTTCAAAATTTGAAATTTGTAAGCCTTAATATGAATTTTTTAACCACTATTTGATTTATGAAATATTAAAACAGTGAGCAATTTGGTTTTTCTGAATTTTAGAACTTAGCCAAAATTAGGGGAAAATATTTATATAACATATTATATGTCCTGTAGTATGCCTCCAAAAATTTTCAGATTATTTGGATCAAATTTGACATTATTTCGTCAATATTTGAAATGAAATAAACTGAAGGTTCCACTGTATATATCACTGTCGGCTCTCTTTAATCCCGATAGTGATACTTCGTACTACTACCGGGTCACAAAGAGAGCCGACAGTGATAGTGGATTATCACTGCCGGTTCTACTAAAACCCGGCAGTAATAAGAAGTATCACTGCCGAGTTTAAAGAGAGCCAGCAGTGATAGTGGCTTATCACTGCCGGTTCTACTAACACCCGGTAGTAATACTAAGTATCACTGCTGGGGTTAAAGAGAGTCGGCAGTGATAGTGTCCTTCGTATCACTGCCGGGTGTTAGTAGAACCGGCAGTGATAAGCAACTATCACTGTCGGCTCTCTTTGTGACCCGACAGTGATATTATGTCACTACCGGTTCTTTTGGGACCCGGCAGTGATAGTGCACCCCTATAAATATCACTGCCGCGCCCAACCCAATCTCTCTCCTGTCACTTGCATTTTCGCCACTTTTCACCTCTCGAGTCCCGACCTCCACGCCTTCGGCCGCCTGGAGCCTCCCCGTCACCGCCTCGGGCCTCCCCGCCGTCACCTGCGCGTCCGTGCCGCCTGGAACCTCCCCGCCGCCACCTTCACCTGCGCAACCTCGCCTGCATCGCGCCTCCCCGTCGCCGGCTCGGGCCTTCCCGCACTTGCCGCCATCGCATCCCTTCGCCTTCGTCGCCGCCGTCTCATCCGCACTGAGGTGAGGAAGTTCTCAACCCGGATTTAACTTCGTTGCTTGTGTAACCCGGCTTGAGTTGTTCGGTGGTGCTTGACCGGTATGCTCTAGGGTTTGAGGTTGCTCGAGCTTGTCTTGCGCTAGATGTTGGATTGTGCTTGAATCGGATAGTTTTTGTCTGAGCTTGTCTTGCAAGGCTCTAGGCTCTAGGGTTTGAGGTTGCCCGAGCTTGTCTTGCGGTGGCTATTGGATTGTGCTTGAAATCTAAGCTTTAGAGCATGGATTGTGCTGGAATCGGACAGTTTGTCAGTTGGGGATTCATCTTGTGAGGCTGACACTTGCTTGGAAACTCGATTGGCTCCAAAACAATAGGAGCTTTTCTTAATATTCTCCATTGGACCATGAAAGAGGTGACAATTTGGGAATTATGTATGGGAGCCTGCCATTTGCAAACTCTGCCGTGTTGCCTTTTCGTTGCTCGATGATGATAACGGGTGAAAAATGATCATAACAGTTAAATTTGCGATTTTGGCCTCGAACAGGTAGACTTGCATGCTAATAAGTCTTTCCGTTGCTCAATTATGATAACCTGTCACCCTAATACCCTATACATGCCCTTATATATGTTTTATTGTTTAGCACCTATCAGCATTGCTTTGTTGCTTTTGAATGATAACCTGTTAGCCTGCTATTGAATGCTGTTGTCGGTTCGGTTGTACTGACTTCACTATATTAATCTGAATAGATGCTAATCAGGTTGCATACTGATATGAGGTTAATCTGTTCACTAAGATTCTATTATAACAGTGCATTCAATTATCAATTCTTTGTTTTGCATGTTAAGGTGGTAAGGGTTCGAGGCCTAATTCACTGAATTAATTTGTTTAGCCCATTTGTGATTGAGGTTGAAGATTCAAATCTTCAATCAAACCCTAAATCTGAGAGCACCATAAAAAAATTCACGTCAATTATGTTATTTTTATCATATTGTTATTTGGGATTAGAAATAGATTCTTATTCATTCTTCATCGAAAGGTGTATATGTGTATGTATCCTCGAAAGATGTATGTGTAATTATCCTCAAAAGATGTATGTGTACGTATCCTCCAAAGAAGTATGTGTATGTATCCTCTAAAGGTGTGTATGTGTATGTATCCTCGAAAGATGTATGTATGTATCCTTGAAAGATGTATTTTGTGCTCTACACTTGTTATGTATTTGTTGTTGAATTGACATCACGAAATTCCCTTGCTTAATGGTAATCTACATGAAAACAATCTCGAATAAGATGTACATGTTTATATATCCTGTATGTGTATATATCATATGTATGTGTATGTGTATATTTGTGTTCATGGTAAAATTATTATGGAGCATGCAGATTCAAAAAAAAAAGATCAGAAAGTATGTGTATGTGTCCTTCAAAGATGTATGTGTATGAAGATCAAAAAGTATATATATGTGTACAAGTTCTTTAAAGAAGTATGTGTATGTGTCCTTCAAAGATGTATGTGTATGAAGATCAAAAAGTATATATATGTGTACAAGTTCTTTAAAGAAGTATGTGTATGTGTCCTTCAAAGATGTATGTGTATGAAGATAAAAAAGTATATATATGTGTACAAGTTCTTTAAAGATGTACGTGTATGTGTCCTTCAAAGATTTATGTGTATGAAGATCAAAAAGTATATATATGTGTACAAGTTCTTTAAAGATGTACGTGTATTTATTTCATTTCTTAGAATTTGTGGTGCAATTGAAATTGAGAAAGACAGGAAAGAAAATAACTTAGGTCGATCTGCTACTGCCTCTAAGTTTAAGCCTTAATGAGAATCCATATTAAGGTTTAATGATACTCTATATGAAAACAATCTCGAATTAGTGCAAAATATCACGGGACTAACTTTAAAACACTCGAAGGGATATATATACTAGCATAGTCTATAAAAGGATCGTAATTAGAACTAGTTTTGCATCTGAATACGTACGCTCATATGATTTTACATCTATGTTCATTCGTTATGTTAAGCTTCATTTGTACGTGTGTTTCAAAAATGACCTTGCTAATTTGAAATTTTCGACAAACTTGCTAGGAATGGCCTCTGACAAAGGACAAGTACCGGCGGGAGTTGGATCCTCAAATATGGACGAAGGAGGAATGGGTAGCCTGAACCATAGTCCAACGTCGTACCTGAAATTGCAGGATCCTGTCATGGACCAACCTGACGTCAATAACGAATGCGAGGTAAAGTTTAAGTGTACTGTGATTCTCAAAACATTGTTGGCCCAGACGACTCATGAGAAGATCAAATTGCAGGCTCAGACATCTGATCAACGAAGACAGCGCGCAAGTCGTAGTCCAAACAAGATGCCTAAGGAACTTTTTAACATAGTGGAACTCTCGGCAGTCGGGGAACCTGCTCTACCCGAGTCATCGTTGTGGCCGTACAGGACATCATGTGGTGTTCTTGCTAGGGATGACGTGCCCATCAGCTACAGATCATGGATTGGCCGCCAAGGTGACCCATGGGTGGTTCCCAATGACCTGAAGAACTCATTGTGGGACAAGCTAAAACAAGTGTTCCAATTCCCCCAAGGGACCGAGCTGATTGCAAAGAAACGTGCACTATCCATCATGTGCACAGCGTGAAAGAATTGGAAGACGGCACTAAATAAGAACTATGTGAAGAAGAATGAAACGCCGAATTTTGACACGTACCCAAAGTTAAGAGAGTTCTGGGAGGACTTTGTGGCGTACAAGAGGCCTGACGAAGCGCAGATAGTAAGTCAAAGGAACAAGGCAAACACGGATAAGAATATTCACCCTCACACACTAGGAACAGGAGGGTACGTGAAGAAAATATCAGCATGGGATCGGACCAAAGAAGAACTAACCCGCAAGGGTGTCATTCCTGCGACGGCTGTCTTGAGCGAACGATCGAAGCACTGGTTGCTTGGGAGGGGTGCTTCTATCTCCGATGATGGCAGCTTAAGCTTCAGAAGCGATAGAGAGCAGGAAGTGTCACGTAGAATCACGGATGCTCACATGCAGTCTTCCCAAGGATCTTTCAGGCCAAGAAGGGAGAATGACGAGCTAACCGTAGCCCTGGGTAACAAGGAGCATCCAGGTCGCACCCGAGGAGTTGGTTTGGTGCCGTGGAAAGAAGCCTTCCCAGCAGACGCATGGTTGTACAAGCGCCCGAAGAAACTAAGAGAAGATCAACTGGACCGTCAAATAAAAGATGCTGTGGCGAGAGCGTTAGAGGAACAGAGAGCGGAACTAGATAAGGTTGTGGAGAAAGCAATACAGAAAGCTCTCAGCTCACGACCGCCGCCTGGAGAAATCCCTGAGCTCATCAGTCCTGTGCGCGTCCACAGGATTCCCGAAGAGCACGGACTTCATTTTCCTCTGGATGACATCAAAGAACCGACACCGTGCAAGCTACATTTGTCTGCACATGGCATTACAATCAAGGTGGCTGAGGGCAGGGCTTGGCCATGCCAGGAATCGCATGTTTTGCACTGTCGCCCGATACCGCAGGGATTCGCCAGGGTCGAAGTGGACAGTGTAGTCCGCCAATACCGTAAAATGGAGGTAGAGATCCCTGGAGAGGACGGAAATAAAATACTAGGAGAAAACGTGCATAGCTTCCTCGCGTGGCGCAAGAGCTTAATTAAGTTTGGCTCGGACGATGAGGACAACGAAGATGATGATCGGTCGCACTCTGCACATGGAGACCTCCCGCCCTGGTCGCCACTACAGAGACAAAGTCCAACTCCTCCGCCGGCACCAACCAGAAAAAGTCCTACTCCTCCGCCAGAATCTGAGAAGAATCGATCACCAGCACCATCTCGCAGGTTAGCACCGTCCTCGAAGAAATCTCAATCATCTGTGAAGCAAGGACAATCCCAGAAGAAATTACCAGCTGGCATGACTGAAGAAGAACGAAAAAAGCATGTAAGCGCCAGCGTAACATCTTACTTTAAAAAGGTGCCACCACCTGAGAAGACTAAAGTTGATGAGAACGCGCAAAAGTTTTTCTCGAGTATGGCAAAAGTGCAAAAGACGGGGCAGGCTTCTGAACCTTGCAAAATGTCGGACTACGAGCGCATATCCAGAAAGCAATACTTGAAGGCGGCTAGTGCCGATGCGTTGAGGTTGGATGCTCAGGCCGATCCTGCTCAACGAGAAGCTCAGGAGCAAGGTCTAAGGTGGAAGTTCTTTATGGGGAAACCGTTGGTTGAACCAGCTCATTTCGACCACCTGACAACACAACTGCGGCGCGTCCATCAGTGGTACTTGCAGCAGTCCAACGAAGGTATGGAGTTGTTCGCAGTCCGATACACGGAGCAAGATTTTCGCAATGGGGATAACATCTTCTGGGTGAATTTCGAGGAGGTGTACATGTTGTACCAGCAAGATGCCCTGGACGTGAATATACTTCGAATGTGGACTTTGTAAGTCTCCATGTATATTATTGTGCATTCTTATACTGTTTAATTGCATGTCTGACTTCTTTCGTATGTAGAATGGAGATACAGATTTGTAGAAGAAATGGCAATGACAATCTAGGATTCCTAGATCCGGGGCTTCTCAACGAGAAGCTTGTGAAGGACAATCCACAGTACAATGAAGACTATTTATTTAATACTTTTTTGAAGCTGCAATACAAAACCTCCATACTTTTACCCTATAACTTTAAGTATGTATTTCCCTACTTCTAATATCGTTTTCCTGTTTTTGCGTAACACGTATGATGTTGGAGTAATTGACTACGTTGACATATATGTGCAGGTTTCATTGGGTCCTCCTTGTCATCCAGTTAGATGCAAGCAGGATTTTTGTCTTGGACTCTAGGAGAAAACCAACTAAGCTATATCAAGACTTTTGGGACATGCTGAACAGGTAAACTCGATCGTTGTGTTATTGCTCTAGCAATATTCCATTCTACTTCATTTAAGTTTACTTAATATTCAAAATCATTCACAAGGCATTCGCACGATACTGCAAGAAAAGTGTTCGCCATCGTCCTTACAGGAAACATTTTGAAATAGTAACTGACTTTCCATGTATGAGGCAGGACCCGAGAAACAATTTATGTGCATACTATGTATATACAAATTTACATTCAATTGTCACGGAGACTGTGGGCTATAACAAAGCCATGGTACATAATTACAAATTGATGCCTACTTTTTTCCATTTGACATATATCTTCATTAATTAACTTTCTCTTTTCTTCAATAACAACGCTCCAAACTGAGAACCAATAAGTTATTACTGATAGAAATTATAGCAATTCAAGAACAGCTCGCCGGATTCATTCATGACGATGTCATCAATCCAAACGGCGAGTTCCACACGTAGCCTCATCGCCCTCATTCCTTCCATCTACACCCGTGATATGCCTACTTCGACTCCTTCTACTATGGCCGGTGCAAAATCAAAGTGAATGAGATGAGATGTAGTCGAACTACATTGGTAAATAAATCATTATAAAAACAAAGTATTGTGATGCTTAATTTAATATATTTGAATTATGATTTTAACGATGCTTTGTATATACATGGATATATTTGAACTATGATTTGAACGATGCTTTATATACTATATATGGACACTGTATAAACAATTGTATAAAAATATATATATTGAACAAAAAATATGCAATAAAAATATTTGGTTCACAGCTTGTCACTGCCGGTTCTCGGAGAAAACCGGCAGTGATATGTATATATCACTGTCGGATTGAGGTATAACCCGGCAGTGATAGTCCTATATCATTGCCGATTTTGTGTATAATTGGCAGTGATAATTATTATCACTGCCGGATTTTGGTTTAACCCGGCAGTGATAGTACAATATCATATAGAACCGGCAGTGATAATCCTTATCACTGCCGGTTCCTGAGCCGGCAGTGATAATCCCCGAGTATCTCTGCCGATCAATCACTGCTGGCACCAATGACCGGCAATGATGTCGTTTTGGAACCGGCAGTGATGTGCAGTTCTGTAGTAGTGTTTTGCTGACATAGCTTAGCTGCGCAGGATGGTTCACAATGTTCGACTTTTTTCTGAAACCAACACAATGACACACTTGACAGGCTGCTATTTGGCACTAGGTGGCCGGTCATGCTGCGATTATCTTTCACTTTTCGGCTGGCAATTGGAAGCCTCTGGCAAGTGCCTATGTGCACGCGGCATGTAGAATCCATCAACGGATTGCATGTCTGCACATGTGAATCCGATCTTGAGTACCGTGGTCATTCTGGTTGAAGGATATCGACGACATGGTGGGCACAGGAACCTCCGGCCCGTGCATGACGTCAAGACGGATCCTCTGCGGCGCAAGTAAATAATGCGTCGAAAACCTTGGGGAAAATGCGCCGAGAGAATGTGTTGCTTCTTCTCGGCTCTTGCTAGCTAGACGTCCTCATAGTTGAATAATAAGGGATCGAGCTCAGGTTTTCGCTAGCAGAACATACTCGGTCTCAAGTCTTGACCCGTGAGGTGCTTTAATGCATTTTTTTTAATAATTACATAAATATTAAAACATAAATTAAGTATAGATGATGATTACTTATCGTTTTCTTTAAGATTTGTGCAATTTGTATTTAGAGAAAAAGCTACTTAAATCGACAATTTCTCTTATGAACGCACGTGAAATCCAAAAGCATGTCTACGTTTCTCTCGCGCGTCGTGGTGGCAGCCGCACGATCGAGAAATGAACATCTTTAGGATGGTTGCATACGGAGAGCCTAAGGGATTTTTTTACAAGGAATGAATAATTTATTCACAAGAATACATTGCAAATTTGGTCTTTGGGTGATCATTTTGAACTGGATCGGGAAGAGATATATATTGTTTTGAGTTGAAATGCAGAGGATCCGTTTCCTCCGGACATGAATTGACGCCCCTGATTAGACCTGGAGAATAAAGCCGTGTTTTGTGTTTTACAAATTAAGATAAATCCTTGCTAGATTGAGCTAGTTATATTGTCGTCCATAAAGCTTTTGTCGTCTTTCATCTCTTGAAAATATTGCATCTGAATATATACACACGTACGTACTCTGGAAAGCTAGGCTAGCTAGCCAAGATTTCTTTTAACACATGAGGAACAAAATAGATTCCCTACAGTTTCTGAGAAATAAGTTATTTGAGGTCCAAATAAAAAGAGACACGACCTAGTTGGCTTAAAGGATACAATATAATAAAGGAAAAGAGGGGTTTTCCCTTGAAGTATATATAAAGGAAAAGTTGCGGAAAAATAGGGGAGCTAGCGCGCCACTTGTTCTAGGCTATGCAGTGAAATTGCGTCGTCATAGGTTTCATGTAAGTTCCAATCATGCAAAATATGAAATTCTAAAGTTGCATGGGATCATGCGAGAACGTAACATTGTCCACTATTTTTGCCAAAGGGAACAGCTAATGGGTCAAGGTTCTAGCCCACATTTTGCCCGAGATTGATATGGTGAATCATGAACAAGTGGAAATTGGAATTCTTTAATACTACTCTCCGGTCACAAAAACATCGTTACTGGATACATGCAATAAAACTGTCAAATTTTGCTACTGATATGTTTTTAAATATTTAGATTAAATATATAAAAATTATATATGTAGATTTATCTCGAAAAGTATTTTTTATATTACTATAATTTTATTTAGTTTTATAAATATATTACAATAGAAATTAGTGGTTAAACTTGTATTTTGGAACTGTGTCGATGTCCAAAATGATATGTTTTTATAACCGGATGGAATATAAAGGAAGAGCTAGCTAGCTAGATTGCATCCTACGGTCCATAATTCTTGCCAATGGGAAGATTCAATGGGTCAAGGTACCCACATTTTACCCAAGATTAATTTGCATGATTAACATAAGAAAGTAGAATATGTGCTCTAACTAGTCTTTTCTCTACTAATATAAAAGGAGAGTTTGTCCGTTGTCCTTCCCTCCTTCACACACGCTTCCCCTTCTCTGCCTCACGGTTATACACGCTTCCCCCCCTCAAAGACCGTCCCAGCTCTCTCCCACGCATGCTTCGACGGTTATACGCGCAAAAACCGTCCCAATGTCACTCTCCTCCCTGGCACTTTCCTCGCCTTATGTGCCGTCGCCACCCCAGAGGTAAGGAAGATAGCCAGATCAGACCTCCCCTACCGGCTGCCATGGTTTGATACAAGTGTACTTTTCGTTTATACTATTTTTTATTTAATATGACGTGAATTTTCATGTGGCACTGGAATCGCTCCACTGCTCGTTGGTGGAGAAGAGAGAGAGATGGAGGGAGGGAGACTAGTGGAGAGAGTTAGGAGAGAAAGAGGGGATAATATCTTATAGATTATGGTATTCCTATGGGTGCGTTATAACACATATCAATTCGGCTATAAAGATGTTCTTATGTCCTAGATGTATTATGTATTAGCTAGGATATTTTTATTGTGTACATGTTGATCAAGAAACGACGTGAACCACTAAATTGTACTTTACTTGATATGTGTATAAGAATTTTATATTCATTATATGATTTAAATCACGTATCACGCTCTTTTGGAGCATGTTACAACGCAGGAGCGTCTTGCTAGTCCCTCCTAGAGAATAAAAAAAGGAGTGGTTCAAGGCGGAGCTTCAAATCGATAGAGTAGGACGTACATACGTACACGCATGACAGCTATCTTACTGAGTAATTGGTGGTGTCAAAATTAATGGTGCTACTCATTATTTAATCTGTTCCAATCATCATCTATCTTTGTGTATCGATTTCCCCATTTAACCCCAGTCATTCATCTATCTAGAAATCATTACTTTTTTAACTCTATATGTAATTTTTTTTTTAAAATTTGGCCCTATTCCAAACGTAATTATAAAAATAGTCTTATCCTCGACCGCAAAAGCGTAAAAAGGTGACACGTGTCATCTTCTGCGCTCTCCTAGTGCGAAAGACCCTGCCTCGCTCTCAAGGCACGGCAAACCACATAAGCTACCGTGGTAAGGTATAGCATAGGGATGAGATTATTTTTGTAATTATGTTTGAAATTAAATGGCTAGATTTATAAAATAAATTTACCATGAGATCAGAAAAGTGATGATTTCATCTCATTCGCCCACAAACATAAGCATGGCAATTAAACCAGTACGGTTGATATAGTCCAACCGGTATAAAAGAAAACGTGATATTCTATGAGGAATTCGAGGTTTGGTTCAAATGGTTTCATTAGAAAACCGAAGGCCCCCTTTGATTAAAAATATTGCATATAGTAATTCATGACAACTATATACTCTGCCGTGCAACTTAAATTAACTTTTACTGCTCCGGACTTATATTGCGACCGGTGCACAATTTCACTGTGAAAAACAGGTTTAAATCTAAATCCACATTTATCTTTGTCAACTGGTTTTCAATTATATGCATATATTTTCTTCTATAATTAAACCCACTTTTCAGAAGAAGAAAAAAACCACCAACACCAGCTGTCCAGAAAGCCCAAAAAATGATGTTACCTTTGCCAACTGATTTCAATCAGATTTTTATATCTTCCTCTTCTAATTAATAACACGAACTTTTTTTAGCAGTGCCTGCTTAACCCTGAACATATGCAAGCGATTAACTACAAGTTGCTATGTATTCCAATTTCTTGTCAGTTTTTTGCTTGACACGCGCGATGCTGCTAAGTGCACGAGCAGGTAGGCCACAGATAACGAACTTGTGTCAAGATGCCTCGAGCACCATGCATGGTTTTGGTATTGTCCAGCACAGAAAGGGCCGGCCGGAGATGCTGCATGCTACTGGGCAAGGCGTACCGTCATCGTACGGCTGGTCTAGCTGAACGGTTACGTTTCTACTCGACGCCGATCCCGACCGATATGATCGATCGATCGATCGATGGAGAATGACAACACATGGTACACACAGTGCATACTCCCTCCGGTTTATAAAAACTTATGATTTAGGATATGTACAATCAAATTTTTGAACATTTAGCTATCTATATCTTTTTAAATATTTAGATTGGATGCATGAAAATCATATGTGTAGATTCGTCTCGAAACATATATACTTTCATAATATTATAATTTTATTTGATTTTTTAAATATATTACAATAAAAATCAGTGGTCAAAGTTAAGTTTTGGGGATCGTGTCAATGTCCAAAATGGTAACTATTTGTAATCGGAGAGAGTATATCTCATGGCACATTTTCCGTGTAATTTGGCATCATCACTTATTTAGCCTCCTATATGTAACAGCCTCAAAATTAATAAAATAAATAAAAATGAATTAAAAATATTTTGTGTATTATTTCTGAAATTTCTGAACTTATTGGATATTCTTTTGGCTTTTCCTAAATACAAGAAAGTGAATTAAAGAATATAGTAAAATGGTAAAAGTAAAAAGTAAAAATGCCAAGCCAACAAAAATTTACCAAAGTCATAATAAAAATCTAAGGGCTCTCCACAGCCAGTTTAAGTTGGTGGAAGAGCTGGATTAATTAAAATAATATTTAATCAAAGTAAAACATGTGAAAAAAAAGTCAGGGTAAAATGGTAAAAGAATTCTGTAAAAATCTCTGGGCATTATACTGGATCAAGATTTTTACCTTGCTGACATCAGCACAGTTTCAACCTCCAGTAAAAATATCAATAATTTAATAATTCATTTTATAATTTTACAAATTCAAAAACAGTGAAGAAATGAAATGAAAAATAGTAATGTCAGAATTATTAAACATTAAATATTAATAAATAAAATATGAAATTTTACAAAAGGTGTATAATAGCATTACAGACTCCCATAAAAAGTTTTATAAAATATTAAATTCATTTTGATCATAAATTAAACGAAACACAGTTTTGACAGAACAGCAACAGTTGCATTGTCAGAATTATTTAAACTTATACATGCATCATAAAATGGTGAAAATTTTACAGGAGTCTGGTAATTCCCTTGCCGACTTAGGGTAAAATTTTTATAAAATTTAAAATCATTTTGACCATCGAAACCACCATAATCCTCCCGTTCTGTCCCGAGCCTTCGCCTGACTTCTTTTTCCCTCTCGCTAACTTGTGGGCCCGACTTGTCAGCCAGCCAAGCCAAACCGACCCTGCTGGCATCTGGCCCCCGTGTGGTAGCCTCTCGCCCGCGTATTCTTCTCCTCCTCTCTCCTCTCTCTCGCGCCGACGCAGCCCGTCTCGGGTTTTCTCGCGCCCGCGCCCGAACCGACCTTACCTCCTCAGATAAAGGCTTCGCGTCGCGATCGACCCAGCCCGTCGCCTGCGGCGACCATTCACCACCATTTTCGCTCGTCTTCTCCAGCGTCGGCAAAAACCCGAAAAGGGGCAAAACCGCCAATTCATCACTCTACTCAATCCAAGCCCAATTCGTCCGAGCCAAAGCATCCCTTCTCATCCAGAAGCTCGTCCACGCCACCGGTTCGAGCCCCTCTGCCCCAGCGAGCCGCCGCACCCTGTTTCTTCCTCCGCCGTCGCCGCGCACGGTGAGAACCCTCTCCGGTTACTCATTCTTCGAACAAAAGCTAGAAACGAGGTCCCTGAGACTCACTTATGCTCGCAGAGGTGATCTTCAAGCTCGGGGAAGCCTAATTTTGCAGGAACGCCGGCTAGCCATGAGCACCGCCGCACCTCGCCGGTGGAACCACCCTTCTCGATCATCTCCGGCCGCCGCGCCAGTGCCCACGTGTGCGCACGGTTGCGCTGAAGGGCAGAGCGGAACCCATTCCGTCGCCGCGGTGATGGTTCGCCGCCGGCGAGTTCATCTTGCCGCGCCGCCTCAGGTCACCGCCAAGCGGGCCGAAGCCGTAGCCGCGACGCGCCAGCGGCCGAGATGTCGTGACTAGCGGGCGGCTGTCGATTGCTTGCGCGAGCCATGTCGTTGCCAAGCGTGCCCCACTGTCGACCTCGCCATCACAGAGTCACAGCGAGCCAGCAGCGTCGGCCCACACTAGCGTCGCGCCACCACCAGATGGGCCCGGCCCGTCAGCGCCTCGGCGCAGCATCGCCCGAAAAGGGAAAGCGCACTTTTCCAGTGAAAGCGTACTTTCCGTTTTCGGCAGTTTTCTAATTTTCAGTATTTTTCAAAACCTAGAGTATTCAAACTTGAATATCTTTTGAACTAACCGTCCAAATTTCATGAAATAAATTTCTAAATTCATATAAAATCATTTAGATTCATAATATGTAAAACTATTTCAGAATTGAATTTTATTTGAATTTTGAATTTAAATTCAAGTAAGAGTTAGAAATATGTCATACATGAAAATTTTGCAAATAACCACCAAATTTAGTAAAATATATTTTGTTAGACTCCTTGTAACCTCAGGAACCAGAATATGTGAAAATAATTAGGGTTTGTTATAATAAAAATTTAAGTTATTAAAAATGTGGTAAAATAATGCAATAATGATTCAAATAGATTAAATCTTTAAATTGCAAATCAAAACAAAAAATTCTTGTAAACATTTCTGAAATTGTGAAGCTATTTTATTTGAATATTTCCATATGATTTCTTTTTGGCCTTATTGAAATCTGGTATTTGTTATATGTTGCCATACGACGTGTAGAACCTGACGAACCCGGTGCATTCGATGAGCAGGAGTTCGAAGTCGAGGATAGTCAACAAGGCAAGCAATCCCCTTTGATCATATTGATCCCAGTTTACAAATGTTTTCATGAAATGTTTTACTGCATACTTTATTTTGTTAAAGTCTGCTATTTTACGGGTAATGGTAGTGGTACCAGTAACTTCATAGAACTTCCTTGATAAGTAGAAAATTGTGAACCTTGATAATCCTAGAATGACGTAGACAATATGTGATGTCAATTTGGGTTACTCACATTTAGTAATTTGCTTAGCCATGCTCAAATGAACATACAACCATGACATGATTAAAAATGTTGGTTATGACATTTAATTGGGTATGACCATTTTTATGGTTGGTATTTTGGTTGGAAAAATGAAAATAAAACTATGGTTTAGATGCGGGCAATTATTGGCAATAGCCGGGAGTGCATGTCTTTGCACGTAGTGTAGGGTGGAGATTATTGCCCGTGTCGAGTTAAGGGCCGAACTATGGGTTGTTTTCAAGCCAAGAATTATCATACAACTACAAGTGCTGGTATGTGACAGCTCTAACTTATTAAGTTATTTAAAACTGGCTTTGCACTTGGAAGGCCGGAGTAGTACGAGCTGTTTCTTAATGAATTGCTCGACGGGACGTCCACACCGAGGTGATCATGGAATAAACGTCTACCAATATAACGGTGTATGCCATACTGTGGATAGTTCCATCATTTCTATGCTCTGAGTTCTTACGCCACAGAATGGGTTTATCGTCGCCGTGCTGGTGCATAGTCAGGATTAAATAATGTAACAGTTATAACATGACTCTCTGCAGCACACCAAAGGATGTGTGCAAATATCGATTGATCAAAGAGTCAGTCATGTCTTGTGGAGAAAGCTGTATACCTCTTCAGAGTGTAAAACTAATCGATTAGCCGCGTTCGCGATAATGGACACTTGGTAAATTCATCACATAGTTAGCAGTTTTGTTTATTTTCATAAAATGCGGTTTCTACCGTGTGTTGGTGAACTCTACTGTGTGTCAGTAGAACTGGTTTTGATTATGGTCATTTTACCCAGATTCAAAATTTTTGTTTATTCGCACTTACTTACTGTCATTTTTACTAATATGCTTTTAAGCAAATTTTATTACAATTCTGTATTTACGTTTCAAACTGGCTTTCTGCAAATTAACCTTAATAGACATCCATTGAAATGACCTGCATGTATTTTAGGAATTGCAAAAGTCTTGCGAGTACGTAAGTACTCAAATTGCCTATGTTGATGTTTTTAGGTGAAGAATCAGATTACCCCGGCGATTCATACGTTGATACAGGATACGGGGAATTTAACGATGAATTTTTCTAAGGATTTTCCCTAGTCAGTTGCCTCTGGAACAATGGGTTAAAAGGCATACTACAAGAAGTTGTCTCCACTGCAGTTTTACTTTTTGTATTGTAAAAATATTATGTAACCTTACTTCCGCTGTGTAATAAAGTTTGTATATGACTGTGATATCAATTTGTATTTGTGCGTACTAGCTACTGATCATGGGACTAGTACTGTATGCACATGGTATCCATTTTTTGTATTCATTATCAAAAATGGGGGCCTTACACTATATCTTTTTTTTTCAAATATAGCCCATCGCAAGTATTTATAAATTTGGCTTCTTCTCCTACCTTGAAAGGCGCGACAGGCGACATTTGTCCCTTAACGCACCCAGAGAGCGCAAAAGCTTGCCGATGCCGCAGTAACGCACGCAATTATGGGAGTAAGCGGTCGACCGCGGGAACGCACGGGCGAGGGCGCAAGTGTGCGAGGGCAGGTGGGTGGACGGTCATGCGCGGGCGCCAGTGAGCCTCAATGCAGCGGCTGGGTAGTGCGGAAGCTCTCCTGCCACGGTGAGCCATGCTGCTCCCAAGCTTGTGTGCACTGCCGCAGTGCCGGTAAGCTTCTGTGCTCGCCGGGCGAGGCAGGGATCTTCCACGCTCTCCGGGCACTATAGGGGACACATGTCGCCTACCCTGCCTTCTGTAGTGGGTGAGAGGTCAAATTTGCAAATACGTGCTCAGAGGGCTAGTTTTGCAAATAATAAGGTCCAAGGGGCTAGATAAGCGATGAATTCTATATTTCATGCACGTAGAAACCTGGTGAATGTGACTATCGACACATATTCACAAGCCTTGGTCATTACATGGGACAAACGAGTCATATACCGATGCCGACTATAGAGGAGAGGTAGTTTTTATCGTAGGATAGATGTTGGGATCCGAATATCTAAATCCGGACTCTATGTGTTTATCGTACTAGTTTAGGATCACACTAGTGCACATAGGCTTAACATAGATGAATATGACAATCATACATAGCAAAAACATAATAAAAGATTTCATATATTAATCATTAACCTGCTGACTGACCTTATGGTTAACCTTACATTACTCTTCCACATGGGCTAAACTATGATTAACAAATTAAACTGCAGCAGAATAAAAACATAGATAAACCCCTCAGTATACCATAGGCAACTGACAAGGCTTGCATCCTAAACATTCGTCCCGTCCTAGTACTTCCCCTCCAAAGCTGGTGCAGACTCTTCGTAATTGATGATTTTGTTGTTGGTAAGGGTGAGTACATAGAGCACTCAACAAGTTGTGCATAGAATGCAAGTCTATCATAACTATATGCTAGGCTTATTCTAAGTGAACGCTGATGTGGATATTTTACAATAAAGCAGCATTTCTAAAAAAATACAATAACTAGATTGAAATGACAGTAAAACAAATAACAGTAAATAGTAACTTTCAGCATTTCCCAACTAAACGCACTCATCCCTAACATATTCCAAGCTTTCGCTTGCACCCAGCTTTCCCATGCAAGTTTACATTTTGCAAATTCTATTTCTTGACTGTAATTCCCGAGCATTTCTCAATACCGCAAGCACGGCTATCCGAATAGATTTTACACTCTGCAGAGGTTATGCGCTTTACCCACACAACATGATCATCTCCTTTTGCCTCCGGATTAACACACTTCCTTTGGTGTGTTGGTAGAGAAATTATGACAAAGCCTTTACAATACTCTGGCTTAACCTACTACTACCCGCTAAGGTTTCAATACTGAAGGGATTGGTTACCACAGTCAGGGCCCCCTCTTTGCGCCATGTGAGTTCATCATTCGGTCGGGTCTCACACCACCACTAGTAGTACCAAAACTAAGACATTTTAAATTAATCAGCTAGGTCCGTCCCATTCCAGACATATGATTGCATGTTTGACTCAGGTCAAATGCTTGCATGGTTTGGCTCACGTCAAATGCTTGAATGGATAAGTCCTTAGGTTTGACCAAGGCAATACTTCCACAACCCATTTCGCCACATAGACCCACTTTGGCATACTGCCCCTTGCCACTTGCCCTACTCTAAATTATTACCACCCCAGTTGATTACCATGCAACACATGTCATCAACAATTCAACTTTGTTGTAGAACAACATGTGTTACCACAATTCAACATCATCGTATGACAACACATAACACACCAATTTCATAAACATATTCCATATACCATTAGTCAAGAATAACTTTGATATTTCAAAGACATGAGTTATACGTGGCATGGCTAAGCAAAACTATGTATGATCTAACTATCCCATGTTGATCTTTAATACTCCCTCCGTCCTGGAAAGTAAGGGACAGAAGAAATTTTAGGACAGATTATGGTTTCTACCAAAAGACTCTAATGCCCCTATTTAATATTGTGTCTCTATTTATTGGCAACATGCATGCATTAATTAATCACGATTATAGATAATGATCTGCCGCGTTTTTGTTTTGGAATATGTGTGGTCGCATGTATCTGTGTGCATCTGCATGCATGGGCACAATTTGAGGACACAATTTAAGGGGGAGAACTCTCAATCCCTAATATTAGATGACACAGTTTGAACGCTTCTCTCCCTTACTTTCAAGGACGGAGGGAGTAGCAACCAACTAGTAATAAGAAACCATCCTAGGGTGACAATAATCATGGCATATAAATGACAAGGTAGGTATATTCTAATTGGATTGAATAACTAAATCCCAAACTATTTTTAAAGCAGTTATACACATAAAATATCATGTATAATTTAAATCAACGTAACAATTTTGTAAAACTGGGTTCAACATGATCAAAGCACAACTTGCCTTAAAAAGGTCTTGCTCTTGCTCTGGATTTGAATAAATTGATAAAATGACCTCACTTACATGTGTCATTGATAAAATACCCCGTGATGTCTCACTAACATGTGGGTCCTGGGGCCACATGTCAGTGAGATAAACATGGCATTTTATCAATTGCACCAAGTAAATTGGGGAATATGATCAATTCCCCCTCTGGATTTTGGTCTTGAGTCAATGATTCTCCCTCGGATGCTCCGAGTACTTCGACGTTTACGTGTAACGAGAGAAAACATCAAATAAACACCAAAATAGAGAGAAAATAATCTCTTAAAAACAAATAAAATTCAACATTAAATAGATCTCAATTCTAATTTTTTTTACAAATTTGAATCGCCTCAATCATAGCTCGTATGAGGGAGAACGAGCTCTTGAAAGATTTGATTAAATAAGAAAATCAGAAAATATTACATACTGAATTAATTGAATTATTTTTATACTAAAAATCCGATTTATTGCGTGAGCACAGAACCAAGCTAATGAGGGCCCAACACGGGTCATCGGCGCATGGACCCAATCCACGGAATAGATCGGTTTATCGTGGACTCGACCTATGGATGCTTTGATCGTCGACGCTGACTAGGATCACATGCGAGCGCTGACCGACATCCACGCAAGCGAACACGTCAACACCGAAGACAATTTGGCAGTCACGTGTCCGCCACGAATCACACCACGCAAGCTGGCGGTGCACGTAACCGGTATGGTCGTAGAGTCCATGGAGGGCACGGACAGTGAGCTCCGAGTCTTGCCCGGAGAAGACAACCCGGTAGCCGTCACGTAGCATAATCAACGGTCTAGATGCTCAGTGACGTGGAGCAATCCAGAACGCACACGATGATCAACGGCCAAGAACAGATCCAATCCCAAACCGACACGGTTCAATCTCCCACGCTCGAACGGAATCCAACAGCTAGGGTATATATAAGGGTTGCGGTGCGGGCTAAGCTGGGCCGACTACTGGGCTTTCGGCCCACTACTGTCACTAACGATTTTGCAGAGATTTTTCAATTAAAATAATTCTAATAAATAGAATAATTCGGATAAGGTTGTAAAAATATCAGAAAAATCCCAGAAAAAAATCCAAAAAATACTTTGAACATTTGGAACCCAAATAAAATAGTTTTGACAAAACTTTATTAAAACTTTCCCATTATTTAAATAATTTTCATAATAGGCCATATTCAATAATAATAAATAAATCCAAATAAATTACAGAAAAATCTCAAAAATTCAGAAGATCTAATAAAAACCATATCAAATCTAAATAATCCAAAAATTGGGATGTTACAACAGATCCAAGAGCTTTGTAGGAATTTTAGTAGTTTTAAGTTAGTTCATGTCAAGCGTGGCCTGAATTTGGCCGCTCATGTGCGTGCTAAACAAACATCCGCTGATAATCTTTGGCGTACTTGGCTTAATGAGGTTCCCCTGTTTTTGCAGCAATGTACGGAACAAGATTGGTAATCCTGCTTAACCAATGAAATATCTGCTCTTGGTTTCAAAAGAAAATCCAAATATGTTACAATATGTGCCTCTTTTTAACCATATCACCTGATCATGCATTTCCATCCTTTTTATGTATTGGATTTTTTTTATCGTACACCACCATCCATGAGAACCGTGGATTTAGTTTGATCTAACGGCTTTATCCACTTCTTTAGCCCCCTTTCGGACATATTATGAGAATGCAAATTCTGGATTACGTGAGAATCAGGTAAATAATAAATTCTGATTTTATGTACAAATTTTGCTTTTGATTGTGGGAGTGGATTCCTAGAATCAGAAGCTATCACCCACCCGCGCCACTACAGAAAAGGACATCACTGCCGGATGAACATCAGCATCACTGCCGGATTTTGACCCGGCACTCCCTAACTGGCAGTGATAGTCGGGACTATCACTGCCGGTTTTTCGCCCGACAGTGATAATAATATCACTGCCGGTTTATATTATAAAACCGGCAGTGATAAGGATTATCACTGCGGGATTTTTATCCATAACCGGCAGTGATAATAACTTATCACTACCGGTTGGTATTTTTCAACCGGTAGTGATAATACATTATCACTGCCGGTTGTTATTTTTCAACCGGCAGTGATAATCCATATCACTGCCATTTAATATTTTCCAACCGGCAGTGATAAGGTGGTATCACTGCCAGTTATTTCTCTAAAACCGGCAGTGATAAGTACAGTGCCATATTCTCCTCCAAAACCGGTTACATAATTTTTTTTTGTATTATATGTATGATGTAACGCTGTACTATATATATATTGCACAGTACATTTATTCTGGACGGTATATTTTATGCGCAATATTAACGAAGTATTGGTAAAGAATAATTCAAATATATTAAATCATCATAATATTTAACATTGAATACCGAATACTCATTTAATCATGACAATATTAATGAAGTATCTGTAAAGCATAATTGAAATACAGTAAATCATCGTAATATTTAATTATTACATTGTTCATTGACAATCGTTCACATTTCAGTTAATTGTAGCGTGTGGCTCGTAAAACTCGCCCTTCGGGTTGATCACTTCTCGAACGATGAACCCAGCCATCTGCTCTCGAAGGGTTTCAACTTCACTGTCAAGTAGGCTGTTGGTGCCGAGCTTCACACGCTGTCATTAAAGAAAATGATGCATTAATTAGTGTCGTAGTTTTTATAAAGAAAAGTATGCGTCAACATGTAATTATATACCATCTCGCCGTTGTAGTCGGTACTGTCAGTGACGAACGTGTGTATGTGTGTCATTAAGTAGTATGCACATAAATTGTTCCCCTGCGGCTGTCTTAGGCACGGAAAATCGGTTCTTATTCTGAACTTCTTCGTGAATGGACGGTACCGTGTGCTCTTCTTGCGGTATTTTGTGTACGCCCTGTGTATGGTTGTGAATACTCGTTAAACTTAATTAGGTGTAATTAAGTGCAATGGAATGAAAGATTACGGGAGCAATAAAGCAACGACCGAGTTTACCTGTCTAGCAATTCTATTACTTCTTTGAAATCGTTTGTCGGTTTCCTCATTGAGTCCAACACAGTGATCGTGCTATCGTCTAACGTAATGACGAGAAGGATCCAGTGAAAGCTGCAGAAGCCCATTAGTCATGACATGGTGTTGCACATGAGATAAAACTGACTAGTAGGCAGGGAAACACGTACTGAAAGTTGTAGGGTAAAAGTACGTAGGTCTTGTCTTGTAACTTTAGTAGCGCCTTTAGTACGTACTCCTCGATCTCTCTCTCCGTCGATGGATCTTTAATAAGTTTGCAGTTGACAAGGCCGGGATCGAGGAATCCTACCCTTTCATTTAAGCTTGCTCTGAGTGTCATTGTCTCCATTCTACATAAGAAAGAAGTTAGACACTAAGTTTAAGGGTACGTGAATGTACAATACGAATTATACAAGAGACTTACAGAGTCCACATTCTTAATACAGACACGTCAAGAGCATCTCGTTGGTACAACTGGTATAACTCGGAGGTTTCTACCCAGAAAACTCCGTCCATATTGTGAAAATCCGTTTCTTTGTATTTGACGGGGAACGCGTCGTTTTTTGTCTCTTGGACAAACTGTCGATACCATTGATGTAGACGCCGTAATTGTGTCGTCAGTCTCTGCTCCTCGTTTGGATCCACCAATGCTTCCCCGTTAACGAACTTCCACCTTAGAGGAGGCCCCTATCCTTTAGCACCCTTCTGGTCTGCAGCAGCAGCTCTTTTACCAACCTGTCCTTTAGATTTCTGCATAGAGATGCGCTCGTAGTCTGATCGTTGGCTAGGTTGAGGAGATTGATTGCCGTCCCAAATGCTTAACCGTCGCTATGTCTAGGAAGAAATCTCTTTTGGCAGCTTCGATTTCAACTTTATCAGGTGCTGGCGTCTTTTTGAAGTGAGCTGTCATGCTGGCGTCTACTTCCTTTCTAGTTTCTTCTTCGGTCATGTCATATGCTCGTTTCTTACCAGACTGTGCTGGCTTCACATATGTGGCACTTTTCCTCGCTGACCGTGATGAATTTTGAGATCGTGCTGCTCTATCATTATTTTTCGGTGGCGCTAGAACACGAGGTGTACTTTTTTTCGGTGACGGAGGAGGACTTTTACTACCTGGATAGGCCGCGTCGTCATCATTATCATCATCATCGCCATTGTAGTCATCGGATAAAAACATTATGTAGCGCTTTCGCCACACGATGAATGTGCCCAGGCTTTGTCCAAGAGTATTTCTGCCTTCCTCATTTGGGATCTGTACCTCAACTTCACGGTAATTGTCAACCACACTGCTTCATCGATACTCGCATAGCCCTCAGGAATTTGGCGGTTATGCAACATCTGCCCCTCGCCGCACGGCCAAGCCATCCCTTCAGCCACCTTAATGGTTATGTTCGCTAGGGGCAGGTGTAGACTGCAACGTGTCGGCTCTACGATTTTGTCCACAGGAAAACTACAGGCCGAGTCCTCTTCGGGAGCGCCCGCTGACGCTTGGCTGCTTTTATGAGCAATGGCGGGACTCTGGAGGTCATGTGCGTGACGTTCGCCGAGGACGCTCGCTAGCATTTCTTGCATCTTTTGTATCTGTTCTTGAAATTGAATTTCCTTTACCTGCATCCTTTCTTCTATTACTCGTACACGTGCATCCAACTGTTCTTGTCTAGTTAGCTTCGGACGCTTATAGATAGAAGCGTCCTCTGGGAACGCTGCTTTCCAGGGCACCAAGCCAAACCCTCTAGTACGACCAGGGTGCTCTTTGTTACCCAGGGCGCGTGTTAGCTCGTCGTTCTCTCTTCTTGGTTGGAAGCAGCCCTGGGTAGCTTGGGCATGGGCATCTGCGATCTTCTTCGAAATTTCCTCTTCTTTCTCGCTTCTGAAGCTTAAGCTGCCATCATCCGACATACTAGCTCCCCTCGCAAGCATCCAGTACTTTGATCTCGGGGCCATCTCGGACGTCGCAGGAACAACTCCACTAAGAATTAGCTCTTCTTCCCTTGCATCCCACTTGGGTACTTTCTTCACATAGCCACCGGTGCCTAGCGTTTGGGGGTAAACGTTCTTATCCGAATTTGCTTTGTTCTTTTCACTGATAGCCTGGGCTTCATCAGACTTCTTATATTGCACGAATTCATCCCAAAATTGCCTCAACCTCGGGTACGTATCAAAGTTCGGTGTTTGATCCTTCTTCACATACTCCTTATTCAGCTTTGTCTTCCAATTCTTCCAGGAGATTCCCATGATGGCTAGTGAACGTTTCTTCGCATGCTCCAACCGATCTTGAGGAATCGAACTTGATGTCAAATCTGTCCACAATGCTTCCTTGATTTCATCGGGAACATACGACGGGCAAACGCCACGACGTGTCCATGATTTGTAGGTGATGGGCACGTTATCTCTAGCTAGGACCCCGCATGCCGTTCGGTATGGCCCAAGCAGTGATGTTTGGTATAACGGGTTCGCCGATGCATTAAGGTCCACGATCACCTTCGCTCACCATCCGCAACTTGTTAGGACCTTGTTGACGATCTCGTCTCTGTCCACGTGATGTCCGCCTGCATTTCGACTATTTCATTACTCGCCTAATCGGTATACGTGAGACCTAGGTCCGGAATAATTACCTCGTGCACGCTTTGTTGTCTCGGTTTGTTTGCAGTTGAGGAAGCTTGTCGGGCTTTGTTCCGGGCTTTGGTTCAAATGCTCAGCGCCATCCGGCGCTTGTTCCTGGTTAGCGGCCATGTGCAGCTAATTTATCTAAAATTTAAAATTAACAAAGGCATGAGATGAATGTGATGGTATACGTATAAATTGGTCACGCACGGTTGTGGACGAAATAGACTAATTATACGTACAATATAGAGAACAAAACTGACACATACAATATATAAGGTATTTATTACATGAATATAATAAATACAATGTATTGTTAAAACAACAAAAATCTCATTACATGAATATAACAAATACAATATAAGGTATTTATTACATGAATATAACAAATACAATATAAGGTATTTATTACATGAATATAATAAATACAACATAATAAAATCTCATGATGCTCCTAGAATCCAATATGCTTTGCCAACTTTAGCATCTCTGTTCAAGAAAAATCTCCTGCAAATCTTACATTTCAAATGTTAAATCTAATTTGCATATAGTGTGAAGACTTCTACAAGATTCTTCATAACAAAACTTCACTAAGCTGGAAATAGGAACAAATTACATTTAATCAGGAGAGCAACCAATTGATCCTGAAAAATGTCAATGTATTGCTAATTGTGCAGATTAAAAACTAAATAATTCAACAAGTTGAGTAAGTAATTGTTTATCTAAGTGTTATAGTTTCGTAAAGCAAAGAACAAATTAAGTAGCATAAAGAAATGTGTTCAGGGAGATAAATTAAGTAGCATAAAGAAATGCGTCATGAAAATCGCAGTTCAGGAGAACTTGAGTATGCACACAATCTTTAGATTACAACCTTACAAGATATTCATATTACATCAACCTCAAATGATTGTTGGTATGCACACAATCTTTAGATTACAACCTTACAAGATATTCATATTACATCAACCTCAAATCCCAAAGATTCCAAAGGTAATTAGCAATCTTGTTTGATTTCCATATCAACTAAGAAGACCGCAACCCTCATGTTTGTTATGCTAAGCAAGCACGCACAATAGAAACCTGTCAAGAGCACAAAGATCATATTTTTCCGATAACAACAATTATGTAATCATATATCCCAAAGGTTCTTGCACAGGTTTAATTTATCGACATGATTTTTTATCAAGACAAGGCAACCAGGTTTAATTTATCAGAGATATTTCTTTATCGAAACATTTGTCATGGCAGCACTCAAGACAAGACAAAATATATGATGAGGAGAAGCACCGGCGCGGTGGAGGGCCGGACGTCGAGGAGGGTCGGCGCGGTGGAGGAGGTGCAAACAGAGAGGACGGCCGGCGGGGAGGAGGCGCAGCGGAGGACTAGTCGCGGAGGAGGCCGGACGTCGAGGAGGGTCGGCGCGGTGGAGGCGCGGCGCGGAGGACGGCCGGTGCGGGGAGGAGGGCCGGCGTGGAGGACTAGTCGCGGAGGAGGGCCGGACGTTGAGGAGGGCCGGCGCGGTTGAGGCGCGGTGCGGAGGAGGGCCGACGCGGGGAGGAGGACTAGGGCACAGAGTGTGGGAAAAACGGCGAAGTGTGGGAAGAAGACCGCGCGCTTCGTTTATATCGATATGACAATCACTGCCGGTTCACCAAAGAAATCCGGCAGTGATAAAACTATCACTGCCGGTTGAAACTAGAACCGGCAGTACTACTTCCACATCACTGCCAGTTCTAATTAGAATCGGCAGTGATGTGGAGGTATTACTGCCGGTTCTAATTTCAACCGGCAGTGATACCTAAACATCACTACCGGATTTTTCTCTAGAATCGGCAGTAATATTGAGGTATTACTGTCGGTTCTAATTTCAACTGGCAGTGATACCTAAACCTCACTGTCGGATTTTTCTCTAGAACCGGCAGTGATGCGGGTGGGCCCCAAAAGTGAGTGGCTAAAGCCAAGCTCAAATTCAAACTAGCATAACTTTTGATATATAGCTCCAAAAAGGATGAAGTAAATTTATAAATTTGTATAAAATCATGAAGTTTTAGAATATAGGAAACATTTATTTTTTTAATCAAAGAAAAATTAAGTGAATTACAAATTTTCTAAGAACCCTACATGGACTTTACATAAATACTATAACACCATGAGCATTAATTTGAATCTTTTTGATAAAGATTAACTTTAATGTGCTAGATATTAAAGTGTATCCGTATATTACAATTGGAAGCATGTTCTCCATACAAAATAAAGTGTATCCGTATATTACAACTGGAAGCATGTTCTCCATACAAAATAAAGTATATCCTGGTATATTATTACAACTAAGTAACGATTCGACCTTCGTTATGATCACGGCGTATGTATGTAGCTTCCTCACTGTCTTCCATGAGACCTAGGTCGACGTTCTCACCAAAAGGAGGAAGCTCATCGAATTGGTTGTAGTCTTCCTCGTCGACTACATTGTCAACTCCGATAATTCTCTTTTTCCTTGAAGAACCACGTGGCGTTCTTTGTCAGCCGGGTCCCGAACAAAAAAGATTTGTGTGACGACATTAGCAAGGACGAATGGTTCTTCTCTGTATCCGATGTGCTTGAAGTCCACAGAGTGATACTGTATTTGTCGATGTTCACGCCCCGGAGCCCGACCCATTGGCACCGAAGAGAGGAACCTTCAAAGGCCCATAATCAAGCTCCCAAATCTCTTCTATGAATCCGTAGTAGGTCCGCATATTACCATTGCTATCGTAGGCATCTATACGGACTCACTGCTCGTTGGTGCTCTTGTTATCTTGTGCTCGTATAAAATGTATATCCATTTATGTCGTATCCTTCAAATGTCGATTGTACATGACGGTCCACGAGACAGCGCTCTCAATTGAGCACACTCATCTGCGTATGCATCATGTGTCTAAGCAACCAATCTCCAAAGTTATCTCTGTGGTATCCGCGATCCAAACCTCGATTTAAATGGGTTTTTCCTTCTTAGCATATTCTTGTGCATATCAACATACGGTGCCGCTTCTGGCCGATTGGTCCAGAATCGTAAATGTGCTTGAATGAATGAAGAACGATCATTAGTACGCTTGATTTCGACCTAATGTCCCTTTGCCTGTAGCCTCCCTCATGGCGAGATATGGGCACACCAATCGGTTTGAGATCCATGTAATCGACGCAGAATTCAATGACCTCCTCGGTTCCCCAACCTTCTGGCAATGCACCCTTCCGGCCGATGTCGATTACGAACATATTTCTTCACAACCCCATGAACCTCTCGAAGGGTACATCGATGTAGAAACACAGGCCAAGAAATTGTATCTCTTTCACAATATGAACAATGAGATGGACCATAATATCAAAAAGGATGGAGGAAGCACATCTCAAGGCGACATAGAGTGTGGATCACATCTTGCTGCGGTTTACCCAGTTTCGTTGGATCAATGACCTTTTGTGAAATCGCATTGAAGAATGAACACAACTTTATAATTGGGTCTCGCACTTTCTTTGGCAGAACACCCCGATTACAACAGAAGCATCTGTGTCATCATCACGTGGCAATCGTGAGACTTCATGCCAATTAATTTCAAGTCTTTCATTGAGACTAGCCTCTTCATGTTGGCGAATAACCGACAAGACCTTGACTCCGTGCAAGCATTCACACACGCTAATTTTCTCTTTCTTGCTAAGAGTATAGCAAGTCTGGGAAGGTACTTTTTCCTTTACCCAAATCTTCATGATGTAGCTCCTTCACGAGGTTCATATCTTCCGTGTCCATCCGTGCTTTGAGTGTATCTTTTGTTTTGCCGTATGTCTAGTAAAATACCGAGCAAGTCGTCACACACATTCTTCTCTATGTGCATAACGTCGATTACATGTCGAACATCCAAGTGCGACCAATAAGGTAGGTCCATAAATCTGATCTCTTTTTCCACAAAGGAGCGGTATCACGGAACACGGATCGATGTCTTGTCGGCTCCTTTCCATGGATAATTTTAATATCCTTCTGATGCAAATATCTCTTTGCCGCTTGCGATGTTTTGGAGTCAAGTCGTCTCCTTTGTACCATCGAAACCTCTCTTGTTGTTGCGATACGGATGGTCCTTACGAAGGAACCTATGATGTCGCATGTAACACATTTTTCTGCAGTATTTCAGCCACCGGCTACCTGTATCACCCAAGCAATGGACGCATCCGTTGAATCCTTTGATAGTCTGGCCTGAAAGATTACCGAGAGCAGGATAATCATTGATGGTTACGAACAACAACGCGTGTAGCATGAAGTACTCTCTTTTATACTCATCCCATAGCCACACACCGTCGTTCCACAATAATAGAAGATCTTCAACCAGTGGTTTTAGGTACACATCGATATCGTTGCCAGGTTGCCTTGGCCCTTGGATCAGCAGCGGCATCATAATGTACTTTCGCTTCATACAAAGCCAAGGAGGAAGGTTGTAGATACATAAAGTCACCGGCCAAGTGCTATGACGACTGCTCATGTTGCCGAAAGGATTCATCCCATCCGTACTGAGCCCGAACCTTATATTCCTCACATCACATGCAAAGTGTTTCTTGTATTTTGTATCAATGTTCCTCCACTGCGCAGAGTCAGCAGGGTGTCTGAGCATTCCATCCTTCTTACGCTCCTCAGCGTGCTATCGTAGCAATTGAGCATGCCTTTTGTTCGCAAAGCACGCCTTGAGACGTGGGATTATAGGGAAATACCACAACACCTTGGTTGGGGGTCTTTTTTTCTTACGATGCACTTCAATGTCGGCATCACCGCGCTTATAGCGAGATGCCTTGCAAACGGGACACGCATCCAATTTTACAAACTCATTGCGATACAATACGCAATCGTTCGGACATGCGTGTATTTTCTGTACTTCCAGTCCCAATGGGCAAACAATCTGCTTGGCCTGGTACGTGGTTGCTGGCAACACGTTTCCCTCTGGGAGAACGTCTCGCAGGAAAACTAACAACTCTGTGAAGCTCTTATCGGACCAACCATTGCTTGCCTTCAACTGCAGCAGCGTTAGCACAACATGCAGCTTTCTGAGGTCCTCCTTGCAGCCCGGGTACAAAGGTGTTGTAGAGTCCTCTACCATACGCTGGAACTTCTGAAAATCCCTTTCACTCGTGTGGTCCTCCTCCCCATCATGCAACATCTGTTCTAGATCATCTTCATGGTTATCGACGAACGTATCATCTTGGGTGTCCACGAACGTATCCTCGACCGCTGTGGAGTCGTTGTCTTCGTCATCATCATCAATCGGATGATCTTCACGTAAAATCTCATTTTCACCGTGCTCAGTCCAACAGGTATAGGCAGGCTTGAAACCCCTTCGAAGCAAGTGTGCACGGATCGCCTCAAGATTAGAAAACTGCTTCTCATTCTTGCAATCGACGCACGGGCAACAAATGTAGTCCGTCAGCTTAGTTGACTTGTACGCCGAGCCACGCCGTAAAACTATTCACACCGTTAAAGTACTCTCTATCGCGACGGTCAGCTTCATACATCCATCTTCGGCCCATCTGCAAATATTTATAACAAATAAAATCTCAGTAAATCAATAAGTGGTCACAAATTATTTTATTCATTTCATTTGTTACGTACTGCTAATTAAACAATAAATCTATTTCCAAACCTCACTATTAAAATCAATTAAATAATTGCTATTACTTATAATGGTCTGTCCGGCAAATTTGCATTACTTATAAAAAGTATTAAATTAATATACACCAAGTAAAGAAACAATACGTGTGGGCTGGGCCAAAACTACAATCTTGGCCCAAAAAGATTTCTTAATTTTAGAATTGTTTTTTAATTTAATTAATCCATGAAGCAAGTTCCAATTATTAAAATTAGCAGACCAACTTAAAAAATTATGAAATTTTTTTGAGAAATTTTTTTCAGAAAGTTCCACAAATAATATAACATTTAAAAATTTATTTTCAAGGTTTTATCACATTTTAAATTTTCTCAAAAATTCAAAAATTCCTCTTAATAGGAAAATATTTTAAACAATTAGCTAAAAAACATAAATACTCATAAATACATAATTTATTACTTAAAACATAATTCAACAAAGAATATAAATACTTTTTCTACACACATGACATCTAAATAGTTACATACAACGACAATTAATAATGTAGTGCTGTCGTACTTAATTAACAAATTAAACGCAATCACTAATTTGGTCCTCGTAAAAACATAAATTCAAGCTACATCTTAATCTCACTAATCACTGCACACATAAAAAGGTGGTGAACTCAAATCTAGTCTCTAAATTAGAGCTCTAATTGTGCTCATTATGCAATCGATAATTCTCACAGCCAACAACCATATAGAACGTAATATCCAACAAAAACCAACTACAAATAAAATGTACATCAAGATACGAACCGTAGATCACGAATTAGAAGTGAATTCCACCAAATTCGAGAGCAAAAATTCGCCCCCTCTCTTCCCCAACCGAGCAAGAACAGAGCTCAGGTGGGGCAAGTACGAAGGCTACTTATAGTGTCGAATTATCACTGAACCGGCAGTAAAATATCAGTGCCGGTTGAATAATATTATTCGGCAGTGATACTCTCTGCCGTTCCCGCGTGAAAATTTAGGGTAAGCCTTATCACTGCCGGTTATTATTTATAAACCGGCAGTAATATAACACTGCCGGTTTTATAATATGAACCGGTAGTGATAATGCTCTCCTGGTCGCGCGAGAGAATTTAGGGCAAACTTATCACTGCCAGCTTTTATTTACAAACCGGCAGTGATATATTACTGCCGGCGGGATAAAATGAACTGGCAGTGATATTGCTTCACTTCGCGCGGGAAATAAATATTGTGCCGGTTTTACTTGGAACCGACAGTGATAATACAATCACTGCCGGGTGGGACTCACCGGCACTGATGAGGAGTCGCGGATATACCCATCTGTAGTAGTGCCGATTCTCCTAAAATCCAGAATCTGCATTCCCATAATCTATCCCAAAGAGGGCCTTCAAGCTATTTTGTTTAAATGAAGGCCAGAGATATAACAGCTAGCTTTCAGATGAGCGATTTTTGAAGAAAAAGAATTCGACTGATGCAACCCACTTTCCATGGTGGGGAAGATTTCCCCTTGGAAATGATTGTGGAGATGAAGAATTAGGTGACGGTTAGTTTTGATCGACATTTCTGCACTAGACGGGAGCAAATTGCAGGCTACGTTTCCAAGCTAGGATATGTCCTATGTGCCATATATATGAACCTACTAGCTAGGTCTAGGGTTGGCTAGCTTCACTAGGATAACAAGCTCGAAATCGCAAGCGTATCCGAGCAGTAAACCTAGTCTTGTGTTAGGTCAATTTTTGAGGCTAGAAATCACTACCCGGGCAACACGAGGAGCACAAAATAAGCAGGTGTCACGCGGGCAGCTAGGAGTGATTACCAGAGAAAGAAATTACGATGAAACCAAAAATGGGTTAGAGAGATTTTATATATAGTAGTATGCTGAGTTCCTCAACCATCTACCTAGAGTCCAAAGTAAACTTTTCTTCATTTTTTTTATTCAGAACAAGCACAAGCTTTTTCCATCCCAAAAAAGGCAGATTTTCTATAGCATTTCACTTCCTGTTTCTTTGCCCTTTTCCTTGAGTAGTATGAAAATTAAAGGCCGTTGGTCAGCTAGCTCTCAGAGGATATATGCATCTCTGACTGGCCTGGATAAACATGTTCCACGTGTTGCAAGCATATTAATGAATTCCTAACTACTCTCTTCGGTCATAATATTTTGGAAATTTTGATTGTCAATACCTTTTTAATATTTAAATCAGGATACGTGAAAATTATATGCTTAGATTTGTCTCGAAAAGTACTTTCGTAACGTTATAATTTTATTGAGTTTTATAAAATATTATAATAAAAATTAATGATTAAAGTTGTATTTTGAAAACCACATCAATATTCAAAACTACAACTATTTATAAACCGGAGGGAGTAGCATGTTATATAGTCCAAAATTAGAACGATATCAATAGCCAATGTGTATCTACTTAACTAGTTTATAGAGCATATCGATCGGTTTCCTATGTTTCGGCACCAGCCAAACTTATAAGGACAAAAAATTTTGCTCGATAACGATGACACACAATTGGATCAGCATGACCGGCCACTGAAACCCCATATGATCTTGAATAATTCTGGACAGGTCATTTTTTTCAAAAGGCAAAGTTGATAGCTGCAGTCTCGAAGATAAACATGCCAATCTTTTCTGTAATAAAGATCGAGAAGGCCATACGTGATTCTACACGATTTACGGTTGTAAGGCTATGTTATATTTGTCTCAATTTAACTTAATCTTCTCCGTTTTTTTTTAAATAGTTTAGTCCTTCAAGCGAGCCGTCCTTTATTTTGTGCTGGCTTCGCCACTATATACACACGGATCATTCAAATTGGGAGCACTCGAATTTGTGCGTTGTGGTGTACGTCTGCTGGGGGTTGTGCTTTGCTTCATTCAAAGAAATGCACAAGGTTAGTACAAAGTTACTATGAGGTAGCATAGTTTTGGCGAATGCACGCGTCACCCAGTCCTAAAATCAGTTACGAAAAAACTGATCAATTTGCCTGGATCTTTAATTGGAGAGATCAATGAGGCATCACGTACGTACATCACACCGTTCATGCCATCGTCACTCAACACGCGCGAGCTGGCTGCAGATCAATGTAATACTCCTGTAATTAAACTCAAAAGGAGCGTATTGGCAGCCAAGCTCGCTAGATAGTGCCATACTAGTTAGCATCCATGCATACATGCATGCTCATTTGGCTAGACAGCCTATCCGAGAGATGGAACTCGCCGACGTACGTACGTAAATACTAATGAAACCTGCGAGCAATTAAACTAATTAAATCAAGCAGAAAGCATTCGAGAGAAGATGGAACCAAAAGGATTTACGCGGGAAAGGTGAAAGCGAGAGATGGGTGCGGGCGTGGGCTTTATCCCCGTGGGCGTGGGCGTGGGCGTGGGCGTGGGCTTTCGCCGCCGCCGCCGGCCGGTTGAACCAACCGCGCGGCTCGGTTCTGCGCCTCCGACGTGCGTGCATTACGTGCGTACGTGCTGATTAATTGCAGATGCGCTCGCGCGTGCACGCATGCCATTGGGCATTGGTCTCGTGCGCGCGTGCTAGCTTTCTTTTGCTTTTGTTTATCGATCAACAAGGAGGAACAGATCTACAATATGCACGCAGTTGCACTTGTTAATTCAGTCATTCGGTGCATGACCGTACAAGTATTGGTGGAGCTATAAAATTTTAGAAACCTGAATAAGTTTAATTATAATTAAGAGTTTGCTCGAGAAGATACAACTTTTATAGTATCTAACACTGTCTTAACTGTATTAGAGTTTCATCATCGATAAGCTCAGTCAGTTGCCCACCCTGTCCAAGAGGTGGGTGGCTCTGCCCCTGCGTACAAGGCGTCCCTGCATCATCGTCGTGCGTTGCTGATATTTTTCTTGCCTTTATATACCCTTGTTTGTTCGGGTGTGTCTACCTCTACGGCTCTACCATATTGCAAGCTGGCCTGGCAGGCTTTGAATATCAATTCATGTTCATTTTATATTCTCGTTTATGAGCACTCACTCCCCCTACTCAGAACTTTGATCCAGAGCTACTCTTTTTGTTCCCTTTAAAACGGAACACTAGCACGCGAATCGTGTATCGATTGATCGTTCTACGTTACACTAGCACGCGAATCGTGTATCATACCTATCCTAAACATCGAAGAAACGGCGCCTCCTGGGCTTTGAGTCGGGAGGGGCCGGCTCGGCTCGCGGCTCGAACCGAGCCGGCCAAATTTTTTTCGCATCCGGGTCCTTTTCAAAAAAAAAATTACGGATAGGTTTTTTTTGGGAAAAAAAATTACAATTTGATCATTTTTCCGAAAAAAGATTACATATTACGATCCATGCCCTTTTAGCGTTTTTAGGAGTAGCGCTCGGGTCCTTTTCAGAAAAATCGAAATTACGTTTAGGTCCTTTTTATAAGAAAAAAACCGCTTCTTTTTTAAAAAAAAAATATGCATCGCATTTATGTCCTTTTTCCGGTTTTCAAGCATTACGTTTAAACCCTTTTGCGAAAAACAAAGTCTTATTTTTAGATCATTTTCGCGCGTTTTCTCGATTTACTCGTGTGTGTGGAGCGTCAGTCGCGTGTTTTATCGATTTTCTCGCGTGAAAAGCAGTGCCCGCGGCGTGGCACGCAGCGCATAAATTTCCAGTTGGCTCTAGACGTTGCACGCTTTGTTAATTTGACGAGCAAAGAGGTTACTTAACATGGCAGCGGCGAGGGGCAACAAAGACCACCGCCGACCGAGTCGAGCTGGACTCCTCGCGGCCGAAAATTCGATCCAAGGAGACTGAGCGGCCCAAAACAAGCAACTATCGCAGGCCTCGCGCCAGGAAGCCCCCCGCCGGTGCGTGCGGCTCACGTACGCACGCACCCGGCGGACGTGATCGAGTGAGGTCTCGTGTCGGACGGACTGCGGCTGCGGGAGCGGCCCACGCACGGGCTTTGACGGCTGGTAAAGAAGAAAAGAAAAACTCCGCGCGCCCATCTAGACGAAGTGAAAACTGGCTGGGTAATTTGGATGTGACGCGGTATAAAAAAAAATACTTCCTCCGGTCTTTGTGTGTATGGTTCCTTGTACAAGGGTAAACCGAATCATCCCATATGAGATATGGCTTCCTATCATTGTTTGGTTGACTAAACGAAATCATTCCGTACTCAACGAGATGGTACAGATTTTAGAAATATTATCAAAATATCTTGTACCAGCCGATAGGGCTAAATTGACCGAACCGATCGGTGTAGGACGCATTCGTTCGCCCTCGTCCTACTCACGCGTTTTCTACTCATCTCATTCCTCAAACCAAATAGTATCTTGAACCATCTAGGATTATTCCATCCAAACAACTAAACAAAATCTTATATCATCCCATTCAGACAACCAAACACCGTATCATCCCATCCAGGACCATCCCCTTTATCATGTACCATCCTATCTCATTCACCCTCGTACGTCTAACTAAACACACCATCGATATGGTCTCTAAAACACAGCTTTTACCACTAATTTTTATTATAATATATTTATAAAACCCAATAAAATTATAATATTATGAAAGTACTTTTCGAGGCAAATCTACACTTATGATTTTCATGTATCTAATTCAAATAGTTAAAAAGATATTGACAGTCGAAGTTTTAAAAGTGTGACTACACCTATGAATAAAACGACAACTATTTGTTACTAGAGGGAGTATTATTATTTACTCATGATTTGTATCGATATTATCTGTATCTAGAAAATATGGGCTGGGATACAAGAAGATCAATATCCGCTCTGTATCCGTATTTAATAGGATATCTAGAAGATATATGATAAATCAACAAAATATTTATATGATAAAACATCAATATCATTGAATAACATCTATGGTTTTTTAGTTATTGGCTAATTTGGCTAATTTATAATATGAATTTACATTTTATTATGTTTTTTGGTTGCTAAGTAGGATAAATAATTCTCTAATAGAGACTATAATTTGACACTTTTGTTGATAAAGTTACATCTTTTCTTTATGTGAGTAGTATTCGTCTAATTATCCGTAACCGATTTGAATCTAATCTGCATCCTTCCTACATCTTTATCCCAAAAAATCTGTGTCCAGGATATCCGATTCCAAATCCGAAATAAAAATATGGATTAAAGTATAAAAAGAACAATATCCATCCATTGAGGGTTCCAAATCATGACAAAATTTCAAAAATCTCGACCGAGATTTCGGATTTTGGTGGGTCCGAGATTCCAAATATTGATGGAATAAAAAAAATTGAAAAACAAATCAAATTGCTACATTGATTTCGAAAAACTTTGCCGAAATTTCGCCTTTTTGGACCGAAATTACCACAAATTTGATCGGTTTTGATGTTTTTAGGATCAGATTTCACTCCAAATTTTTTGTAAAGAATTGTAATGCCTTTTATGAGGAATACATGTGAAATTTTTTTAAAAAATAATAAAATACAAATTACTTATATTTTCTATGTCGTGATCAATTGGTATGCATATTGATTCATGTGCTAGATTTAGGTTCAAGAGCATGTTGGTTCATCACTACCATCGTATAGATGCCTTCTTTTAAGCATAGTCTTTGAGTTGAGATGATCTCTAAGCATAAGCCATGCAAAGACCTTGAGCTTGGAGACAACCTTGCTTTCCAAATCCATTTCAGAGGAATCGGAGTGATCCAAGCTAGAACCATGAATTGGTGCCTATAGCATTTAGATGAAGAGTACTGGGAAGTTCCCAAATGTAAGTCCAGATATTATTCACATTATGTTGAACATAAATATTAGCAATTGTTTCTTGTAGCTCCAAATATTCATCATAGGCCTACGTTGTAAAAGGGAGGCTACTGAAATGTCTTAATTCATGGCAAATGAGAACAATCACTGATATTTGTGGCAAAGCACATTGTGATTCCATAAGTCCTTCCAAAATAACATAGTGTCACTTAGGGGTGGCAATCGGATGGGTACCTCCGGGTAGGACTACCCTAAACCCGAAACCCAAACCCGAACACGCCACCCAACTCGAACCCACGAAGCTTCACGGGTATAGATTTGTACCTATGCTCGAACCCGATGGGTACCCATGGGTAATTCTACTGCTACTAGGTCCAACCAAAACACCATGCAAAGTTCTGGTCAAGCAGGGAAATCTCAGGATAAAAAGGCACATGCGATTCAACCTATCACAGGGAGCATCACTTGTTCAAGTTCCAAACAACCAAATAATCAACCAGGAGCATCACTTGTTCAACAACAATCCATTTTCTCCAGTCACAAATTATGGAAAATACCTTCCAGTTCACTAGTTCAGAGCTAACATCAACCAAACAATCAATACAATCTAATTCCAATCTAATACAGAGAAACCTAATTCAAAGAAAAGATTGATGATGCAAAAGGAGGCACACATAGAATTGATCAAGAACAAAGAACCACATAACACAATTTAACACAATGACACAATTTAAGTTCAGTTACAATCACACATGAGGAAAGGGAACATCTGAAATATCAGAAAGAACCACATAACACAATGCCACAATTTAAGTCTAGTTACACTACCACATAACACAATTTAATTCCCAGTCCCGTTTTTTCTGGAGAGTGACTCCACAATGATGTTTCTTTTATGACAAAAATAGTCTGAACCTAATATTAACCTTATGTGTGATGGCTAATGCATAGGCGCAGCATATTCGTAGCGTGCACTTCAGGTAAAACATCCAATCAAATCACTAGCTATTGGCACATGTGGAAGACAAGAAAAGAGCATCTTGGAGACAATCAGTAGTACTAGTAGTATAGCATAGAGTCATATACCGATCACAGAAAGATCACATATGTACCCGTTAGTTTGTCCCAAAATGAGAGTAGAGTTCGAACTAAAGGGAAAGAAATCAACCTGGTGAAGAAATCAAACTCGGCGAGGCGGAGGCGGTGGCCATAGCGGCGGGGACGGAGAGGGAGATCTCCTTGGCTAGCGACGCCAATCGGGGTCTCCCGGCTGGCTCGATGGTTGGTTGAATATTGAATGGTTGGAGATGGAGGAGTTGCCGCCTCTGTGACTGTGAAGTTGCTGGGACATCAGGAGCCGCACCGGTGGAGCCGTGGAGGGGACAACTGCAGTCCGCAGAGTGGCGTGGCGGAGCATAGGAGCTGAGGACCGACTGGGTGAGGGGCGGACCGACGTCGGCGGTTTGGCGTGGTCGTGACTTGTGGCGTCTCCGCATCTGGCGTTAGGGTTTGCACCGGGTGTGTGGATACGGTGCGACGGGCGCAGGACTGGAGCTGGAGGAGTAGGGATTGGGGGAACGGGGAATCGATCAATGGGCTGATTCCGAATGGCCCGAATGGAGTTAGGGTTTCATTTTTTTAATATATATATCTGGGGTTCACATGTCATAGGATATCCATCGGGTACAAATTGGTACCCACACCCATCCTATGATCTTATCGGGTGCCCATACCCGAAAACCCATGGGTATAAAGTGCTACTCGTGCTCGCCTTTATCGGGTCGGGTACCCACGTATACCCAAATCCATGGGTAAAACTACCACCCCTAGTGTCACTTGATCCAAATACACTCCTAGCAATTCCTCTAAATTCTTTTGCAAGGCTCATTAGATCTCAGGAGGTGCTCCAGCAGCTCGAGGATCTCCGACCGGGACAAGAGGGTGTCACCAGATCGAGTGAGGAAGGTGATCGAGTTGGGCATAAAGTCAGCTTGACAACTTGACACAATTGTTTTTTTTTTCTGATGGAGCCTATATGTGCACTTGTGAATTCATTAGATATTATGATGGATCTTAACTCACAAAAAAATAAGTGTTAGAATCCGAAAATCAAACAAAATGGTGCTGAAATGTCTAAAATTAGAGTATTTTATATGTAAATACTTAGTATTTTGCATTCAAACGTATAAGAAATATAGATAAATATTTGCATGATTTTTTGTAGCCTCGGGAGACTAATTTTTTTAAATTCAAAATGCCCTAGATTTTGTTAATTTCGATCGAAATTTAGTTTTCTCAGTTTCAAATTTACCAAATTTTAAATTTGCTTTTTTTAATTTCGTTCAGATTTCAATCGAAATTCCAAAATCTCGTCGAAATTTCAGATTTTGATCACCTCCGAGATGTGATTCGAAAATAAAATTTAAAATCATGAGTCCATTTCCAAGGTGTTTTCACCCTATCCTCTACCGCCAAGCGGGGGCATCTTTGCATGCGCGACGCGCTCACAGTGCGGTAGGAAGCGAGCAGTTAAACTTTCAGCCCATGGGAGAGAACAGACAATACGGTTAAACATTTGGCACCAATAGTATGTTCCAGCCGGCGGGGCTGAGGCGGAGCGCGCGCGGTGTTGGGTGGGTAGGCCCATCCGTGTTGGCGATGCACTAGGGAGTAGGGATCAAGGTTTTAAAAAACCGTCGAAATCTCTTCGAAAATCTCGTTCGAGATTTCGATTCCAGCCGAGGACGAGATCCAAATCCCAGCCGGGTAAAAACTTTGAATTGCTATAGTAATCTCAGAAATTTCTGCGAGATTTCACCAAATTTCACCGAAATATTGGGTTTTTTTTTACCAATTTTTGATTTTTTTTTTTATGGTTGGATTTGGTCCAATAACCCTTAATAAAGTCATCTTCCATGAAAATTTGTTGAAAAACCGAATTTTTGAGAAGTTTTAAAATTTCGGCAGAAACACTGTCAGATTTTTATAAAATTTTACAAGCTTGATCATAATTTGAAAAATTAATTTTACTATCTTTAGTAGTGTAGGATCATACAGAATTTTGTTTAAATAATTTAACTTCATTTGTTATCTTTAAAAAATCAAAAACAGAATGAACATAATTGGGACAGTAACCTTGTCAGAATTTTATAAATTTGCTCCAGTGTGATCATGATCCAAAATTTTTATGAGAGGTTGATAATTTCCTCAGTACCATTATATAAAATTTTTAAAAACTTTAAACTTTTTTTATTTGCTCAATCAAATCTATGTATGCATTGAACTTCATTTGTTATATTTCAAAAATCAAAAACAGAAAGAACATAAATGGTATAGTGACCTTGTAAGAATTTTATAAATTCACTGGAGTGTGATAATTATTCAAAAATTTTATGAGATCTTAAGAATTGCCTTATCACCCTTATATAAAATTTTCAAAAATTCTAAAGCTTTTTTGGTTGCTAAAGCAAATCTATGTATTGATCGTCATGCTTTCATCAGGACGTAGCACTTCCAGAATTTTTAAACATTCTTGAAGTTTCAAAATCATATAAAAAATTTATAGAAACATTAATGATTCATCAGGACCATCCAAAAATATTTTCAAAATTTTATAACGTGGATTGAACCATTTTTATTTGGTTGATGTTTGCCGGTAAGGCTTTTATCAGGACAGTAGCACTATCCGAATTTTTAAAAATTCATGAAGCTTGATCATCATTTGAAAATTTTTATGCGAACGTTAGTGATGCATAATAACCATGCACAAAAAAGTTCAAAATTATCTAACATGATTTGTTCCATTTTTCATTATGTTCAAACTTGCCAGTCAACGTTTTATCAGGATAGTAGTAATGTTCGAATTTTTAAAAATTCTTCAAGCTTGATAATCATTTGAAAGTTTTATGAGAATATCACTGGTGTAAAAACTCTTCACAAAAATATTCAAAAATTTTCGACATCGTCTGAGCTATTTTTCGCTCGGTACAAATTCAACAAAATCTCGGCAAATCTAGCCGAGATTTTAGGAATTCCGGCTGAAATTTCGGTTTGCTTGGTGCAAAAAAACCGGATTTGAATTTTTTTTTTGTTTTTCATTTGAGATTCATCCGAAATTTCGAGATATCAGCAATATTTCAGATTTCAGCCGACTCCGAGATGTCATTCGAAAACGAGATTTCAAATCTCGGTTGGAATAGGCTCCATTAGGGGTGAAAATGGGTCGGATACGGGCGGATATTGCTTTTTCCATATCCTAACCCATATTTTTTTCCCGGATTCGGAACCAGATACGGGTTAGTTGGATCCGGATACAAATCCGGATAATTCGAGATACGGATATGTGACGGATTCGGATCGAGAACGGATAAAGATATACGGATAATGAATGTATACATAAAGTAATATATGTTGATTCAAAGCACATGAATACGATAATGTACACACGCATACATATGGATAAAGTTATATGGATAATGCAGGCATAGATAGATATGGATTGATGATACTAACAAGAGAAGATCTGAATTTAAACAAAAATTTGAAACTATGTCCTCAGACGCATCAATACTTTTAGAAGCTATCCCCTTGTTCGTTTATTGAAACTGAAAATAGAATAATACAAGAGTCAATGCCAGAACACCATCACAAAAATATCTTCTGGCTGGCACACTAGATAGAGCCGCAACACAAACTAACAAACTCAGCTGGTCCACACTTATACTAGCACTCAATTTATTGCGTTGCAGGCTTTCAAGAAACACAAAATAGCAGCTTCTAACTCCCTTGTCCCACCATCATCAGCTTAGGCATGAGTTGTTGGTAGCAGTAAGATTTGATTTTACAAGCACATAGTAGTGTTTATATGTTGGTATTTAAGTAGGACGTACAGGAATTAACCACTTACCACCAGAATCCATGAACGAAGGATTGCACATGTGATGTAGAAAAATGCGTGTATATACAGCTAGCTCCATCCTCCAATATTACTTCACCAAAAAAGGTTTAGGATTGCCACACACATGTTATGAGGAGGAGGATCATCTAAAGCAAGCCCGCTTTACCCATATCCTGAGATAATGAGTAGAAAGGTGATCTGGTATGTCTGCCTGCAGGAGCAAGATGACAACCATGAATGTACCAAACAATAATTGACAAGACTAATTTATTGACTTTGATGATTGAAGCAGTATTGAGCAGGACAGAAGATAGCATACAATGTCCCATGAAGCAGAAAATTCATCGGTTGAAAGGTACCATCTTCCATTTTGTGATTCAATACCCCTCCTTCTGTTGGAAGTTCCAAGTTCGAGCAGCTGATCAAGATTATCCTCGTCAGAATTATATCTAGGTCGTCTTCTCTTCCTATCTCTCTTTCTTCTTTTTTGACTTCTTTTAGTGAAATTCTCTTCATCAGTATCTGACGTATGCGAAATCAAGTGCCTGTAATTTTGAACCAACGAGTAATCATCAGCCTTGCGAAATTCTATTTTGTTACCAGAGAACAAAGATTCGCAAGAATCAGCAGATTTGCATTCTTGAAATTGGGTCCATGCATATCTTGAATTATCAACAGGCTGAACAGATAACTTGGTCACTTTTACACAATTGTAACAGATGAACTAATGAAATTATTGTACAGAATTTTTTAAACAAGTATATTTCAACTAGAATAAATTCGCTGTGAATACAGAAATTAGTGAATTGCCGCAAGGAAAAAAAAGCAAATCCAAAGTTATGCGAGTAGCAGCAGAAAAATACAAAGAATATCAAGTTCTTAGTGAAATTGCCTTGGAAGAACTCCTCCAGCATATGACATCTTTTTGCTAGAATAGAACCAGCCTTTTCGGGCTTCTTATCAACGATCATCCTCAGCAAGCGGGAAGCAACATCTTATCTCGAATTCTTCATCTCCAAGAGATCAAGGAACAGGTCGCGCTAGTCACGTGGATCGAGTAAATGGACAGACGAGACAGTACTACCCAGCCACAACCGAGCCTCATGCCGGCCTCCATACCTTACGACTGACTTGCCAGTCGCCGGATCTGCTCCAGTCGCGCGCCACTGACACAAGCTGCTCCTCGAGAGACGCCGCCGGCGAGGGAGAGTGCTGGTCGGGGAAGATGCCGCCGGGAGGAGGGGTCATCGCTAGGGGTAGAGCCGACCGAGGGAGATTGTGACCGCCGCGGTGAGCGCCAGTCGAGTAGTCAGGGCGATCGTGGCCGCCGGGGGGAGATCATGGCTGTTCAGGCGGGGGAGATCGTGCGGGAGTGCCGGCGCCGGCCGAGGGAGTCAGATCTGGGAGGAGCGCCATTCAAGGGAGTCGGTGAGAGTTAGATGTGGGAGGACTGAGGAGGATGTGGGTTCAGATCTGGACTGCCTAGGCTATGGCCTTCTGAGGAGGACCAAGAGGTCGAAGACTGATGCCAAATCCGAATATCCGGATTTGGAATTACCCGATATCCGGTTCTCGATCCATATTTTTCGGATAGCGTAAGTTTCGAATCCGATCCGATATCCGTTTTTAATTATTCGGATCCGGATTCAAATCCAACTCGATATCTGATTTTCTTCTTAAATTCGATTCTAACCAGATCCGGATCCGTCCCGTTTTCATCCTAGGCTCCATGGGACGATCGACAGTTCGACACTGATCTCCAGCCGAATTGGTCTCCGAGCCAGGAGACCGACGACCAGAACGGGCCGCAGCGCACGGCCAATCCGGACAGCTATAGCGAGCGGCAAATAGCGCAGTGCCGGGGCCTCGGCCTAACTAGCGGTGTCTCCCTCCACTAACGATTTCGTGATCCATTTGAATCATGGTGCCTTTTATTAGCAGATCTTCAAAACAAAAACGCACTTGACTATTTGGCGTCAGCTTTTTTTTTGAGATTATACCGAATACATAGATGTAATTTTTGAGGGATTTCGCTAAAAAAAAGATTTGGATTTAGAATTCTCGAGGGCCTTTGAGTGTAAAAAAATAATTTGTGTAAGATGGAAACAAATTGTGGAAATTTTGAGAGCTCTCTCGCTTAAAAAATATACTTAGATGTAATTTTTGAGGGCCATTGCGTGGGAAAAAAGAGAATTGCGCTAAAAAAAATCAGATAATTGAAGTTTGGAGGGCTTCCCCGAAAAAAACTGCACCTAGATGTAATTTCGGAGGACCTTTTAAAAAAACGGATCTTGAAGTTTTGGGGGCATTTCTCTAAATAAATATACCTATATGTAATTTTTAAAAATTTCGAGGGCGTTTCCGAAAAAACCCGCACACCACGAGTCGCATGGGCAAAAATCGCGCAGGGGATTCGAAGGCGCGACCAGAGCGTTACAGCCACACCGTGCGGACATTGTTGAGGATTAACGCCATTAAAATACTTGAACCATTCAACGGCAGGCTCAAACGGGCGACGCGGCGCAATGCGGAGTGACCACGTTGACCCGAAATCGACGTGGCCGCGCAGCGAGGCCGAAACTCTACGGGATATAATATACGGAGTATGTGCGGATCATTTTGTTCTAACTATTATAACATTCAACCCTAAACCTGATCTATTTCTCTAATTAATTCCAAAAATATTCACTGAAATATAGTCCATAAACAAAACTTAATGTTGAAACGTTTCATTTTACCTACTTGAACATCTAAAGTTAAGAATCCGATAGATGTTCCGGTATCACTTTTGATTTGTTGCACTATTTTTTATTGTTTGATCCGTGATATATCACATATGTTATCATCGCTAAACAAAACATGGTTTAGAAGGCCTGAATGGTCGCAGGTGGATATGGTTGTTCGGTCTGCACGGGCCGACCACTGCTGCCCGGCCCCCGGTCTACTTGATGACATGGCAGAGGGTCACGCAGTAGAAATGATGGATTATGGGTAGACTACGCTACCACGAATTAAAATTTTATCATGAAAATCAGGATGTCAAGCAAATAAGATATCATGAATCATTACCACTAGATATGCAGTGCAGCGGAAGGAGAGTTGAAGTAACCCGATTCAATGTAGCGCACGTTCTTAAACAATGATCGATCATCCTTGAGTGGCGGTCGATTGTTCTCCGGTGGTGGTCGAACGTTATGGATAGTCGTTCCAATCAACGCCGTAGTAGCAGCAACAACTCTACCGAATTTCACACATTTGGGGAAGGAACGTCGTGCGTCGGTGTGCTAGCACCAACGTGTATGACAGGGCCTGACTGGTGATGGCTAGGGTTTCAGTGTGTGCAATGGTACAACAATTGCCTTACTCTAACCATCACATACTCCTTTTATATAGTCACTTGGTGGAACTCTATGTTAGGGGCATAACCGAGGTGTAAAGCACATGGATCTAATCCCAACCAATGTATTTCAATACGTTAAGTGTGTAATCCTATAAATTTATGCATATTCGGTCATAGCCCGAAAACTTCTTTCGACACATAAGTTGGCTGTGGCCCCTAGCAGAGCATAGCGATTCCAAATATACACAAAGATCATATCGAACGAAGCTATATAGTGCTCATGTATCGATTCCTTTGCCTTACGATACTAGATCGAACTCAAAGCGAGAAACGTGACATCCTATGATAGCTCGATCCTTCACTCGTTCTGTAGTAGATTACTCAATTACAATTGACTCCTCAATCACATTCGGTATGATCATGCACTTCCTTGATCTAACTACATCGAAGGGCCTAGAAATATCTCTCCCATTATATAGGAGGGACAAATTCCGTCTTAATCACTCATAGTATTCTACATATTTCATAGTAAATCCGAAAGCTACCTTTATAAATACCTAGTTACGGAGTAGAGTTTGACAACCTCTAAGTATATTATTACACATGTAGGAAACCGTAACGATCTCAGGTCTGAGGATACCACATTCACCATGTTTGAGATTAATTGATGACATTTAAGAATATAACAATTCTTACAGGATCTCATGGTAGGTACTCCAATACAATATTTTTCAACATGTGCGCACATTATTGGTTTGATATCCCTATATCCATGATTTGTGAAATATGATCATCAATCAATATATGTGCTAACCTATAAATTATAATTGTCTCACATGATAATATAAAGTTAGAAATAATTCAAAATAATATCAAAAATATAAATAAGGAGTTTTACAAACGTCACATACTTATTGATCGATATTAATGATATTTATTTAATAGATAAAATAATTATATTATTTTTATAAATATAGACGTGACGCAATACTTCGTGGTTGCCTGTCGTCTAAGTGCAGTATCGTCGGAGATGGCTCTGTACCGTTCGCGTACAGTCACATCACGTACGCCAACGAACGGAAAACCATCAAATCAGAAACAACTTTTCTTTTTAAAGATCCATCGACCTCGCCGCTAAATAAACAGAGTACACACTCTGACCACTGTTCTGTTCTTTTTTTGAAGTGACGTTCTAAATTTTGTACAGTTAAACTAATAGTATGTTTAAAACTACTTTGATTCGCCAAACATTTACTGTATTAGCTCCTAGTTTTTTTTTACAAAACTAACTCTATATGAAATTATTTTAAAAAATAGCTCTATGGAGCACACCTATCGCGTATGAGGAGCACATAAGTTTGCTTCCACGGTCTAGTAGCTCGGAAAGCCAGCTCCCGCGCTCGTCATAATATCCCACGCTTGAGCCTCGCACACCCCCACGCCATGCTTGGGGCAGTTCGTCTGAATATGGTTGGGGCCACTACACTCGAAGCAGGTGATAGTACCACATCTGTTCCTCTCCCTCACTCTCTTGTATGTATGAGAAAATTTTCGTACTAAGAGGGCAAGCTCACTTTCTGAAATTTTTTTGAACTATTCATCGTTTAGTTCGTAAAGAGCGAAGAAGGAAAAACCAAATGAAGTCTCAGAACTAGATCTAGTGGGGTCGGTGAGCAATGCTATTGACTACGATTTTGTCTTACAAGAAACGACGTCGATCTCATGAGTCTTGAGTCGGGAATAAAGCGCGTCAAGAGTTAAAGTCGATAAGTCAGTGGTGTATTTGACGGTGATCACCTTCATCTCCTAAACCCGAATATCAAGTGTTGTGAGAAAGTGCTTAGCGTTCTCCGAGTCAAAGTATGTTGTACCGATAGCCCAGAGATCGCTAAAGATTTTCGTGAAACGCACAAAACACTTGTCTAAAGCTCCCCAGTATGCTGTTCGAACTTATTGTAGTCACACTTGTATTGATCTTGCCTCACGATCTTAATTTGGGTGGTACCCTCGTGGTAAGCATCAATAGTCATCCAAATCTGATGAGCAGATCGCAAGTGGGAGATCCTGTCATACTCACTACGGCTTAGCCCATGTTTGATGATGTTCTTTGCCTTTGTATTTGCCTCAACATCAGTCATATTTGTGAAATTGATATTCTCATTAGTAGGAACATCATAAGAGAGCTCAACCTTCTGCCAAATCATGAAACCTTGGGCAGTGATGTATAACTCTATCATGAACTTTCAAAAAGGATAGTCATTTCCACAAAAGATGGGATCTTGGTAGAATACTTATTCGTCGCCATGACTTTAGAGACCGATTAAGATCTAAAAAGAGCAAAATTGGCTCTGATACCAATTGAAGGACCAAAGTTGGCGACTAAAGAGGGGTGAATAGGAGTCAAATAAAAAATTTCCCCTCAAAAATCTATTCTAGAACACTAGTGCAATGGAGCAAACACTAGGTTCAAGAATACGCACAACAGAGTGAATGAAGCAATAATTTCAGCAACCCGGATGAACAGAAATTTTAAACTTAGTTGTCAAGAAACGTAAATAACTTTAAATATTGATGAGATCATACCGGTCCAGCAAGTCATGCTTCTATCTCAAGCCAAGACAAGGGTCCAACAACTTCTGATGCTCCAACCCCACCTTAAGATCAAGCCCAATTTGTTCACGAGTCCAGTTTGGCCCCCAGGAACAGTCCAACTAAAAATGAGTATATCTGGTTCATACGAAGTCCGTGTGAGGCGTTCTTGGACTCTACGGAGAAGCCCACGACGAGAGCTTTCCAACGGAAGTAGTTTCACATCCAAACTCCTTCTAGATCGACGGGAATCGTCAAATCAATATGACAAAAAGAATCTGCCAGGTGCTGCGCCACCTCCACTTGGGCCCAAAAGCCTTGTACGACCTAGGGTTTCACGGCCACCCCCTTGGCCGCCTCCCTTGCCCTCTCCCTCATACATATTCAGTAGCCATCGCTAGAATAGATGGGTTTTGCTTAGATTATTCTGTTTTAGACAGTTTCGCCGTTTGTTCGGTTTGTGGAACCCCAACTTCGAGTTCTTCATTGGTTATTAGCAATATTCAGATTGCATCTACCTATTTTTGCTTGTGTTCTCGATTCGCATACAGGGATAAGCCTTCTTGGCGAGGTCAACCGTGTTTGTGCGTGGTTGATAACCAAAGGAGCCGTGGTGTAGCGATTGCAGGGTTCGAATTTGTTCTGAATTGAAGCCGGATTGTCAATGTCGAGTTCTCCACCAATCGACTTACTACTACCTGTCGGAAGATCGGGCCACCGTTCCCATCAAGTGGTATCAGAGCCTTAGTTGCCCGATAGGTAATTCTTGTATCCCCACTTTTGTTTTGCCATCGTCCGAGAGTCCAAAAAAATTGCCCTACAAAAAGTTCTTCATCGGTTCCGTTGTCCTACAACCCCTTGTGCCTTAACAATTTTCGTTTCAGTTTCGCTTTATTGAATTTGTGTCCATCGTCATCGTCTTGTTGCTAGTTTGAGGTCGTGATCCTAGTTTCTAGTTGTCCCTTTTTATTGCCCTATTTCTTGTTTTGCACCGTTAGTCATCCCATCACCACCAACCCTAGAACCGAACTGAGTCCTACTCGGTTTATCTCTGCCGCCGCTCTGCATTATATATCCCGCTTCGCAAACCCTAGATAGGTTGCGAGACGCCTTCTATCATTTACCCTGCACCGCTGGCCACCCTTTCTCACCCGCGATCCTATTGCTATTTTAGCCCTAACCAGAAGGAAGAAGTGAAATCGTAGTCAATTCTAGATTGCATAATGTTCAGTAAAACAGTCATAACTTTTGCATACGAACTCCGATTGGGCGTACTATTTTTTGTTTCAAAGAAGACGACGATGCGCATCTGAAAAATCCACAGGTTAAAAACCTGTGCAATTTTTTACCCTCAAAATCGGCCTTTAAGACCAAGTTCCGAGCTCCGGAAGTTTCCTGTGCTGTTTTTATCGATTTTTCGGTCATCTGTTTAATAATCTCTCTCGTTCCAAAACGTGAGATTTTTGTTTTGCCTTTGAGTTAAAAGAAGGAAAAGTGAAAAAAAGGCAAGTGCAAAAAAAAGAAGAAGAGCCGCACTGAAAAAAACAAAAAAATCAGAGAGAAGAAAAGAAGCATAAAGAGGAAAAAGGAGATAATCAGAATTGCTTGCATCATTTGAGTCCTATGTGCTTTGATCTATGCCTTGCTAGGTTGAACTAGTTTTAGGAATACATTTAGGCTAGCAACTGTGACAAGTACGTTGGATATCTATTCAGCTTGCTAATCTGATATCGATATTGCTTATTCCTTGCTACTATATATTGCTTTTCGAGCTCCACATCCTTCTTATCAGTTCAGGTTCTCCTTTGCAATCACCTCACTCATGCTCCAGTCACGGTATCACGAACTAGCCACCGGTTGTACGACCTGCTGCTTCGGTAAGAACATTTGTAAGGGTGTGGTAAGACGCGTGAGAGTTTGTGATCCCACTGTCCAGTACCTAATAGTTGATAGGGATAATACTTTGTGTTATCTTCTTTTTTCTACTAGCAATTGCAGGGGTACTGGAGGACCAGGACAGTAACCAGTGTGTTCTTCATAACGAGCTCCGAGAGATGCTTCGAGAGATGAATGAGACTATGAACAAGCAAATTCAAAACATGGAGAATGCACTTGACAGAAAAGAGTATAAGCACCAACCCAACTTTAATTCATCTCCTTCTGCTGGTAAAGGTAAGAATTTTCCAGTTCTTCCTTCTTATAACGGATTTGGTGTTGACGCTTATATTGATTGGAAAATAGAGGTAGATAAAATTCTTTCGCAATGTAACCTCTGTAATAAACGAAAAATTAAAGTTGCCGCTAGTGCTTTAACTCTATGTGCATCAATTTGGTGGAACGATTTTTGTGCTTATAAGACAGTACCACAAACATGAAAACATATGAAACGACTTATGAGAGATGAATTTTTTCCTACTTATCATTCTAAAAAGTTACTTTATGAATTGCAATGTTTACAACAATGTGATAAAACTGTCAAGTCATATTACGAGGAATTAGAAACTTTGTTGTTGCGTTGTGGTTTAGATGAATCTGAAGAAGCTAAGGAAATAAAATTCTTAAATGGACTCTATATGAAAATTCAGGGAATTCTTGTTGATAAAGAATATAGTTCTCTCTCTAGTTTTTTTAATCTTGCTTGTGAGATTGAAAATCAAATTGAACATGAAAGACATCTTGCTGAAATTAAGGTCTATGATTGCCAAAGTGAAGAATTTTCTTTGAAAGAACGGCATCTTGTCGAGTTTCCACTTGCTACTAACTTTTCACAGGACATTGAGAATAAGAACGAGAAGGAAAACGCGCAAGAGAAGGAGGAGAAGGAGATACTTGCTATCCCATGCATACCTCAAGAATGTACATATCATGATATGCCTAAATCGGTTGAGATAGAAAACAAAGGTAACGACATATGTGCTATTTTCACACGAGGAGAGAATTCTGTTGACTTGCTAAATTTGACCACTACTGGTGCTATGCTAGAACAGCAGTTAGTGGACACTCAAACTGAATCACCTTTGTGACAATATGATTGTCTTGCTGTCCCTGGTGATAAAGAAGAGTTGTGTGATAATGTCTCATTTATATCCATGCCTCAACTAGTGAATGAACATGTCAGTTTTATTTCTGATCTAAACACGTGTGTTGAAAATAAACATGTTATTCACCTTGCTAATGAAAAGGATTAGATTAAACTGTTGTCTTCTTTGAATACTTTGGGTTACATTGAATTTGATGTTATATGTGATCTCAATTGTTTAGAGGAGAGATTTTATATACTTGCTAATTTTTTATGGTCATCCGGTGTTAGTTTTCATACTATGGGAAAATATAATGATAAAGGAAAGTACATGGTGTATCGAGTTTATATTTGTACCATTTTGAAATCTTCTTTTAATGTGCCACACTATCAACAACCAAAGAATATGTTGGTTCCTTTGCCGCCTCTTATTACTAACCTTTTGCAGACCAATGAGCTTGAGTCAAGGATGACTCAAAATCAAGAAGGAGAGGATGACGAGACCATGCCAGCCCAGCAAGCTATGCTTCTATCTCAAGCCAAGACAAGGGCCCAAAACTTCTGATGCTGCAACCCCACCTCAAGATCAAGCCCAATTCGTTCAAGAGTCCAGTTCAGCCCCCAGGAGCAGTCCAACTAAAAATGAGCATATTTGGGTCATACGAAGTCCGTTTGAGGCGTTCTTGGACTCTACAGAGAAGCCCACGACGAGAGCTTTCCAACGGAAGTAGTTTCACATCCAAAATCCTTTTGGATCAACGAGAATTGTCAAATCAATATGATGAATAGAATCTACCAGGTGCTGCGCCACCTCTACTTGGGCCCAAAGGCCTTGTACGACATAGGGTTTCACGGCCACCCCCTTGGCCGCCTCCCTTGCCCTCTCCCTTATACATATTCAATATCCGTCGCTAGAATAGATAAGTTTTGCTTAGATTATTCTGTTTTAGACAGTTTCGCCGTTTGTTCGGTTTGTGGAACCCCAACTTTGAGTTCTTCATTGGTTATTAGCAATATTCAGATTGCATCTACCTATTCTTGCTTGTGTTCTCGATTCACATGCAGGGATAAGCCTTCTTAGTGAGGTCAACTATGTTTGTGCGTGGTTGATAACCAAAGGATCCGTGGTGTAGCGATTGTAGTGTTCGAATCTGTTCTGATTGGAAGCCGGATCGCAACGTCGAGTTCTCCACCAATCGACTTACTACTACCTGTCCAAAGATCGGGCCACCGTTCCCATCAAATATACTCATCCAAAATTGAATCATAGCAATATAAGGTTCTTAGGGTCGTGATTCCAAAAGGAATTTCAAAATAAAATCCAAAAGAGAGACCTTTCTAGCTCAATAATCAAGCTGGTCAAAAAGTGGCTTTCAGAGATTTGGATGCAAAGAAACCTCAATAACTTTTGATCTACTCGTCAAAAGTTGACGAAATTTCAAATAAAGCAAGGTAAGATTCTTAGGGTCATGATTCCAAAAGTAATTTCAAAATAAAATCTAAAAGTGTGACCTTTCTTACTTAACAAACACGCTGTACAAAAGCAGAGATTTTAGAAACTTTGACCACAAAGAAACCTCAATAACTTTTGATATATCCAACCAAACTTGATGAAACTTGAACCTTGACTAGGAAATGAATTTAAAACTATGATTCCATAAGGAATTGTAAGAATAAGTCTAAGGTCCCTTTCATGCAAATAGTTCAATCTGTACCAAAAACAGCGATTTCAAATCTAGAACACAGTGTTGCAAGCATAACTTGAGGAAGAATGAGTTCTAATAGATCTTTATGTGTTGGGACATGATTAAGATGAGTTCCTCAACCTCTTACACATCCTAGATCTAAAATAACTACATCAATTAGAAGGAGGAAAAGCAAAGCTTAAGTTGCAAGAAAGAACCAAGCAAAAATTCTTGCAAGAATTAAGATAAAGTTTGCCTAGATGATCGAGATATAATCTAAAGAAGATTCATCAATCAATCATTTATCCTTGGCATAAAATCTACAAGCATTTAGAATGAGGAGAGGCAAATTCAAATGTGCGGAAAGTAAATTGCAAGAATTTAAAGTGCGGAATGTAAATTGCAGGAATTTAAAGTACGGAATGTACATTGCAAAATATATGATGAAATTAAAATTTCATTGCTTTGAGAGGTAAAACTTTTACAAAGCCTCACAACCAGGTGGGCAAAGATCAAAGGAGCACAAGGAAACCAAAATCCTTCTCAAAGACTTGAGGTAGAGGCATAACCCTACCCCACTATTATAGCACAGCCTAGTCAATCTCCACTCTTAGATGACTTCCTTCTCTCATAAGGAACCTCATCAAGGGTTAGGATTAACTCACTCACTCATACATGAGCTAACCCGAAACCCAACAATATAACGGGTTTTAATTATTTGATAATAACCTAACCACTACTCCACCCGCGAACCCTTAATCCAATTATCCTCCTTCACTTGAATTTGGCTTAAGTTAGCATCTCATCTATCCACTTATCATCCTGGCTTGCAGCAACTCCCTGACCTTAGTCATCATCTAGCGTCACTTTGATCGTCTGGACCTTAGCTCTCTTAGCCTAGTTCCGGTCTCTTTCGTCTCACCATGACCTAGCTTCGAAGTCTTACAACCATCACAAACAAGCAAAATATCACACAGCATTGCATAACATAATATGCAATATTTAATTAACAGCAATATGAATTCCCAATTAAATGCATCGCTCAAGCTCACTGGGAAGGCCGACAGCAACTCAAAATTGCAAATTCAATTTTTCAAACCAAAACAAACTCACACAAATCAACACAAATCTAACAAATATCAAATACTCATCACATATCCATGGGTTGATCTCCACATGGTCTCACAAATTTTTTATTTCTGAAACATTTATACAAGGTTTGTCGCTAATTGAAATGGTGACAGAATCTCTGTCACCAATTGAAATGATGATAGGAGTTCTGTTCTCATATCAAAGGATGACAAATGTTATGTCAATCTTTTATTGGATGACAAAGTACCTATCGTCAGTCCAAACACTGTAGAGCTTTGTTGGACACTACATCAGCACTTCACCATTAGATTGGTGATCGAGACTGTGACACCAATCAAAATGGTGACAAAGATCTATATCTGTATTTTTTGGGTTATTTAAAAAAATGAGAACGGAGTGCGCCATCTCAACACCCATCGTACATGGCAAACCACACCGCACAACAAGGTTAAAAATTTTGGCTAAATTTCGTGAATTCTTGGGAGATCTAGGATTTTGACCGGGGACGAGATTCAAAATCCCGACTGGATAATTTTTTTGAAAAAAATTCAAATTGCTACAGTATTTTTGGCAAATTTCACCTAAATCTTGAGTGTTTTGACTTTTGAGGACCGGATTTGGGTCAATAACCCTTAAGAATGTCATATTCTTTGAAAATTTGTTGAAAAACTGAATTTTTGAGATATTTTTTAAAAATAGCACAAACACTGTCAATTTTTTTATAAAATTTTAGACGCCTTATCATGCTTTGAAAAATTTATGGTACCATATTTAGTAGTCTAGGATCATACATAAATTTTTTTAAAACAATTGAACTTTATTTATTATATTTAAAAATTCAAAATAGAATGAACATAACTGAGATAGTAATTGTGTCATAATTTTATAAATTCAGTCGAGGGTGATCGTGATCCAAAATTTTTAGAAGAGCTTAATAATTGCTTCAAAACCCTTCTTTAACAGTTTCAAAAATTTTAAACTTGTTTTGGTTGCTCAATCAAATCTATGGAAGCAATAGATGTAGCACCGTAAGGATTTTATGAGGACAATAGCAATTTCACAATTTTGGAAAATTTCTCAGGCTTGATCATCATCTAAAAATTTATGGGAACATTAGTGAGGCATTAGGACCATCCATAAAAATTGTCAAAATTTTCTAACAAGGTTTGTACCATTTTTCATTCGGTTGAAATTTGCGGGTCAGCCATTAATAGCACTGTCCAAAATTTTGAAAGTTACTCAGGCTTGATCGTCATCTGAAAATTTTATGAGAACATTATTTGTGCTTTGGGACCAACCAAAACAATTTTAAAAATTTTCTCACGTGGTTTGCACTATTTTTCATTCGGTTGAATTTTGCCGGTGAGCCTTTATCAGGATAGTAGCACTTTCAGAATTTCTAAAAATTTCTCATGTTTGATCATCATCTGAAATATTTATGGGAACATTAGTGATGTGTCAAGACCATGCACAAAAATTTTCAAAACATTTGAACATCATTTCAACCATTTTTCACTCTCTTTAATTTTGCTAAGATTTTGGCAATTTCGGACTAAATTTTGGTTCAAAATTTCCGAATTTCAAATTTTATTTTTGAATTTTGACTGGATTTCACCAAAAATTTGGAATTCACCCACCTCTAAGATGTGAACCGAAAACAAAATTTCAAACCCTGCCGCCCAGCAAGATCAGGATCTTTGGAGATAGTAGTAGATCCCATCGAAGCAATGCCCTGTTTGCAGCCGTGCCATGCACCGTTAGGCAGAAGGCAGGCAGAGCTAGCCATACACGATGCAACCTGACGGAATTAATTCAACACTGTTTCCAGCATAACGACCTCAAGCCTCCCGGGCGAATTATCGCGATAATCGGCCTTACCAAATCAGAGTGGTATTGCAAACCGGTCGACATACTGGTCAAATTCAAATTCAAAAAAATTTAGAAAATTTGAAAAAATTTATTCTAAATTTTCCTAAAATTAGTATTAATGTATTTATGACTTACAAGGTGAAAATGAGTTGAAAATACAAATTTTTGAGACGTTTTTGATGTAAAACCGAATTGAATTAATTGAAAAGTGTTAAAAAGAAGAAAAAAAACACTGCAAGGCCCATTAGGCCTGGTCCGACCCATTCACTTGATGAGGCTACAAACACCAACTAGGACTCCCTTCGAACACATTGAATACCTTTCCGACATCCTCACATTGTGCCCTTGCTGTTGCCGACGACCCACCCAGATCCACACGACGTCGGTTATCTTACCACCACCGGAGCTTCGATAACCGAGAGGTATGCGTCGGTAATCGTTTTCCCGCACCGATAATCGAAGTGCGCTGTGTAGATTTGAGTCGTGGCGATTTTCTTGCGAACCCTAGCGATAATCTAAACCCTAGCGATAATCTATTTTTTGAGCGATAATCGAATAACCACAAACCAATTATTGAGATTCGGTGGAAGATAGCAGCCCTAGCGATTTTTGCCCGAACAATAGTGATAATCGTTGATTTCCTAGCAATTTTTGCCGAAACAGTAGCGATAATCATCCATTGCATGATCAAATCAGTGACAATATTGTGCACTATTACAAGAAGAAATAAAATCCTTACAGTGAACTATTACAAGAACATAGATATATACACAAAAAAAATTCCCTTGATCTTGTGTAGTTGTGTAACATTGTGTAGATGCATGTATAGATGAATGAGTAGATGCATGTATGGATGAATGCATGATGTTAGGGTTAGTGTGATTGAGAATTTTTATTGGTAGCATTCACTGATGTAATGCCTATTATAAGTTGTTATCAAGCATATACATTAAGTTGATGTTTTGTATTAGCATTCAGTAATGTAATACCTTTTATTGCTATCACATACATACAGTTCTTAATATTAACTGATGCAATGGCTTTCATCGCTAGCACATACATGTAGTTTTTGCAAGAAGTCGCATTACATTGTTGTTTTATATTAGCTGACGGATTGTTGTTTTGTATTAGCAGATGGCAGATCAGAACGATGTTGTGTGGGAGCACAGGGAGAAGGTAGGGACCGGATTCTGATGCAAATACTGTCACAAGAGAAGAAAGGAGACGGTTCAACCCGCTTGAAGCACCACTTGGTACGGCGAGGTACGAATATCGTCCATTCCAAGCAAGTTCCTATGGAGGTTCGCGAGTACTTCTAGCACGACCTAGACAGGATTAAGGATAAGAGAAAGGAAATGAGGGACGAGAGGCTAAAAAAGAAAGCAGCAGCCGCAGATTCCCCGCCGAGAAGAAGTTCATATGCGGAATACACAGGTGATGCTGATAAGGAGGAGCAACTCCAGCATGCCATGGATGCCTCCAGGACAGAGGCAGAATTTATCAGATGAGCAGGTGGCAAGCATGAGCACGGTGGTGGTAGTGGCGCCTCTAGGGAGGCTAGATGAGGGGGCGGCAGTGTGTCGCCGAGGATGTTTTGGAGTTTCTCACAATGTGAAAGACCTCCCGTGGGGGATTACAACCTTGGTACGGCTCGTGCCCCTATGCAAACAAGAATTGATACCGGGAGCTGGACACAGAAGGGGAGGAATGCCTCGTACTTACGCAAGGTACTTGATTTCGTTGTTACTCTTATGAATTCTATTTGAGGTATGCATCATGTAATGTGGGTTTTTACTTTGTTTGTTCACGCAGAAAATTACCTCAGTGGTCAACGAGGTAGGCCTGACGAATGTTGTGTAGATTGTGACGGACAATAGTGCCAACTACAAGAAGGTATATAGGCTCATCGCATGAGAGCACCGCAACATCGTGTGGCAGCCTTGTGTGGCTCACACGATTAATTTGATGTTGAAGGCGATTGGAGAGTTTCCTGACCACGCCACAGTCATTGAGAGTGCAAGATGAATCTCTCGATGGCTGTACAACTATTCGAAGCTTCATGCCATGATGAAGAATCATATTAGGGGCGAGTTGGTCAGGTGGAATGCTACTCGCTTCAGAACAAACTACATGTTTTTGGATAGTTTCCTTCATCGCAAGGACAAGTTCTTGCAATGGATGGTCTCGGAGGAATTTCTTTCGTCGAGCTCTGTCGAAACCGCGGAGAGGAGGTTTGTGTACTCGTGCCTCTCGAGTTTGGACTGGTGGGATAACCTACGATCAGTTGTTAGATCTGTGGAACCATTGTACGCCTTCTTGCATTTTGCCGATCAGGATAGGGTGTCCACATTGAGCGAGGTGATAATACGGTACAACATAATACGACAGGAATATGATAGCTTGTTTCATGACTCCCCAGCTACATACGAGCTATACATGAACTTCGTGGACCCAAGAATGGGCGACCTAACACGAGACACTTACATGATTGCCAGTAATACATTATTCTGTTGCACATAATATCATGTTCTTCCACATATGTTACATAGTTGTACTGACATGTTTCTTTGACTTCGTGCAGCTACCGCTTTGCACCCCCGGACGCACTACATGTACGGCACCACGAACACCTTTTTGCCAGCTCTTCAAGATGCTTTTCAGGTGCTTGCTGATGATACTCAAAGGGCTATGGATGCTCTTCATGAGGTTGATCTGTACAAAAGAAGGGTTGGAACGTTCTCAACTGTTCTAGCTGAGCGTATGGAACATGATCCAAAAACAGCCCCTAGTATTTTCGTTATGCCCACATTAAATATAATGCAACTGTGGTATTTTCACTTCGTACTTACTGTTTCCTTTGGTAACTTACAGCACATTGGTGGGGTGTGTTCGGTTCAGAAACACCCACACTCCAGAAGTTTGCTATGCGAATCGTTTTGCATTGCGATTCTTCAAGCAAATACGAGCGTAATTGGAGCATGTTCGCCTTCATCCACACTAAAGTTCGCAACCGTCTATCCTACAAAAAACTCCATAAGCTGGTGTACATTAACTATAATCTTCGACTTAGAATTCAAGGTGAAGAGAGTCAAAGGACCACAGCGAAAGATGATCCATTCCAGCGTCTTATGGAGCTTGCATTGTGCGATGGTGATAATCCAATCCGACAGTGGATGGAGAAAGGGAGGTTGAATGCTAATCTCTTACTTGATGAGGAGGACATTGAGACTGAGAGTGACACCCCCTCCCATCACACCTTGTGACAAACCAAGTTGACCCTACCGCGTTGCAAAAGAATACTAGGGCTCCAAGCATCCTCGAATGGGCAGGCAAAACAGTGGGTGACAGTCACATGGGAAAGAGAAAGCATCAGACAGTGGCCACGAGGGAGCAATAAAAAAGGAGAGCTCCCTCGAAAGGAACGGGGAAGCTTCCCAGAGAGGAGGAACATCATATAAGGAGTGATGACTCGACTGATAGCACTCCTAGGGACCGTCGGAGCCCGCCGTACCAAGAATCTAATGACAGTAGCTCCAAAACGAACACCGATGGTGGTGACTTAGGTGATGGCACCTCCATCCCTCTCACTTCCCGCTCTGAAGGACAGCGTCCAATAGAATTATAGGAGAGTCCCAGTTTACTAATGCGACACAGGACAGAGACCATGGGGTTCCACAGTCATAGAGGACGACTACTTCAGGAAAAGGAAGGGATCATCCACATAGCTATGACGCACCACAGGATAGCTCCAGCTTGTTCAGCGTCCCCAAGACAAAAGGGAGCTATGGCTCATATGGCCAATACGACTACTCCATCTCGGATGCTCATGCACAACCTCCCACACAATGGGTCTACGAATGGCAAGACCTCGATTTTTATGCCATTTTGTACCAACAGTGGCAAACGACTAGCCCATGGACGGGGTAAAGCTAGCACGAATACAAGGCGGAGTTGCTAGCTACACGAGGATTATTGATGATGTCCACTGAGGAGTACAACATGGCCAACCAAGTGTACAGCCAACAATACTACCCATAGCGCTAAAGGTAATGTTTCATTTGTATTTTTTATTTTATTGCAACTCGATTTTTTTTACTAACATACCGTTCATGTAGGTTCAACATGGCATATGTGACAATGGAAGGACGACAACGATATGCCAACTACGAACATTCAATTTCGGTGAGAAATGTTACTTGCAAATGTCATATGCCATACTATTGAAATTAATGTTATTGAAATGTAGACTTGTCGGATTGATTTGCAAAAGTTATTGAGATGAAATGTTATTTATCGATATATTATTGCTAAATGTCTACTTGACAATGTCTAAAATATAGTAAAGGTGATGCTAGAATTTTCTCATATTTTTTCTATATTTTTCCATATATAGTTGTCCTATTATTGCAAAATATAGCAAAGGTCATGCCGAAATTTTATCCCATTTTTCCATATTTTCATGTACATTTTTAACGTTTTCCTTTTTTTTGCCTTTATCGGCTTTTTACAAAATTTCCACCATTTTCCCCATTTTTTTTACCTATTTTTCAATCAGCAGCGATTTTTCGTTCTTACCGCTCGATAATTGGTTCATACTGGCCGATTATAGAGCCTTACCGGTCGGTAATCTCAAATGTTTGCCCCGATTTGACCGTCCCATTCAAATTGGTTTGACCTCAATAACCATTTGATTTTCTTCGATTATCGCTCGATGATCACCGATTATCACTACCACTGACGTAGCGATTTTCTAGTGGCAAACAATAATGTAAACCCTGCAAGCCTCCAAGGCGCTCTGTTAGCTAGACACGCCTCTCGTAATGTACAAATAGTGTGCTTTTAAGGATTACAACGTGATTAATGGGGCGGTTACCATAAAACAGTAATGAAAATATTGTGAAAATCATGGTTAAACTGATGGTGGTTGAAGCTGACGAAGAAGATTTTTGGAAGTTAACATATTATCTCCTAAAAATGGGGGACATATGTTAGCACCCAAATTTGGGAAGACATGATCAATTTATCAGGCTAAGAATAAAAATAGATATTTTTGACCTATATTGGTTAAAAAAGAAAAAAATAAGTTGAATATAGAATTATGACCGATATTAATTCAAAGATGGAATTTTATCTGTATAAAGGCCGATACGGATCACGACTGGCAACGCATTGGAGAAGGATGCAATCGGCCTATGCACTATAAAAGGGGATCAAGGGCGAGCAAAAGACAACAACCAATCAATCAAACAACTCATACCTACTTTTATCTACTTTTTCCTATTAACTAGAAGTAGTCTAGTAATTTAGATCTCTTATAATTCGTTATTGATCAATAAAGTTGCACATTGTCAATTGTTGATCTTCTCCGATTACGCTAGGTTAGGTTTTATCCTATCTTGTTGTGCATCGTTTTTTCGAAAAAATCTACTTCTATCAACCATCTAATCAGGCCTAACAGGCTGTTTAGACTTATCATTACCTTTGATTTAATTGGCTTTGTATAGCTGGTTAGATCTTTGCTTATTATCACCTTAGATCGGTTTTGAGCGTATTTTTCATCTATCTTGCCAATTGCAGGATCAAATCGGTTGGCACGCCTCGAACCTCTTGAACTCGGTGTTCGCATGTGTTCGAGCCGATCAATCCATTATCATATTTTTCGACGCCGACACCGTAAAAATTCAGAAGTAGCACCATGTGTTTTCCTTGTTTTGTCCACTTCAGTACCTCACCACGGTGGTATGGTGCTTGCTTTCTACCTTCTAGTCACCGAGAAGCTCAGTTCATGTTGCTGTGATTTCGTGAAAAAGATGAGAACAAGGAATTGCTTACAGGGACATAAGTAATCAAAATTCAGTGCTTCTCTTTTATTCCATAATGCTTTCTCTAGCTTCAAAAAAGATTTGAAAATATTTAGCTTAAATAATTAGCGCTGCTTGGACCTCAAACATTATCAGGCTTGGAACTTGGAAGCTAACAACCGAACTTCAATTAGATGTGACCAATGTACTGATTACTGGACATGCATGTATCGATGCATGTCTAGTAGCGCTGGATATCGAAAGGATATCGAAATTGACCGTAGTTCTACGTAAAATTATTTATTTATTATTTAAGCGATTATTTTAAATTTAATCTAACGAGCTGCAATCGAGCTGAGCTATATTAATATTTTTTTCTTGAAATAGACACATTTCAATTTTAAAACTATTAACTATCATAATCAAAGTAATTTTGGTTCAAACTTAGCGAGCTTTTTTATCCGTCCAAATGGCCAATACTGCATAACAGATTAATCGGATTTGGTCAACTTTTCTCTCTCGCACACACGAGAAGCGCAAATCACTTTCATTATATGTTTATTTTTCGAATCTTCAGTTACATGCTTTGATCATCGGTGATTGGTACGTGGACAGGTGGAGTTACTACTATTCAACTTGCTGGGACTCGAAGCAATGGATCATATTAACTATAATTTATCTGGTAGTAAAATAGTAGAAATAGCTTTAATAAATAAATAGTTAGATCTAATTTCTACTACCTATTATATACTATCAATATAATACATCATAAAATTTCTCTAACGTCAAGGTGCCATATTTGGAACTAGCAGTCATTTTATATTACTACAACTCATCTTAGATAAGTGATATATGACTAATCTTAACACGATTCCACGTGAACCACATGATCCTTTAAGGTAACAGACAGGGATATTACATCGAGAAAATTAGATGGTGTGCATATATGAGATCCAGAGAGGTTGGAATCTGCGACTAGTTTAGCTGTTACACACCGTTGCACAGTTTGTAAACCATTGACCAAACTTAAATTGCTTCGTTCCTACAAACTGATCGAACAGCTAGTGAAGTGAACACACATCGATACCGATGGGCGAAGAGAAGAAAAGTTACCTATCTAGGGCCCTATGCATGGAATTGACTCTGGACCAGTAGCATCCCTCCCCTCCCCAGAAAGCAATGCGACTACCAGTTCATTTGTCTCTGAATCAGTAGTTCCAATAGAGGTGTTTCTATATATCTTCTTTTAATACAAATTTTATAAATCTTGAAGCCAGCAAATGACTCTCGCAATCCATCTCACACTGATACTCACATGGATCGATAAAAGTCGTCCCCCGGTTGTGAGTATTTGTCGACTGATACGAGATCAGACTAGGGTTCACAATGTCGACGAAAATCAATCGTACCGGTATGGCTTGAGAAACTGAACCGGTCGATAAACCAGTATAATTCAAATTCAAAAAATCAGGAATTTGAAAAAATATATCTAAAAGTTCCCTAAAATTAGTATTAATAGCTTTTTGACATCTGCCACAATTTTTTTTTGAAAAACCAAATTTTGAGATGTTTTTTTAGCAAAACCGAATATAGACTACTTAAAATTGTAAAATTTAGAACTGAAGGATATGTTTTCCTTTGGAAAAAATTGTTTGCAAAGCAAATGAGCCATTATTTTATATCTTGATTATATCTTCCGTGGAACTACTTTGCACTATTTAGTTGGCATTCAAAACTCAAATGAAAAACAACTTTCAATTGCAATAATTTATTTTTATTGAAAGGCAATTAGGAGTGTAATGTGTCCGTTATGATATTTTTATGATTACTGCTGCGTTGTTTCTTCTATAAATATAAAATTTGTCATTGGTGGTAAAGAGATCAAGTAAGATCCCTATTATTTTGGCACGTGATTGAAGTCTCAAAGCCTTCCCCCTTCTCGGATCTATAAATGTGATTTTGTTATTTTCTACAAGTTTTTTCAATTTTTCTTGAATTTTTTTAATTTCCGCTGAGTGTGTCGATGTTCGATGTAAATCGGTCGAAAATAGTTAAAAACCAGTTGGTTTTCAAATTATTTCGTTGTTGTTTGACAGTTGAGTTAAAAAAGTTTGACTTTGCCTTTCGTTTGGTTTCTACCGATTTTCCATAACAATCGCCACCGACGTGTAGACAATTTGTAACGTTGATTCGGTAATATAAACCTTGGATCAGACAAGAGCCCGGAGTGCAAGATCGACAACGGCAAAGAGAAAGTGACGCCATGTGCATTTTCCGCGCTCAACGGACACCCCGTTTTGGCCGGGAGCCCAGCCGCCAACGAATACACACTTGCAATCCTCTGTTCCGTGTCCGCCCGCACACGCCACTCACTCAGTCTGCCCCGTCTAGAAGGGGTGGCTAGCCACTATCAGCCAACGAATCGAAATCTTAATGAGTCATCCGTGTTCTTGATTCAATTACGAATTAATTAAGCATATTATTAGTTTGAGAGTTTTTACCTTCGGTGAGGTAGCAGAACCTCCCACCAAATTACTTTTAGACTTCTGGCCCTTTTATTTTTTACACTTTTGGTTATCTCTTAATATTAGTTTAACAGATAGCTTGATTGCGAAAACATTTTTTACAAAATTCAGTCTACTTCCGAATATATTTCTAAAAATAGCATCATCTCCTTACTATTAAGTCATGTTAGGTGACACATGTCACCTACCATGCTAAAGGAGCTCGGTAACTTTTCGGATAGCTCACGAGTACGAAGAGCTCAGTAGGAGTTGGGAGAGCGTGGCAGGAAGGTGGCCCAACATTGCTGCCGCGAACGGCCGACCTGCCACGGGCACGGAACGCCATCGAGCTCCTCGGATGCAGCATGTGACACGTATCATCTGTCACACTTTTCGTGATTAGTGAAAATGTTAGTTTTGTAAATTTATATGAAAATTGGCAAAATTTGAAACAAATTGTAGGCTTAGAAAAGCGATGACTTCCATCGCAAAAGCACTGATTTTCATCCCCACACAAGAATATGTCGTGCTATGACCGCCATAAAATAATTTAGCGGCTAGTAAAAATTAAGGGTTAAGTAGGTAGACACAATGCTTGATTCGTGAATCTATTGCTTTTCTGGCTTTCAGCATATTTTTTTTTAATCTAGCTTTCTCATATACGGATTTGCAAATCTAGCCTCCTACTACGTCCAAAGAGCTCAGAAGTCGACGTTCCGCGTCTGGAGAGCACGGAAGCCTGCGGAGCTTAGCCGATTGAGGGAGCATCACTGTTCATCATTGTAGGTGCGCTTTTGGGCTCGCTAACACGCTGGCACGCTCGAGCACGTTCGTGCTCCCGCGCTCGCTCTATAACCTGCTGCTCTCCCATGGGCGCACTCTTGTGCTCGCACGCGTTGCCGAGGGGCTGAACTCCTCCCGCACTCTTCAGGTGCAGCAGGAGATATATGTCGCCTTCCACACCTTTCGTGCTGGGAGAGATGATTAAATTTGTAAATTCACATATAAGAAGACTAGATTTGTAAAAAAACAAGACGATGAAAGGTTAAAAAACAATGAACTCTTAGTCGCTGACATGGCATGCACGCCTTATATTTCTCCCCCGTCTCTCTCCCCCCTCACGTAGTAACTAATCTCTCGCTTGCTACGTGCAAACTCTGTTACGCGCGCTACGCCTCAAGAAAGAACGGTGCGGGAGGAGGTGAGTGTGGTGGTGGTGCTGATGGGCAACGCCATTGGCGGGAAGCGGCGGACGGCGAGGGTGATGAAAGTGGACGGGACGACGTACAGGTACCGGGCGCCGGCGGTGGCGGGGGCGGCGCTGCGGGACCACCCGGGGCACCACCTGCTCGAGTCGGAGGAGGTGAGGCGGCTCGGGGTGCGGGCGCGGCCGCTCGACGCCAACGCGCCGCTCAAGCCCGGGAAGCTCTACTTCCTGGTGGAGCTGCCCCGGCTCGCCGGGCGCACGCCGCTCAGGACGTGGTCGGGCGCGCTCCGCGTCGGCGCCGGTGAGCGAATCGAGAGCCTCATGCTCTCGCGCCGGTCGGCCTCGGACGTCGCCGCGGCGGTGCTGGCGTCCTCCCCGGCGTCGTCCGTGGAGGCTGCCGCGGACGGCGCGGTGCGGCTGCGGATGCGCCTGCCCAAGGCCGAGGTCGCGCGGCTCGTCAAGGAGAGCCGCGACGCCGCCGAGGCCGCCGAGAAGATCATGCAGCTCTGCATCACCAGGGACCACCGCTCCGCGCCAGCCACGCCCGTCGTCCCGCTGCCGTCGGCGCTCGCCTCGTCGGACAAGAAGCAGGCCGCCGGCAAGAAAGAGGTAATAATTAAACCACCTCACATCACATACACCCCGTTTGTCCTCCAATAATCCTTTGCTCGCTTTCACTGCTACAAAATCAGAATTCTATACAAACTTTTCGACAATGCCACGTTTTCATGCATACACAAGCTTATTCGGAGTACCATCTCAAGTAACTAAAAAAAATGTTACGTTCTCTCCTGCCTGTTCTCGAATTTCACTAACTGAATTACTAACTACTAAGCCTGGCACCGATAAGTCATGTCGAGCTAGTTAGTATGATAAATTAATCAATTTAACAGTCGGATGTAGTTGATCAAAGATGATTACTTAGCGTCATGCCATTCTTGTTCGTGTCTGGAACACGTAAGCTTTCTTCCCTTACTCCTTTACCAGTTTGGAGGCTGGCAGCATGCATAGGGATGCAATGACGAGAAGAAAAAGAAGCATGCATGGTAGCCTAGAACAATTGGGTGATGTGACCAGACATTTAACGAAGGGGACAGGTAGCATGGGCAGTTAGTTGTTTTTACACGGGCCGGTTAGTTAGTACTCAGTACTCACTCTATTTAAGTATATACCATATATTTTTAATGATCTTATTTATAGATATAGACGTATTTTATGTTTTAATATAAAAATTAGTGTGGTGTTTTTTTATATCCTTAATAAATATCTATATTTACTTGATACTCTATATACATACATTAAATATAATGCTTGGAGATAATAATTAAGGGTATCATAGTTATTTTCAATATCTTCTTTGCCTGAACGATAAAAGAAAATATATGTATAAACTTTGACGGCCGGACGGAGTACTTCTTAACGAGGCCTTGTATAATTGTTGCCCATTGATCATCTCTACAGCCTCCCTGCGTTGAGAGAGGAGAGAGCCAGGTCGATTTCAGGAGTACTGGCCATTGATGCGCAAGTGTGTGTGAGTGGTGAGTCATCTGGCTGGTGTGGCATCCATGTCACTTCAAATTGTCCACTGTTTCGTGCATGTTTGGTGACCATATGTATTGTGGAATTTACGAGATTTGATTCTGAAAGCCTGTGGCGTTACCTTAGCCAGGGTTTCTATTACTCCCTTCAATCACAAATATTATCGTTTTAGATATAAGTGTAGTCAAAAGTTTGAAACTTTTACTATTAATATATTTTAAATATTTAATTTGGATACATAAAAATCATATGTGTGGATTTGTTTTGAAAATTATTTTCATAATATTATAATTTTATTGGGTTTTATAAATATATTATAATAGAAATTAGTAGTCAAAACTGTGTTTTAGAGACCGTATCGATATCTAAGATGATAACTATTTGTGACATGAGGAGTACACGTAGCTTCACTGATTAAGTAGTTTCCTATTAAAAAGAAAAACTCAATGTGGATTAGATTGGTTTGCATTAAATAGTGAAGACTTTACAAGAGGAGTACGTCGGAGAGTTACTACTCTCTCGGAAGGTCAACTGAGCAAGTTGTCGTAGTAGCAGTAGTACGTCCTAATATGTACGTACTACCGTGTGCTTAGATTCTGAGAAGTGGCAAATAGACTAAACTAACCACCATAAGTACGTGAGTCGATCGAGACGGCTCGTGCTAATTTGCAAAGCAGGTAGGTTTAATTGCAAGCGTGGACTTGCTCTAGTAGCTAGCTTGTACGCTGAAGCTTTGGTGCCATGGTTCAAGAAGGAATTATTAGGTGTATATGCAAGGTTACAAATCCAATCAAAATTTTGCGAAATCTCGGTGAGATCTTGGATTTCGGTCAGGGATGAGATTAAAAATCTCGGTCAGATAAATTTTTTTGTAAAAAACTAAAATTGCTACAATATTTTCGAATTTTCTCGCCGAAATCTCGGGTTTTTTAACCAAAATTTGACCCTTTTTTATCAGATTTAGCCTAATAACCCTTAAGAAAGTCATCTTACATGAAAATTTGTTGAAAAACTGAATTTTCGAGGCTTTTTAAAATCTTGGTAGAAATACTGTCAGTTTTTTATAAAATTATACAAGGTTGATTATACTCTGAAAACATTATGATACTATCTTTAGCAGTGTAGGATCATACAGAAAAATTGTAAAAATAATTGAACTTCATTTGTTATCTTTAAAAAATCTAAAACAGAATGAACATACTGAGACAGTAACCTTGTCAAAATTTTATAAATTTGTTCAAATGTGATCATGATCCAAAATTTTTATGACATCTTAATAATTGTCTCAGAACCCTTCTCCAAAATTTTTAATTTTTTTAAATTTTTTGTTTGCTCAAATCTATGGATGCATTGAACTTCATTTGTTATCTTTCAAAAATAAAAAACACAAGGAACACAAATGGTACAATACCATTGTAAGAATTTTATAAATTCACTAGAGTGTGATCATGATCCAAAATTTTTACATGATCTTAAGAATTGCCTCAGAACACTTCTCTAAAAGTTTCAAAAAATTTAACCCTTTTTTATTGCTCAATCAAATCTATCTATTAATCATTAGGCTTTTATTAGGACAGTAGCACTATCATAATTTATTAAAATTCCTCAGGATTTATAATCATATGAAAATTTTATGAAAATATTAGTGATTCTTCAAGACCATCGAAAAAAATGTTCAAAAATTTCTAATATGGTTTGAGTCATTTTTCATTCGGTTGAAATTTGCTAGTCAGTCTTCAGTAACACTGTCCTAATTTTTTAAAATTCCTCAGGCTTGATCATCATCTGAAAATTTTATGGGAACATTAATAATGCGTTATAACCATCCATTTTTCAAAATTTTATAATGTGTTTTGCATTATTTTCATTCAGTTGAAATTTTGTCGGTCGGCATTTTATTAGTACAGTAGCACTGTCAGAATTGTTTTAAAAATTTCAGACTTGATAATCATCTGAAATTTTTATGGGAATATTAGTGATGTGTGAGGACCATCTACAAAAAAAATTAAAAACAATTAACACAATTTCGATCATTTTTTGCTCGGTTGAATTTCGCCGAGATGTTGACATTTCTTGGTGAAATTTCGGTTCAAAAATTCCGGATTTCAATTTTTCTTTTTGAATTTTGACCAGATTTTATCCGAAGTTCCGAGATTTTGCTCAACTCCGATATGTGAACCGAAAATGAAATTTGAACCTTGTGTACATGTCGAGATGTACAATCTCTCGTCGAAAAGTATAAATAAAACAGAGCACTGATCAAATTAATTAATCTCATGTTGCTACTTAATGTAGCGGGGATCGACAAGTCCTCTACCGATCTCATGCTTGTGAAGAGTCGATACAACTAATTAACCCCCTCTATAGTTGACTCTTCTAATTTGCACCCGCGTACTGCTACTCCACGTTACTAACCCAATTGCTAGTATAACATTTGGGCAATTTAGTTTCTCGGAAAGTGTGTGAAAGCTATGGGCTTTATCTTATAGAGTGCCTCTCTGTATGTGGCCTTAAATTAACTCTTCAGTTCCCTTGGGAGATTAGAGACTACTAGCTATGGAATCATTCATTCCTATCCCTTGCACATCTACGCATCAGCTGGCAAGTGTTCTCACATGTTCGTATCTAACTCCTTTCCTTTTGGACACCATTTGATTCTCACAACTCACAAGTTCGCTTAACTCACATGTTCCATTCACATCTCCACAGCATTTCAGTGAATCAGACAGGCATAAACGGGTTATTGTCCCTGCAACGCCGGACAATCATGGCCGTGCCCTTTCGGTCGGAAAGGGTTAAGAGAGGCCACAGGATCGAAAAGTAGATGTAGGTACCTTTTGTTTCAATGCAAAAAAAAAAAAAATGCTGCCGCGACCATAACGCCATGCATCCATGCAATGGCAGATCTTAGAAATTTTAGGAGGATGGTTAAGCCTAACTATTTAACAGTCTAAGACGAAGGTTTGTATAGAAAAACTCTATTTTTATGATGTCTGTGACGACAGAGCTGTAATGTACCTCCATGACTCATTGCCAAGAGAGTCCGAGCAGCCTCCCGCCCAGTCAGGGAGGTGGACCCGTCGGTGCGTCCATTTAGCGACGGAATAACAAGTTTAAGTCAAAACACCGAAACACTTTGCAACAGCAGCGGCAACACACGGTCACTGTTCATTTCCTTTTCCATGTGGCCAATCAAAGAGATTAGTAGCATGCACTAGGTGTACACTGGGATGATGCTTTGTCCAACTAATTAATTATATAACCTGGTTGTTGAATCCTTCTGAATTCTCAAGCCTGTTTCCGTGCTTCTTAATTTTCAGAAGAGGACGAGGTTCGTGACCGTGCCGGACGAGATCATCGGGTTCTGAAACAACCTGAAATCGTCAGCCGCCGCGGTTTTGCGCTCTCCGGCATCGTCCGATCAAGAACAACACCACGCACGCATCAGAAAGTCACAGACCAGCTGTGTTAAATATTGTTTCGTCTGTGATGGTTTCTGCGAAAGAGACTGCAGGTTGGGAACACGAGAAGCTGGATGTGAAATCGAATGGCTTCCTGACTCCATGGCGATTCCTTGGTCGTGCGAATTATCCATCTGCACTGCACTCATCTAGTTTCTTAGATGAACACGCCACCATTGGCTGCTGACTGACTGCTTCAGGTTGTACACTGGTGGTTGTGTACTGTGGCTTTTGTAGCTTTTTTGGTATGTGTGATTATGTAGACTACTCGTGGTACATATTGGCTACTTAGTGCGGATCCACCTTTCTTTCTTTCGATATCCTTTTTTTTCTACTGCGCATCTTGTGCCTTTCATATGGATTTTGACCCTGTGTAAAGCTAGAGCATGATCTTCCGTTTTTTTAAAAAACAAAAAGACGAAGAGAGGGCAATTTCAAGATTTGGATTTACGACGTACAAAAAACTATGAGCTAGGGCCCGCTTGGCAAAGCTTTGGCTTCGGCTTCTGGGCTCGGAGCTAGCCCGAGGAGAAACCACAGCTCAAGAATTGATAATGTTTATTCTAAGTTGGGCTTTTGTTATATATATATATATATATATGAAAGTAGACATATGGTGAAATTAAGAAAGTAGACAAACAAGGATGTTAGATCGAACTTGAATTGTCCAGATCTACGTGGAATCCCACCTCCTCACTTAAACAAGTTTTACATATAACCCCTCAGAAAAATTACAAAATTTCACACCTTAAGTAAAGGAGATAAGATTACACATAGATCTAAACCATTCAAATTCGATTCAATGCTCCTCTTTCCCTACTTTCATAATTTCACCATATACTTCCCCTCTCTCTCTCTCTCTCTATAATATATATATATATATATATTAACATCCCAGAAATCCAACGAAATGAGATTCAAGTACTTGAGTTGGATTTGGCTTGCATTTGGATTTGTATTATTTTCTGGATTTTCTGCATAAACAAAAAGAATTTCCAATAACCTAAAAGAGGGTTATGAAATTCAATTTCCAAATATTCCAATCACAAAAACTCTGGAAAAAACATTTATTTAAATCCTAAATAATCTTAATATCACCTCCTAAAAGTTTCTGAAAGCTTTGAATCCAGTTATTATTTAAGAAAAATCAAAAACAGCAAGAAAAAAATGGGATCAGAGACCTCGTCAGATTTTTATAAAACTCATTGAGCATGATCTTGTTCTGAAATTTTATAATATCATCCTGAGCACCTCAGATATATCTAGTAAATTTTGTAAATGATTTGGACCTCATTTGATGCCTTTAGAAAATCAAAATCAGAAGCTATTTAAAATGACTCAGTAGATTGTCAGAATTTTATAAAAGTATATAAGTTGGATCATCGTATGAAATTTTTATAGTATCATGAGTAGCTTACTAATACCATTTTTAAAAATTTCAAGAATTTTAAACTTGTTTTGATAGCACAAACAATTTGGAAAATCCCAGGCTACCAGGAATTTGAAAACTGGGTTCTTTTCTGTTTTCTTCGTCTCTCTGCCATCATGGGCTCCCTTGCCAGCTCATGGTTTCTCTGACTTCCCTAGCCCACTAGCAGCCTCAGTGACTCTTTGGCCCCACCAGTCAGCTGCCCTCTCTTCTCCCCTTTCTTCTTTCTCCCTACGACCCTACACCGAGTCCTTGCCCAAGTGCTGCCGCGATAGTATTTCCAGCCCCGATCTTCTGCCATGGCAGCTATTCGACCAACGTTTCCCCACCACGCAAGACCGTCGCTGCCACGTCTCGTCGGATTCCTTGCCATAGAAACCGTGGGCCTCACCTAGCCCTGCCAAGGCACGAGTTGACGTCGAGGCAGTGCTTGCCCGCGTCCTGGCCACCCAGCCTCTGCCACGGCAACTTCTGGTGCTCAGTTACCACAACATGGCAGCCCGCCTGAGGCCAAACTTTGCGCCAAGCTTCGCCATCCCTCCTTGCCAATCAATTGCCACAACAAGCATATGGCTTTGCCATGCCTACCACGGCGCTATCGCATCCATGGAAGGTGAGCCGCTGGCTCCATGCAATCAGAAACAATGTATTCCCGCACTATGCCTCATGGGGCCAGCCTAGCTTTACAAAGGATAAATATGGACAGAAGGATTTCCTGATTACAAGGATCACAAGACGATTGATTGACTCGCTGGGATCAGGTATTTACCATACTTAGTACACGGAAGATCTACCCTTCCTATACATGGATTTCTAACATTCCCCCTCAATCTCAACCGGTAGCCACTAGGTTGAGATTGCGTCTGAATCTGTCAAGCATGATCTTCGTAACAGGCTTGGTGAATGCATCGGCCACTTGATCACGAGAAGAAACAAAACGAACCTCGAGAGTGCCAAGTGCAACCTTCTCTCTTACAAAATGGAAATCGACTTCGATGTGTTTCGTACGTGCATGAAACACAGGGTTGGCCGTGAGGTAGGTTGCACCTAAGTTGTCACACCATAGAACTGGAGGTCGAGGTTGCGGTACTCTCAATTCACGCAATAATGATTGAATCCATACGGCCTCAGCAGTACCATTTGCGAGAGCTTTGTACTCGGCTTCATGTTTGGATCGGGACACTGTTGGTTGCTTCCGGGCGCTCCATGAGATGAGGTTTGGTCCTAGGAAGACCGCAAAACCTCCTGTAGACCGGCGATCATCTGAACAACCGGCCCAGTCAGCGTCAGTAAACACGCTGAGAAACAGGGAGGATGACTTTCGAAAACTAAGGCCAGTGGTGAGAGTCCCCTTAATATATCGCAGTATCCTCTTGACTGCCTCCCAGTGAACATCGGTAGGCTTAGACAAGAATTGACAGACCTTGTTGACTGCAAAAGAGATGTCTGGCCGTGTCAAGGTGAGGTATTGTAAGCCTCCAACGATGCTCCGGTATTTGAAAGCATCTGCTTCAGTGAGAACTTGACCAACTGCTTTGGATAACTTCTCAGTAGCAACCATGGGTGTAGCGACAGCTTTGCAATTTTCCATGCACACACGATGGAGTAAATCGGCGGCGTACTTGTGCTGGGTCAGGAACATTCCCCCTGAAGTGTAGGACGCCTCGAGACCGAGGAAATAGTGAAGTTGGCCGAGATCCTTAACAGGGAAGTCCATAGAAAGCTGCCGAAGGAGCTGATCCACTGCAACTTTGGAGGAGCCAACGATAACAAGATCATCAACGTACACCAAGAGGTAGATGATAATACCATTATGGTGAAACGTAAAAAGAGAAGGATCCGCCTTTGAAGCTTCAAAACTCAACTGAAAAAGCTTGGTGCTCAGGCGAGAAAACCAAGCTCGCGGGGACTGTTTTAGGCCATAGATAGCTCGGTGAAGATGACAAACCCAATCAGGATGAAGCGGGTCCTCAAATCCAGGGGGCTGATGCATATAGATGTCCTCATCAAGAATACCATGAAGGAAAGCATTACTGATATCTGCTTGTCGTAAATGCCAACCATGAGCCATGGCTAAAGAGAGCACAAGACGGATGGTAGCTGGCTTGATGACTGGACTGTAAGTCTCTGAATAATCAACACCGTGGCGTTGTGTGAAACCACGTGCGACGAGGCGAGCTTTATGCTTGTCAAGCGAACCATCAGCCTTGAGTTTGGTCTTGAACACCCATCTGGAGCTTACGATATTGCGACCAGGAGGACGTGGAACAAGGCTCCATGTCTTGTTCTGTTGTAAGGCGGCAAATTCGGCTTTCATAGCCTGACGCCATGCTGGATTGACAAGAGCCTGACGATGGGAAGTAGGCTCTGCGAAGAAAGCACGCCGAGAAGGATCATATCGGACAGTGCCGTCGGTGAGTTGGCGAGGCCGCACAATATTGCTGCGTAACCGAGTGACCATCGGGTGCCTTGGTAGAGGTTCTGAAGAAGCTTGTCCAGACATTGGGGAAGGCGCAGGCATGACATTAGGCGGTGTGGAGGACGAAGAAGCGCAAGCAGCGATGAGAAGATGATACTAGAGTCGGCGGCAAAACCAACTCGAGCACAAGCGGACGAGCGACGCAGGCGATCGGTGGCGCTGCCCACGCCTGTCGATCACGCAGTGCAGTGGCGTCCCCATGCATAGAGACAGCGGGCGGAGCATCAAGCATGTCCCGGCGCTGAGCATTGCTTGGAATCTGCAATGCATCAAAAAATCGATCGCAAAATGATGATTATAATCCCTCATAGGAGCACTCTGTGTGACTGGCTCAGACTCTGGGAAAGAAACTGGGGTGGTAAGAGCGGATAAATTTGGAGGTGCCCCGGAAGAGAAGGGAAAAACCTTCTCATCAAAAATCACATCACGGGAAACGTAAACACGTCCTGTGGATCGGTCCAGGCATTTATAACCCTTGTGGTAAGGACTATAGCCTAAGAAGGTGCACATTTTAGAGCGAAAATCGAGTTTCCTGGAGTTGTATTTTCGAAGGCTAGGCCAACATGCGCATCCAAAAATGCGTAGAAAGGAATAATCAGGAGAGATGTTGAGGAGTCGAGTCAGAGGTGTCATGCCTTGCAAAACCTTACTAGGCATGCGATTAATGAGGTAACAAGCTGTGAGGAAAGCCTCGTCCCAGTATCGGATAGGAAGAGAAGACTGTGCAAGAAGAGCGAGTCCGGTCTCAACTAAATGACGGTGTTTACGCTCGGCAATCCCATTTTGCTGAGAGGTGTGAGGACAAGAAACACGATGAGAGATGCCAGTACGCTGAAAATAGCGATGAAGACGATGATACTCGCCACCCCAATCGGATTGAACGGTAAGGATGGCGGTACCGAGAAGACGCTCGACATGCTTTTGGAAGGTATAGAAAACTTGTTCTACGTCAGATTTGTGTTTAAGTAGATAAACCCATGTAAACCTACTAAAATCATCGACAAAACTGACGTAAAATTTAAAACCTCCTGACGAAGTAAGAGCTGGACCCCAAACATCAGTATGGATAAGTTCAAGTGGTTTTGTGGTGATACGAGTAGAAACATTATAAGGTAGCTGATGACTCTTAGCACGTTGACATGCATCACACACAAAAGACTCATTATTCAAGGAACATGGAAATTTATTTGAACGAATGACGGACTTGACGACATCATTTGAGGGATGACCAAGACGTTGGTGCCATTGACTGGGTGTGACTTTGACTCCTGAAAAGACTCGGCGACTTGGAGATGACAAAAGTAGCCGACGAGTAGGAAACGGATACAACCCTTGACGTGTTCTACCTTGTAGAAGAATCTTCTTCGTTGTTCGATCCTTAACAGAGAAAAAATGAGGATGAAACTCGATAAAAACATTATTATCGAAGCAAGGCGATGAGCAGACAAGAGATTTTTGTGAATGTGTGGGACATGGAGCAAATTTTAAGAGTTAAGGAAGAGCCGGGAAGCACGAGTGTCCAATATGCGAGATTTTCAAACTGTCCCATTTGCGATCTGAACTTGATCCTTCCCATTGTAGCGCTCGTGCGTGGTCAGGCGTTCGAGATCGCCTGTAAGATGATCAGTGGCGCCAGTATCGAAATACCAATTGGCGTCGCTGTTGAAACCATGTGTCATGGCAGCATGACCAGTGTGCTGGTCGTCGGCTTGATATGCATGATTGAAACGATTTCGGCAACGCAGTGCCTCGTGTCCATATATGCCACATACTTGGCACTTAGGACGGTAACGCCCGCCGCCACCTCCTCCGCGGCCACGGCCACGGCTGCCACCGCGATTCTGCCCTCCTCCGCCGCGTCCACCACCGCGGTTATTGTTTCCTTCGCGGCGGCCGTCGTTATTGGAGCGCCGCATGGCGTTGTTGGCAGAGGAGACGAAGTCGCTGGCTTGAGCATGAAGTTCCTGACGAGCCTCATGCGTTAGAAGCATGCGGTAAAAATCGGCAAGAGGTACCGGGGCGTTGAAGACCGTGAGTGACGCTATCAGTGCGTCGTATTCTGGCCCTAGACCAGCCATGATGTAGCCGATCAGTTCATCGTCGGACAGGGGGCTGCCGACGGTTGCCATGGTGTCAGCGAGACTCTTCATCTTGTTGTAGTACTCCGTGATGGAGTTGTCCTTCTTCTTCGTCGTTGACAGTTGCGCGCGGATGTTGATTGTGTTGGCTCGGTTCTGCGCTGAGTACATGGCGTGAAGAGTCATCCAGACTTGGGCAGACGACGTGCACCTCATCGTCTGGCCGAGAACATCCTCGGTCATCGAGGAATTGAGGAAGCCAAGCACCGTCTGATCTTGACGGTACCAGGAGAGATACGCCGGGTTGATGATTTCCCGTGCAGCATCGCCGGTTCCTTCGGCGATCATCCGTACCGGAGGTTCGATCGACCCATCCAGGTAGCCAAAGTAATTTGCGCCGGCAAGGATGGGCACGACCTGGCCTTCAGTAGGAAGTTGGTACAGGCGAGACGCACGGTGATGGCTCCGGCGAGACTAGCGAGATTGACGCTGGCGGGCGCAGTGGTGGTGAGGCTGGAGGTCAATGCGCCGGTGGTGTTGCCGTTGATGCTCATGGTGGATGGATCTTGGCTCTGATACCAAATCAGAAACAATGTATTCCCGCACTATGCCTCATGGGGCCAGCCTAGCTTTACAAAGGATAAATATGGACAGGAAGATTTCCTGATTACAAGGATCACAAGACGATTGATTGACTCGCTGGGATCAGGTATTTACCATACTTAGTACACGGAAGATCTACCCTTCCTATACATGGATTTCTAACACATGCCGCCCCAGGTCGATTGGACTGCCATCAACTTTGCCTCACTGTCCTCTCCTACCTGAGATTGCACACACACTACATTGCCCCGCCGGGCGGTGCCCATGCCACCTTGCCGCCGTGTGTCAACCCTCAAGTCATATCGCCGAACCCCGCCTCTCCATGAGAACTTGTGCCACCACTTGGCTTGCATTTCTCCGTGCCCATGCCACCCCTCCGTGGAAAATCAGTCAAGTCCAAGCCGCTTCAGCTCTGCCCAACCTTGCATGCACGACAGTCTGCCGGAGATTCCTGCCGGCGCTCTTTTTCTTCTCGGCCGAGCGGCATTCGCAAGTCACAACGCTGAGCTTCCACCTCCAAGCATATTTCAACTCACCTTTCGGCCAGCACCCCAGCACGCCTCTAGAGCTTCGCCTGCCCTCGGTAAGCGCACTGTGCCGCCAAGTTGCTTCATTGCCGGTGAGCTTCAAGCGAGGCCCGAAATGCAATTGAGCAACCGGCTCAAACCGATCGGGTTCCTCGCCACGGCGACCTCTTCTTCCTTGCGGCCAGTGAGTGGTGACAGGGCATTCTAGCAAGCCATTGCCTCAATCAGCTCACTACCGCACCTCACCGCCGGCAGCCGTCTCTGGTCATGCTCTGCCGCCACCGACTGGTTCCCCGGGTGCGTCGTCGCCCCCTCGTGCTCACCCCGCTGATGGCCATGGATGATCGCTAATGAGCTACCGTCGGTGAGCTTTGCCTCCATCTTCCCTGTCTCGAGCTACTGACATGCGGGCCCTGGCCGTCAGCCACCACTCTCGCTTGCAAGCCTTTGAACGCTGGGTCCCATCAGTTAGAATCATCGTCAAAAACCTAATTAAAACCTAATATAGTTAATGACTATGACGTGTGGGCCCGGGGTAAAGTTAAGGCTTTAATCGAACCGTTATTAGGGTTTAAATCAGTGACATGTGGGCCCCAAACATAAGTGGCTGGTTTTATGCGAAAAATCAATGAAAATCAGAAAAATCGGAAATATGCTTCCTCTGTTATAGGAACATATTTTTCCATTTCTTTCGGATTTTCAGAATTTTCAATATTCAGCTACTCGTAAATTTTGCATCCTAGCTCCAAATTTAGTTAAACAAGTTTCTAAATTCATATAAAACATGATATTTTTTAATATGAAAAAATATTTAAATTTTGACCTCTGTTCATTTATTTGAATTTGAAATTTGAACGAAACTTAGAATATGCTCTATTAAGAATTTTTGCAGACTAACTTTAAATTTGATGAGGGCAATTTCTAAAAATTTTAGAGACCATAAGCACTTCATTTCTGTAAAAATATTTGAATTTGTTTTTAGTTTGAACAGATCTTCAAATAGGGTTATTAATCAATATATGTATTGCTCAAATTTGAATAGCTTGTGCAAACAAATTCAATAATTTGTGAAACCATCTCCTAAAATTCCTAAAATTCAGAGCCTATGTCTCTATAAAACTGTTTGAAGTTGATCACTAGTTGCACCTATTTCTTATTAAGTATGACTCTTGCCCAAGTTAAAATTCAAATAAATCCTATCTTGTATAAGCAAACCCCAAAAATTACGAATCCATTTTCTAAAAATCCACAAAAAACAAGAATCCTATATTTCTGATTTGATTTGAAGTTTGATGTTATTAACTTCTTTTACTTCGTGTTATTGCTTTACGTTGAATTGTGTATAGATACCGACGTTCTAGAAACTGCTACCGTCAACTCGGACTTCACCATTGAACTCAACGAGCAAGGTAAGTACCCTCTTTGATCATGTTAATCCTAGTATTTCAATTAAATTATATTGTTTTGTCAAAACTATTTTGTGCATACGTGTATTTTCAATAAATTGCTATATTGTGGGTACCAGTAGATATGACCTAGTACATCATGGAACTTCTTAATAAATGTTGTCATGTCAACCTTGACAAATCTAAGTTAGGGTTAGACATCATAGAGATGTCAAATGGGTATATTCGATTATATGTGCAATTGCTTAGCCATGCTTTCAAATTGGATGACGAATGGTTGGGTATATTGTTTGTTAAATTTTGAGATATTGGTCATGGTGAAAGACCGAGATGGCGATCAGAGGGGGGTGAATGATCTCAAATTAAAATATGTTCTCTAAGGAAGATCACAAATGTAGATTTTCACCCAAAGAAACCAAGCCAAAACCCTTAGATATCAAATGGAAATGAAAGAGTCAATTTTCACAAAAATCAGCCTGATGCCAGTGCTATGGCACTCTGGGGCGATACTACCGGTTACTGTAGCTACAGTGAAATCAGGCATATGAACAGCGTTTTCAGCACAGGTTCAAATAAGAAATTTGATGTATCTTTTGATCTGTTGATCCAAACTTAACCAAGCTTGGTAGATAAGGTCCTTGGGATGTCAGGAACTTATTTCAACCTTCAATCACAAGGATTGATGTCAAAGTTCCGACCTTTATACCCGGGAAGGAAGAACGCACCAAGTTTCGACAAAAATCGAAAGAGCTTCGATCAAGGCTTGCTCGTGGGGTTTTAATGATCAAAGTGATCTTGAATGACTTCCCACACGTCCCAGCAAGCAAGAGGACACAAAGAAAATCAAAGATACGCAATCTACAAGATCAAGCAATCAAAAACGCAAAAGATCAACTTCTTGCAACAAGAACGCATGGATAGCCTAGATGATTGAAACAGGATTTCAAGAAAGAATCAATCATATACCTCAGCAAAAGATTCGTAAGCAATTAGAAGGAGAGGAGGCAAATCCAAATTGCGTAAATGTAAATTGCAAGAAAGTAAATGCGGAATTTAAATTGCGTAATTTAAATGCTTAATGTAAATGTGTAAAGGAAATGAAACATGAACATAAAATGAAGAACATTTCATTTCTGGAAGGAGAGGTTACAAAGCCTCACATTCATGTGGGCAAAGCTCAAAGGAGCATCAAAAACCTCAAAAACCTTCACAGGGGGAAAGCTACCCCTCCACTCCTATTTATACAACTCTTGGGCCACCTACCACCCTTGGATGAGCCTCTAAACCCTAGAGCATTCATCAAGGGCTAGGATTAACCCACTCAACCAGCCATGCAAGGGCTAACCCAAAACCCACCACACACATGGGTTTTCTTGCACGGTTTTCAAAGCAAGCTACACTTATCCACTACTCTATCTTCCAGAACTGCAACCCAACAGCTCTCCCTGATCCAAGTAGTGATAAGCTAGCTTCTCCATTGATCTCTTGTCTCTTGGGACTGCACCGACATCATCTCCGATCATCTTCCGGCGAACATCCGGCCAACTTGAACCTCCGGCCATCCCATGCCTAGTTCCAGCCTCCCTTCGCCTCAGCATGACCACCAAATGAAATCCTACATCCACAAAGACAAGAAGACCCTTCTTGGTTCCACCATGAACCCAGCGCATCAATTCGATCATGAATTGGGGTTAGAACAGACCAAAACGGACCAAAACACTTCAACCAAATGCAAACATCCTGTTTTCAATACAGAGGAAATCTTCTCAATTTTTTATGAATTTTTATGTTGCTCAGATGAAAAACTTGTCAACATGAAAAAGTTGCATTTCGAAATTCTCTACAACTTTAATGTAGAACACATAATTGTTTGAGCACGGAAAGACCTTCGAAAAGGCATATTACTGCACGCTGTCAAAAATGGTCCGTCGTACACGTGAAACTCACCGAGATTTGGTCCGTCGTACACGTGAAAACCACTGCGATTTGGTCCGTCATACACATGAAACTTACTGCGATTTGGTCCATCATACATGTGAAAAATCAGTCCGGCGCAAATGGAAAACTCTCTGTTTCCCTCTTCCAACTTGAAATCCATTTTAAATCCAAACTCAAATCTAAGCTATCCTAGATCACACAAAAGTTAAATACTCATCACAAACATGGATGGACCTCCACATGGTCCTTCACATGGTGAGAATAATAGTTTCATGATGAGAACAATAGTTTCTGGTATTTTGGTATAAAAATTCAAAATAAAAATATGGTTTGATGCAGGCGAGATATGGCAATAGCAGGATGTGCATGAGACTTGCACATAGTGTAGGAGGAGTGTTCTCGCCTGGGTCGATTAAGGACCGAACTATTGTGTTCTTTTTAAGCCAAGAAATCAATGCAACCACAAGTGCTAGTATGGGATGGCATTAACCTATTAAGTTACTTAGGTCTAACTTTGCATGTTGGAAGGCTATAGTAGTACGGGCAATCCAGGTAGGTTTGCTCAAAAGAGTGCCCACACCAAGGTGATAGGAATAACGTTTGCCATTACAACGGTGTACACCTTGTTATGGGGATAAGTGGGGATTCAACAGGGATGGACTGTTGAGAGTACAATGATTGTACAAATATCTTCTGCCGCCATAGTAAGGGTTTGTTGTCATCGGGCTAGTGCAAAGTTAAGTCTAGGTAATATAACGGTTATATCATGACCTCTTGGCCACATGCAGAAGGAAGCGTGTAAAAAGAGGCTAAAAGAGTTGGTCATATGTTGTGGGTAAAGATGTATGCTTCTGCAAAGAGTAAAACTTTTTGAAAAGACGCCCGCGCAGTCATGAGCTACTTGGTAAAGTCATTACTTAGTTAGAATTTTGAAATTTTATAAAAATGGTTATATTGGTAATATTGTGGAAAGATTGTTTTAGATATTATGTTGAGAGATGGCAAGGCAATGGTTTGATACTCACAATCATGGAGGACTGTGAGTTATTACATATTATGCTATTTTCTCTTGCTATTTACATATTGTCAAACCTGCTCTTACAAAATCACGTTTACAATCTACTACTTGATATTCATGTTTCAACTTAGCTTTATGCAAATAACCCTAGTAGCCTTCTTTGACATAGCCTATATTTATTATATCTTTTTGATACATTACAAGTCTTGTTAAGTACAAAAGTACTCAACCTTGCTTAAATTGTTGATTCAGTGGATGAAGGATGCGAAGTCCCAGATGATGCATACTTTGACACAGGTTACGGGGAATTTAATGACGATCTTTTCTAGGATTTACTCCTTGTTAGTTGCTTGTGGTATTTTTGGCTAAGGCATACTGTTGTACTTTGTATCTTCCGTTGCTTTTTAATTCGGCCTATAGGCCATGTTGTATGAACTGTGTTGTGTTAATGCATTATGGACTTGTGTATGGATATGATAGCAATGTTGTGAATGTACGTACTAGCTACTGATCATGAGACTAGTACATTATGCACATGAGACTTTATTGGTATTCCATGCCAAAAAGGGATGATCTCGACATATATATATAAAGAGAGAGAAATGGAAATGGTTCTAGGAATATGTACTTCCACTCTCAATATACCATTTAATTGATGTTGTTATATCTCTTTATCCTTTTAATCATACTCTAATACTGATTATAAGATACTTTAAAGTGAGTTTTGATGAGGGTTAAAAACATGTTACTTATTAGGCCCTCAATTATTCGTGACTATACTCTGTTAATGGACCTACAATACATAAAGCCCATAATATATAAAACAAAGCACTTCCTTATCTAAAAGGTTAGGTTTCTGACCAATTCATTCAAGATGGTCAAAACTTTGCTTCACATTGGTCGTTGCTGACCAGTAAAATAGTCACCCCGACCAATGAACTAGTCAGGGACAAGTGGTTATCCCCGCACATGTCTCCGTGCGAAGGCTTATCTAGAAGGTATAAATAACCACCTGGAAGTTATCTCTGGAAAAGGCACCGTTTGGTGAGAAGACACCATTTAGCGGGAAGACACCTCTCAACTACACGACGCTCCTTTTGGAGAACAACTGACGCCTCTACAACCAAGATAAATAGGGGGCCAATCCATGCTGTTAAGGGCATCTAGAATCTGATCTAATCAGGCAATGCATAGAAGATATGATTTAGAATAGAAATTCTGAAAGCATCCATTATGTAATATGTATACTTTGTAAGAGCCGCTTGACCAATAAAGAAGCAATCTCCATTCTCCTCATCTTGTTTACTAGGAGCTCACGATCATATTTTTGTAAGTTCGATTAAGGGACCCCAGGTCTTGAACATCGACAGTTGGCTCTAGAAAAAGGGCCTCTAGTGATCAAGACGAAGAAATTCTCTACAATGGATGAGGAAAACTGGTTCGACCTCGCTGATTATGCTCATCTCACCGCAGATGATTACCCAACGGAAGATGAATATAAGTGTGATTTCTATTCCGAATATGTTTCTGAAGCGAAATTAGCAAAAATCAAGGCAGAGGATGAAGTAAAGGAACAATCATCTAAAGCGCCAAAAGGAAAAACTTTCATCACTCCTCTAGTAAATTCGGAGGAAGATACCCATGAAGAATGTTCCATGGAAATTGATAATGAATATGCATCAAAAGGTAGTAATAATCTCCTACAAATTTCAGTCTCAGAAGATTGTCTACAAGGCCTGGATTATACCCCATCATCAAATGAAGATGGAGGACTGACGCCTTCTGTCTACTCTGGTTTTTGTGCTTATACGATTACCTGTGAGACAGAGGGGCAACGAGTGGAACGTGAAGAACATGAAACTGTGGTTTCCATGCTTGTGTGGTTACCAATGAGACAGAGGAGCAGCGAGTGGAACGTGAAGCTCAGGAAGAAGCCAAAAAAGCCGCTCAAAATGAATATGAGCGACGTATGGTAGAAAAAACAAAAATATATTGATGAGGCCAAACGCTTTTACTACAAATATCAACCAAGCACCTCGCGAAGATTTGATGTCTTTGGAGGACAGCCTCGTCAAGCTATTCCAATTACACCACCACCTCCAAAGGCGGTGGTAAGAGACTTAAACTTTGCTCCAAGTGGTTCACAAGAGGCTACTCCCGTTGAGAGGATTCGCATTTTATCAGATGCAATCCTTAATTATCCAACAGAAGGAGAAGATGTGCTTAATTCAACAATCATAAGATCCTTTGCTCTTGATTTACAAGAGGTGGCAAATGAAGTACAAGTTAGGTCTTTATCCACAAGGTCTCAAACCAATTTCCGCGTGGATGGATCTTCATCTGGTCGGCACCAGCAAGGCATTAACCACCAACGGAGAGAAGGGCCATGTCAAAGAAGCATTTTTGAAGCCTCACCAGGTGAAGTTCCTAATCATTGTCGGCGACGACCTCATTCTCCTGAATATATGGACCAAGTTCCTAACGTAAGATCACATTCTGGTCTTTATACAGGATGTAAAGCTTTCTCTCCTGGGCTTAAAAATATCACTTGGCCCAAAAAGTTCAAGCCAGGGTCTTTGGAGAGTTTTGATGGAACTCAAAATTCATCAGAATTCGTACAAGTTTATACCACCGCCATCCAGGCCGCTGAAGGTGATGAAAAGGTAATGGCCAACTACCTCCCCACTGTCTTAAAAGGATCAACACGAACTTGGCTGTTCAATCAGCCGGAAGGTTCTACCTTCAGTTGGAAAATTTTGTGCCATGCGATTTTAAATAATTTTAAAAGTTGCTACTCCAAGTCTGGTAAAGGGGATGATTTACATTGTCTTCACCAAACTTCTAGTGAAAATTTACATCAGTTCATTAAAAGGTTTGTAAAAGTTTGCAATACCATTCATTCATGCATTTAAACAGGTTGTTTGTTATAAATGATTTACAAAGGATCTTAATATCCATCCACCTTCTACCATACCAGGGTTATTCAATATGGTAGATCGATATTCGGATGCTCATGAGGCCATTGAATGGGATCGTATGGTCGATAAGGGCCATACTTTGCTGCAACCTGGCTTGTCATGGTCAGAAGACAAGAAGTCTAAGAAGATCTTTAAATCTAAAGATTGTAAGGGGATGAATAAGAAAAAGAATAAAAAGAATGCTCAGCGAGAAATTGCAGGTGTCTCAGAACGACCTACATACTCTAAGGGGAAGACACCTTGGAAGAAAGCGGCTGGTCATCAGGATAACCACGTTGTTTCTTGAAAACCTGGTACGACCAGTGGCAATGGTCGTAGGTGCCCATTGCACAAAGCGTCAGGGCATGATCTATGAAATTGCTGTACTTGGCAAAAACTCATGGAAGATTTCTACTCTAGTAAGAGTCCTATGCCTACCTTACTAGAAGGGCAGAGAAATAAGGATGCAGATGGTGATGAAGACATGGGCTATCAGAAGGTTGATATCATGTTAACATCATATTCGGAGGATCATCTGCATATGCTTCAAAGAGGCAGTTCAAGACTGCATGGAGGGAGGTCAACAACATTGACAACCGAACATGAAAACCTGAATATCCCAGATGGTCGAACTTTGCCCTCACCTTCAATAAGTAGGATTGTCCAAAAGGTATGTCGATCCCTAGAAAACTTCCTTAGTAGTTTCTCCTACAATTAGTAATTGCAAAGTTGGAAGAGTTTTGATCGATGAAGGAAGTTCTTTAGATTTACTTTTTATTCATACCTTGGATGAAATGCAAATTCCTCGTTCTAAGATTAGACCTATTACAAACCCATTTTTTGGGATTGTGCCTGGTCCATCAATAACACCAATAGGACAGATAGTATTACCTATCATCTTTGGAAATGTTGACAATTTTAGAACGAAGTTAATTTCATTTGAAGTTGTTGATATTGAATCAGCATACAAAGCCATTTTGGGTAGACCTTCACTAACAAAATTTATGGCTGCTACTCATCACGCTTATCAAAGCATAAAGATACCTGGTCCAAAAGGTGTGATTAGTGTACAAGGTAATCTAGTTGTTGCACTTAATTATGATTACAAATTACTTGAGATTGTCAATCAATTACCATTAAGTGATACTAATGAAGCAGAAAAATCTTGTAAGTCTAACAAGATGGAGAAGCTGAAGATAACTCAGTCCAATGAAGAAACAAGCGAAGTTTCCATTGATCTTGCGATCAATTAAAGACCGTTCGGATAGGATCATCAATAGATGCCAAATAGGAAGACGGGCTCATTGCTTTCCTCTAGGGGAACGCAGATGTGTTTGCATGGAAACCATTCGACATGCCTGGAGTCCCAAGGGAAGTAATAGAGCACAGGTTAGCCATATGGCCTCACATACGTCCAGTGAAGCAAAAGTTAAGGCGATTCGCTCCTGATCGGGAAGAAGTCATCCGAAAAGAATTAGATAGACTCCTGGAAGCTGGCTACATTCGCGAAGTTGGTCATCCCGACTGGCTTGCGAATCTGGTTATGGTCAAGAAAGCAAATGGTAAGTGGCGTATGTACGTCAATTTTACTAGTTTAAATAAAGCTTATCCAAAAGATGATTTTCCTTTGCCCTGAATTGACCAACTAGTCGACTCAACAACGTGTTGTGAATTGATGAGTTTCCTGGATGCATACTCAGGGTATCATCAAATAAGTATGGCAAGTGAATATGAAGAGAAGAATTCTTTCATAACCCCGTTCGGTGTCTACTGTTACAAGAAGATCCCTTTTGGATTGAAAAATGCGGGAGTCACGTACCAGCGCCTTATGCAGAAGACTTTCTATAGTCAAATAGGGCATAACATATAAGCTTATGTTGATAATCTCGTTGTAAAGAGCAAGAATAGCTCTTCATTTGTCAAACCTGGCTGAAACCTTCAATAACTTAAATAAGCATGAAATTAAGCTTAATCCAGAAAAGTGTATCTTTGGTGTTTTTTGGAAAGTTGCTTGGTTTTCTTGTCTGTTCACAAGGTATTGAAGTAAATCCTGAGAAAATTCAGGCCATTGAATCTTTGAGACCACCTTTCACGGTGAAGTTCAAGGTTTAACTAGTCGGATGGTTGCTCTCAGTCGTTTCATCTCAAGATTAGGAGAGCGTGGTTTGCCTTTTTTAAGGTGTTAAGAAAACACTATAAATTCCATTAGTCGGATAAAGCGAGCTTAGCCTTTAATGACATAAAAATTTATTTGCAAAGCTCACCCACTTTGGTCTCACCCAACCCTAGAGAACCTTTGTTGGTATATTTAGCGGCTTCAAATAATGTAGTTAGTGCTGTACTAATAGTTGAATGAGAGTAGGTTCAAAAACCTATTTATTATGTCAGCAAAGTTTTAAAAGGACCTAAGGAGCGATACCCTCAGGTTCAAAAATTGCTTTACGCCCTATTAATGGCTTCTAAAAATTGAGACAATATTTTCAGTCTCATCGGATTACAATACCATCATCTTTTGCCTTGGGAAGTATCTTACATAATCAAGATGCAACTGGTCAGATTGCTAAGTTGGCAGTCGAACATGGGTCATTTGATATCCATTTCGTAGCCAGAACAGCAATTAAGTCCCAAATTTTGGCAGATTTCATAGCCGAATAGACAAACAATGAAAATTCTATTAAAGAGGATACAACAAATTCTGACTATTAGAAATTATACTTTGACGGTTCTCGAGAAATAAAAGAATCGGGGGCTGGTATAGTACTGGTTATGCCTCAAAGTGACCAGTTACAATATGTAATCCAGATACAATTCCCGGCTACCAATAATGCAGTAGAGTACAAAAGTCTTCTAGCCGGGCTCCGAGCAGCAAAATCCATTGGAGTCCGTCGGCTTCTTGAGATGGGTGATTCGCATTAGTCGTAAACTAGGTTAGCAAGGAATACATGATGTCCGATGAGGTAATGGCTTACTACTTGGATGAAGTGAGAAAATTAGAAAAATACTTTATCCATTTCGAAGTCCAATATATACCGCGAAAAGACAATATGTTAGCGGACCAGTTATCAAAACTAGGTTCCTCATGACCACCTATTCCAACAAGTGTGTTTCTTGAATATCTGTCTAAGCCTTCTATAGACATATTCATAGAAAAATTCCTGACCAGTACGGAGGTTGAAGTACTCGAGCAGAATTCAGATTAGGCTAAACCATTTCAAGCCTATCTAGAAAATGGGATGCTGCCTGAGGATATTTATGAAAAAGACAGACTATTTCGAAAGGCAAGAATGTATAAAATTCTCGACAATAATCTTTATAGAAAGGGAACACATGGTATTCTCATGCGATGTATAACCCAGGAACAGGGAAAAACATTGCTTAGTGAGATACATGGGGGCTTACGTGGAGCATAGGCTTCATATAAAATACTGGTCGAAAAAGCTTTCCAATAAGATTTTTATTTGTTGCGATCGATATATTCACAAAATGGATTAAAATTTCTATTTGTTGCGATCAATATATTCACAAAATGGATTGAAGCAAAGCCTGTGGTCTCTATTATGGCTTATGCAGCGAAAAAATTCTTTGTGAAAAACATAATCACTAGATTTGGTATACCTAGTAGGCTAATTATTGATAATAGATCACAGTTCATCAGTGGTCTATTTCAAGACTATTGTGATGAAATAGGCACAAAAAATTATTATGCTTTAGTTGCTCATCTTCAGAGCAACGGAGCAGTTGAAAGAGCTAATGGCCAAATTATACAAGGTATAAAGAAAAGAGTGTTTGATCGTCATACCAAATGCTCGAGGGCTTGGGTAGATGACCTCTACTCTATGCTCTGGGCCATAAGAACAATGATTAGTACGGCAACAGGAGAAATGCCTTTTCAACTGGACTACGGAGCTGAAGCCGTGATGCCAAATAAGATTCATTTGGGTTCTACACGGGTTTCTCTTTATGAACAGGTTAATCAAGACGACTAATGCGAGGATGATATCAATCTCTTAGAAGAAAAGTGAGATCGAGCACTGATCAGGTCAATAGCCTATTTATAAGGCTTAAGAATATATTACAACAAAAAAGTTCAACCACGAACGCTAAACGTGGGAGACCTGGTTCTAAGGTGTATCTAGAATCAGTCTAACTTCCATAAGTTATCTCCAAAGTGGGAAGGTCCCTTTACTATAATATCAGTTACGCGACCAGGTTCTGTTCGGCTTGCTATGTAAGATGGAAGAATTCTGTCAAATACTTGAACATCCAGCATCTTCGCAGGTTTTTTGTGTAAATAAGTTTATTTTTACATATGTTATTTACATAAAGTATCTCTTTAGCATATGGTATATCAAGATTTTTTCTATTCTAGTAACCCTATGAGAATTCGCAAAATCTAAATCTGCCCGACCTCTATATACGCAGCGTACGAGGTTACTGGTCAGATTGTAATATCTAATAGAGACTTTTCTTGTAAGCTAGTCCTTACTGCATTGAAACTCGTTAGTATGACCTTATCGCCAATCTAATGCTGGTTAATACCAAGTACTACGTGGAAGGAACAGGTCGTCAATCCTATAACTGTTTGTATTCCAAACACATTGTTGATCAGTACACAAACAGTTGAGGGCTAGTGATATACTCAAAAAAATATGTACACAGAATAGACACAAGATATAATATAACACAAAAAGATATCTTTTCATTCATTCATTCAAATAGATCATACATGTTTCTTGAATGTAATATTTACATTTTTCATGTATATCTCAACGGCAGAAGCTACTTCTACGCGTTTTCTATTAATCTCCTCTTGAGTTGGTCAGCTTCAGGTCGGGCGTCAGTTCTCTAACTCAACCGCATCTTTGTAAAAGTGTCTCAACTTGACGAAGAGGGTACCTACTTGGACGGCGATTGAAGTCTGGAGTGCTGTCTTGATGGTCTGAGCCATTGCGGGGATTTGGCTTTGAATGACCTTCAACTGGTCATTCACATCTGCGACCAATTCGTCAACCGATGAATCAGGAGTTATAAGTTTCACTTCTTTTCCCTTTAAATCCACAGCGATATTCTGAAGCTGTTCAAAAATAAAGTTCAGAGTGGTTTTCCTACCTCTCTGAACTGTGGGCAAGTCTTTTGCAAAGAGATTTATTTGGTCAGTCAGATTATCTATCTCATTCTTCATCATTGACTTTTGCTCTTCGGATTTCATTCTCTCTTCTTCCCATTCGGAAAGTTAGGATTCTCAGGCCTTTATTCTATTCTTTAATTCTGTAAAAGGTTGAATTAGATGTTGCTTTCAATTTTCTTAAATAATAATGAATTCAAGATAGGTCGGGTCAAAGTGTTTACCTGCTATTTCAGACTCCTTTGCCTGAAGAGTAATCTTGTACTCCTCGGAGATCCTTTGAACCTTGTCTTCATTTCTCTTGAAGGCCTCATGGAGTCTAGCAGTCTTATCTTCGTGATATCTGTCCTTGTTAGTAGCTTCAGTAAGGTCAAATTTATAACCCTTGGCAGTGTTTTGAGCTACCAAGAGTTGTATTTCGAGCTCTATTATTTGTTTTTCTAATCTGTTCCCAAACAGTTTAGTTAGAATAAAAACCTTTAAATAAACAAAAAGAAGAGATCATTTTTCGGTTTTACCTTTTTGTTTTTTTCTACTTCGGCTTTAGCCAAAGTCTTTGCCTGCCGGCCTAGCAGGTCAAACAATTCTTGCGAATGCTGTAAAAAATCAAAACAACAAATGAATCAAAATAACCTTTCCTATATATTCCTTAAAAGAAAAGATGAATACCTTTGCTTGCAAGTCGTTAAAAATTTGCTTGAAGTCCCCATGATCGGGGTGATCGGAGGAAGGTACCAGTGGCAAAACCACTGGATTAATGATGTCGGTAGTTATTGCCTTTATAGGCACTACTTCAATCTTCTCTGCTTCATTGGTCGGAACGACCAAAGTCTCTTTCGCTACAGCAGAGAGATCTTCAATCTTGAAAGATCGAAATGGCGATCAGAAGGGGAGTGAATGATCCCAAATAAAATTTTCCCCTACTCAAAGTACTTCAAACAATCTCGCAATAAAAATCTAAAACACCCAAAGATTTTCCTTCAAACTGGTGTTTCTCATATTCGCACACCCTCCAAAACCCGAAGAATTAGACAACTATGTGTACCCCTAGCTTGCATGGATGAGAACCATGAATCATGTGAGGGATTTTTTAATCACAATCCTGATTGTCAAGTTTCCAAACAAAGAGGAATCAACTCAAATACTACTTTTCTAAAAGAGATAAAGCTAAAACACCAAAGTCTCTTTCCAGAAAAGTAAAAGCAGATTTTCCAGGAATTGTCCTCAATTGGAGCAGGTGGTTGGTGCATTTTTGTTGCTCTAAAATTTTTGAGAATTTTTCTCCCTATGAGAAGTTGAGTCGTGAAACAATCCACCAAAAATGACCTCAAAAAGCTTTGTAGAATAAACATGAAAAATTAAGCATTACAGACAGTCATGAACTTCGACCAGAATGTTTGAGGCTCGGTTTTCACTTTACAGTGCTCAAACGGTGCAACCAGTGGACTCACAAATTGTTTTTGAGATGGATATATGAGTCGTTCACCTTCTCCAACAAGAATCACCTAAAAAGGGTTTTTCTAGATTTTTATCAAAATCAAAGACTGACTACTACACGAAGAACAAGTTCTGGACAGATTTGTAATTTGATAAAAACTTGATCTCTAGTCTATCCTAGGGTACAAGAAAGATGTAAAACCATATGAACACCCTCAAGACATCCTAGAAGAACAGCATTTAGAAGGAGGGGAGGCAAATCCAAATTGCGAGAATGTAAATGCGGGAAAGTAAGTGCTGAATTTAAATTGCGTAATATAAATGTGTAAAGGAAATGAAACATGAACATAAATGAAGAACATTTTATTTCTGGAAGGAGAGGTTACAAAGCCTCACATTTCATGTGGGCAAAGCTCAAAGGAGCATCAAAAACCTCAAAACCTTCAAGGGGGGAAGGCTACCCCTCCACCCCTATTTATACAACTCTTGGGCCACCTACCACCCTTGGATGAGCCTCTAAACCCTAGAGCATCCATCAAGGGCTAGGATTTACCCACTCAACCAGCCATGCAAGGGTTCACCCAAAATCCACAAAACATAATGGGTTTTCTTGCACGGTTCTCAAAGCACACTAACTAGACCCGCTAACCTATCAACTAGACCAAGATCCAATGGTCCTCATTGATCCACACAGCGTCTAGCTAGCATCTCATCTGTTCCTTGTCTTCACGGCTTTCCACGACTCCATCTCCGATCATCTTCCGGCGATCCCCGACCATCTGGACCTCCGACGCTCCTCGCCTAGTCCTTGTCATCCTTCGCCTCACTATGACCTAACACCGTCGTCCTGCAACCATCAAAAACAAGAAAACTTCTCACATAGCAATGCCCACAAAGATGTGTAATAAATCCATCAAAGTCCACTCATTAAAATTCATTTTTACTCGATCTGACCGGTAGCACCGGGAAAACAGAGAAGACCTCAAATTGCTTCCAATTGAAAATCTATATCAAAACAAACTCAAACAAGAGCAACCCAAGCTCAAATTTAGTCAAATACTCATCACAAATCTGGATAGACCTCCACATGGTCCTTTAAGTCTCCCCAGCAGCAGAAGTTTCTCCAATAGTGGTGGTCATCCTGACCACCTCAGTCGTCATCTCAGGAGGAGAACCAACCTCCTCTGTGTTTGGTGGAACTTGACTGACTAATGGTTCACCACCAGTAGTCAAGGGATTTTCGCCTTCAACACTGGGTGAATTTACTTGCTCACTGGTCAGAGCATCTTAAGCATCTTTAGTTGGTACTAAGGCCTATTCCACACTGGTCATCGCTAGTGTGACCAGCGGGTTGACCTTAGCACCAATCTGGGCAACCACATTATAATCCACAGAAGAATCAGGAGCAGTTGCCTGGGGACTAAAAGCAAACAACAAAAAACTCTCTTAAATTCTGAAGAGAAGTACTCAGAAACAAATAAATAAAGAGAAGAGAGAATTACATACATGCAATGAAGTCCTAAGTCTATTTCCCACGATATTAGAGAAAGTGATGATGCCTCAACACCCAGATCGGAAGTCTTCCTTTTCCTCCTTATAATCAGAGGAACATTATCCTCTGAATCCTCACTTTCACCCTGGACAAAAGGGGAATGTCGGAATATATCTATATGGACGATCCCAATTGAGGTTGAACCATTTTTGTAGCACACCTAGGATAAGGTCCTCGTTTGCGTCCCTACAACGAATGTGACCCTCTTTTCTTGTGCCTGGGATCAATCGTGCGCACGCTTAGAGTGTGTAGCGCCTAACGGTACCAGGGCTAAACTAGTGCTAGTCGGATCAGCACTAGCCCCAATGGTGGTCGGGTCCACCGTATTCATCTTCTTGGTCGACGGATCGAGGGCCAAGACCTTAGATTGGTCCGTGGCTTGCTTCTGACTATGCATCTAAGAAATAAGTTCAATTGTCAACAAAAAAAACAATTAGTAGAGAGTAACCAAAGAAATTTCTTAGTACTTACCATGATGTGTTCATTAATGAACTCATCAATTTGTTCAATTAGGCTAGATGGCTGCTTGTCCAAAGTAGCTAGGTCAAACCCATTAGAAGAAATGCACAGCATATATGCGATTTTTTACCAAGTCTCTTCGACGGTCAGAACTGACGGGAGAAAATACCCATAGACGTCAGTAAAATCCTCTAATAAAGAAAGAAAGAAAGAGATCAGTAATTGAGAGTTTCTTTACTTCCAGGTTCATCCTTAGTCGGATCCTGGTCGCTTTTCATTCTCTAGGTGAATCTGAACCACCTCCTTAGAGGACTCACTTTGTGGTATAGAAAATCAAAGATAATCTTTTGCCTTGTCAAGCCTCCCATCACCAACTTGGTAATGACTCTGACAATGTCATTTTCCTCGTCGGTAAGGACCAATGAATCTTTCTCCCTCTTTGCTTCAGTCCTTGTCCATATTGGGGCCGCCTTCCCAATAAATCAGAGATGGCTACCCCTCGAAATTTTCGAGTAAAACCACTCCCTCCGATAATCACGCCATGTATCCTTGGTCGGGAGTGAGGGATATTGATAATCAATTTTACCTCGGAGCTTAAAATAAGCACTCCCAAAAAGATCTTAGCTTTTACTATTCCTAGTATACTGATAGAAGTAACAGAAAAGAAGAACTGAAGGAGGAATGCCAAGGAAAGCTTCGTAGAGATGTGAGAAAACACTCAAAATTAGAATGGAATTTCGGGGAAGATGGTTCAGTTCAATCTCATAGTGATCTAGCACATCGGCCAAGAACTCACATTCGGAGAGGTGAAGCCCTAACCTCACCAAGGCAGTGAAAAGGACAAGACGCCCCTCTCGAGGCACTAGCTTCGTATCCTCCCCACTAGGATCTCATCGTAGCATTTCACGGGGAGGGATCAAACCTTGATCTTTGAATTCCTTAATTCTCCCCTCGGTAAGGATCGACTTATCCATGGCCATCAGGTTGGGGAAGAAGAAAAGGATTGAAGACAAGATCTCAGAGGTCGCAAAGGGCTTACGAAATTGTTTCTACACTCAAAAGACAACAAAGGCATAAAAAATAAAAGAGGATTTACCCTCCTTATATAGCCTAACCTGTGTTAGTTTTTGACACAATATCGGTTTCCAAGAAATGATGAAAATTGCATTTTTTAATAAATGATAACTGACACCGGATTGAAGTTCTCAAACTTCTTTTTAGATCTTCAAGCTTTTCACCTCCTTTCCTTGACCATTCTCTCCATCATATCTGATGAGAGAAAAAGGAAGGACAGAAGATGAAAAGCATGAAGAGCCAAGAGAAGGTTTGGAAAATAGAGTTCAAAGAAATCGAAGATGTTATCCTCAAAACTTCTTTTGGATATTTTAGCTTTTCACCCCCAATCCTTGATCATACTCTCGATCATATTTGACAGGAGAAGAAAAAATGGTGGATGATGAAAAGCTAAAACAACTAAAAGAAGTTTGAAAGTAATCCTTTATTGATTCAGAAGGAGGCTTTCATTCCCTTTATATATTCATTGCACATTAAAGACGAATTAGCATTGGTTCAATTACCGAGAGAAGTGCAAAGATTTTTCATTTATTAGCACTTGAACCGATCAAATAATTGGCGCATAAACCCATAAGATCACAGAAGATGAAAAGCCTTGAGTAATAAACTCTTATTTCTCAAGATGAGGGTTAAAAAGATGTTACTTATTTGGGCCCTCAATTATTCGTGACTATACTCTATTAATAGGTTTGTAATGCATAAAGACTATAATATATAAAACAAAACCCATCCTTATCCGAACGGTTAGATCTCCGACCAGTTCAGTCAAGATAGTCAAAACTTTGCTTCACACTAGTCGTCGTCGACCAGTGAAATAGTCACCCCGATCAGTGAACTGGTCAGGGACAAGCAGTTACCCCCACACATGTCTCCGTGCGAAGACTTATCTGGCAGGTATACATAACTACCCAGAAGTTATCTTTGAAAAAGGCACCCTTTGGCAAGAAGACACTGTTTGGCGGGAAGACACCTCTTGACTACATGATGCCCATTTTGGAGAACAACTATCGCCTCTACAATCAAGATAAATATGGAGTCGATCCACGTTGTTAAGGGCATCTGGAATATGATCTAATCAGGTAGTGCATAGAATATTTGATTTAGAATAGACATTCTGAAAGTATCCATTCTGTAATCTGTATACTCTGTAAGAGCCGCTTACTAATAAAGAAGCAATCCCCATGCTCCTCATCTTGTTTACTAGGAGCCCACGATCATATTTTCATAAGTTCGATTAAGGGACCCTAGGTCTTGAACATCGACAAGTTTCATGAATTTTTTTTATCAAAGTCCACTCTTTATAGCATAATTTATGTATGTACTAATTTTATATATGCAAAAGATATGTAATAAAGGAATCCGATAAATTTTTTTCAACCATGTCGTTTTGAAGTATCTTAGAATCAATATTTAAGTATATCAAAAGTGATAATAATATATTCATTTAAGTAGTATATTAAAAGGTGGGAGTACATACTCTCGAGAATACAAAAGGTTGGGGTTCAGGCTCACCACACCGTGCGGTGGTGACGTGATCGGCAAGGGTGGGGTTTATGTCCTCGTGTGGCTAAGAGGCAACGAAGCTGATCGACCTTGCTACGATCTCCTCGTGTATTAAGCCCTATTTGGTATGGCTGTAGCTTTTCTGAAAAATAGCTTTCGGCTGGGCTGCAAGGCTAAAGGGAAGCACGGCTGAACGGCTAGACTAAAGATATTTAGTGTTTGCCTGTTTGGCTTTTAATATAGCTTTTAGATGTGAGGGGTACGGGTCGAAAATAAGAGTGAGAGGGGTGCGTCTTGGGATTTTATACTTGGTAGGAGCAAGGATTGAAAAACCAGCAAAATTTCAAAATCTCACCCGAGATTTCGGATTCCGGCCGGGTAAAAAAATTGAAATTTTTTTAAATTGCTACAGCATCTAAAAAATGGCGAGATTTCGCCAAATCTCACCGGAATCTTGGGTTTTTTGACTGGTTTCTGACCTGATTTGGTCCAATAACCCTTAAGAAAGTCATCTTCCATGAAAATTTGTTGAAAAACTGAATTTTTGAGACGTTTTAAAATTTCGGTAGAAACATTGTCATATTTTTTATAAAATTTTTAAAGATTGATCATGATTTGAAAAAATTTATGGTACTATGTATATTAGTGTAGGATCATACATAAAAATTTAAAAAATAATTGAACTTCATTTGTTATCTTTAAAAAATCAAAAACAGAATGAACATAATTGGGATAGTAACATTGTCAAAATTTTATAAATTTGCTCGAGTGTTATCATGATCCAAAATTTTTATGAGAGCTTAATAATTTCCTCATTACCTAATATTTTAAAAATTTTAAACTTTTTTTGTTTGCTCAATCAAATCTATGTAAGCATTGAACTTCATTTGTTATATTTCAAAAATCAAAAACAGAAAGAGCATAAATGGTATATTTATTGAAACATTTATGGTGCATGAGGACCATATAAAAAAATTCAAAATTTTCTAACTTGGTTTGACCCATTTTTCATTTGGTTGATATTTGCCGATAAGGTTTTTATTAGGACAGTATCACTTTTCGAATTTTCAAAAATTCGTGAATCTTGATAATCATCTAAAAATTTAATGAGAACATTAATGATGAATCATAACCATGCAAAAACAAATTCAAAAGTTTCTAACATGGTTTGTTCCATTTTTCATTTGATTCAAACTTGTCGGTTAGCGTTTTATCGAGATAGTAGCAATGTTTGACTTTTTAAAAATTTCTCAAGCTTGAGAATCATCTGAAATTTTTATAGGAACATCACTGATATGTCATAAACCTCCAAACAAATTTAAAAAAAATTGACATCGTTTAAGCTATTTTTCGCTTAGTGCAAATTCACCGAAATATCGGCAAATCTCATCGAGATTTTGGGAATTCTAGCCGAAATTTCAGTTTCCTCGGTGCAAAAAAAACGTATTTGAATTTTTTGTTTTCCTCTGTCCAGGATTTGTCCGAAATTCCGAGATCTCGGTGAGATTTTAGATTTCGGCCACCTCGGAGATGTCATCCGAAAACAAGATTTCAAACCTTGGGTAGGAGTGGGTAATTTTCTTCAACTCTAGTGGCAAAATCAAAACCCCAATCCATCGAAACCATGTGAAGCTATCTCAGACCGTTTTTCAAATTATCGTAGTACAAATGGGCTGCTGACAGGGTTTTAAGCTCTAGCTTCAAGCCTTCAAACGGGCTTATGGAGAAGCTAGGCCCGACGGTTCGCCGTTTGGGTTGGTACATAACTCCGGCTTCTCGCCGACTACCACAGTGACACCAACAATCATGTGGCCAATCCCGATATTTTTGGGATCTCAGTAAATAACCATCATGAATTTCATCATGATCTGATAGCCATGTTCCACTACGGTCCTCGTTATCATGCACTCGCTTTTCACCTCTCGATCTCACCGGATGGGAACATGATGTCTTTGGCCCCGTTTGCACCGTTGGATTCTTTCCTGATTTTTTACAAGAACTGAACATTTTTACCTATGAAATTCATGCGGAACTTCTGCGTTCCAAACGAGTTTTATGCTTGGGATAAACATAAACCCAGCTCAAGCAAAATCAGACATCATGCTGACAGATCTCGAGTTGTGTACCACTTGGTACGTGTGAGCATATAATTGAACATAGAAAAAACCTATTTCTATCATGATGGATAACACATGTCTTATGTCCACCTATCAAAACTTTTTCCCCATCTTCCCTACAATTCAATCCACCCACTCACACAGTCGTCACTTCTCCCACCTCCCACATTGCGCCCCATCACCTCCCGGCGCCGCCCAATCGCCTCACCGGTGTCGCCTCTGCAGCCAATGAGGCCCACCGTCGAGCGCTTCCCCTGCTGTTGCCGCCTACTAAAGCGGATTGCCGGCGCCAACACCACCTGCATCGTTGCCATCTACCCTGCCTACACCTTCCCACCGTTGTCGTTCTTCCTCGCCTCCAACGACAGTGCCACCAGATCCGACATCACCTCCTTATCCAAGCTTGTGGATCGGCCCTTTCATCCTCCTCCATCCCACATACAAGGGCGTGCCTTCGTCGCCCCATCCCTCCCTCAAGATCGGGGACTGAGTGAACGCTGAGCCCTAACCAATGAATCCGAACTCTAACCCCCCTCCCCCACCACCACCACACACACAGTGGACTATGGGACACTAGAGAGGAGGATGACGAGGTCACCAGACCACAAATCTCGTAATAAATCCAAACGTGAGAAATTCGATTGATTTTGCAAAAACACTTACCCGACTGATGTATAGCAATTCTGTACAACTTATGCACTCATGCAAAGCAAGTGGGGATGGTAGACACCATAAGCGGATCCAACAACGCTAGGCTGGTTGGACGGCCGTCTAAGCTGGTAGGTCACCGCTGATGAGCAGTGAACCAGGAAAGAAGCTTGCGCTGACAGGCTTGGCCAGGCAGAGGAACCGGCTTCCACTTCCCAGCTACACGCGGCCTACGCCACTATCTCAATTGCTGTGAAATTTTGGACTCGCAGCATTGTAGCAGGTCGCCCAATTGGGAAGGCCAAGAGACAGCATTCAGGATAAAACTGAATCCTTTTTTACTGTTTTCGGCTAACATGGCCCATTCCATTCTAGCTACCAATGATAGCTCCCACCCAGAAAATAATGCAGTTGGCGTCCCAGCATTGGCGAACTGCCATAAAGGGAGACCTAATTTCGCTCCTGGAAGTTTTCTTTTAGGTCATTTTTATTAAGAGAGTACAAGGGGACATACACTATAGTACATCCTCGCCTACATCATATATACTCGATCGGACGGCGCCGGCACGTCGAGGCGGTGATTGGCCGGGAGGAGGAGCGAGCTGATGTGGTGTGCGCGAGAGCTCAAGAATTCTAGACGCTATATATATATGATATGTAATATGCGCATCTACTGCATACACTATGAATTTTTTAGACTCCGAGGCTTCACAGAGCGCCTGCACCATGGGACACACATTTCTACTAAATACACGAGTAGAACATACTATATCAATCCTAAAGATCAAAACCAGATAACCGGGAACAAACATGGTCACTCCCACTACTAAACCACTGGCCGGTCTTTCTTTTTAAAAAAAAATGCACCTTTATCCTGGCGAATCCCTAGAAGTGTTCTACGATGGGCACAAAAAATGGTTCTTCAGCTTTTTAAAAGAGTATATGGAGGTTGTGTACGACACATACACACAAATGGTTCTGATGTCCATGGAAAGAACATTTTTACACCTTTTTAGAGGCACAGTAGTTGCAACTGACCATTTTTTTTTATCAGTTGCAAATAGACATTGACACGAGGATTTTAGTAAGTTAATTTTACCCGTCGGTATACGGGGTCTACAAGAACAAAGATGCATAGGTATCTCGGGATCATTTTCGGTAGCCTCCAGAGCCCTTTACCTGGCGTTGCTACAATGCAGACATTTTATCAGAAATGATAACCGCTCAACTTAATTGTAACTGCCGGCCTAATGACACTGACTGGGTGACCTACAAATTTATTCTCTCTGGACCCATTAGTCCTATATTGAGGCCCAATATTCCGGCCCACGTTATACATCTCTAGGCCCACCAGAATCCTGACCAAGTAAAAGAATACCTTTTTTTTTTTGCCTCAGTTTCATCATAATTTTCAGCATGTCCAAACTTCTAGTACAAGAGTCAAGAAGCATGTTCCTTTAAGAAAACCTATGCTTTCGAATTTATCAGATTGTTCTTTAGTTCATTTGAGTTTAATCAAATGATATTTCTACCACAGTTTAAAAATAAAGATACTCTGCAAACATCAAGCATATATAAACTACAAAAAGGGAAGAAAAAAAAAACTGCCTGCACCAAACACATATCCTTTTCCTTTTTCGAAGATTGTACAATACCAACCAACCATTGACCATTCCCTGTAAGCTCACACAGGAACAAAGCAGCATCGCAAGAAAGTTCTTGCCACGATCCCAAGTAACCTTACAAAAAAGCTTGTATGCTTTACTGGATCTCAAGTCTCTTGCCCATTAACGAAGCCGAGCATTGCAACCTCGGATTAAAATGTAAAGTACAGCCAAAGATGACCAGCTCATGATTAAATCATCAAGCAGAAAAGCTAATCAAGGCAGCAAGATCCCATGTAACCTTACGAAAACGCTTGTGTGCTATACTGGTTCTCAAGTCTCTTGCCCACTAAAGAAGCTGAGCATTGCAACCTCGGATTAAAATGTAAAGTACAGCCAAGGATAACCAGCTCATGATTAAATCATCAAGCCGAGAAGCTAATCAAGGCAGCAAGATCACACCATCTGCTTTCTTTTGCATGATCCTCTACAACATCTTCTACCACTTTTCCAGGCATAATTGGCACCAACTTTGGCAAATACAGCTCCTCCCACCATCTAACCTTGCGTAATCTTTCTGAAGCACATGTCATCACACAATGAGAAAGATTCCTTTTACCCATCATTTCTGATGACTTGGTTTCTTCTAGCTCGTCCTACCAAGTTTCTTTCGATGGCGATTTATCACATGGGGAAAAAAGGTCTTTTTTTCTTTTTCTTCGCGACAAGAACCCTAGTGACGTCCCACATCTTTGACAATGCTTGTAAAGAGATGGCCAGCCATTGCTGTCTGCCAACTTCTTCTTTCCAAAGTTTGCTTTACATTTCTGAAGTCTTTCAGGTCTATACGCCGAAGGAAGTAGAAGACGCACATATGCACTTCTGATCTTTTTCAGTTCTACGATAAGTGCGTGCATAATAGTATTTCATGGTAAAGTAAATCATCATATTTTTTTGAGAGTAAGTAATCATGATTTTGATTGTGCTTCTGAACATTACATCTGACGACCTCATGGCTTATTCCTGGTGTGTAGGGGTACAATCGGCTCGGATTCGGTCAGATATCGCTCTTTTCGTATCTTAAACCATATTTTTTATCAGATTCGGATTCGGATAGTGCCGGGTACGAATACGATACGGATAATATCGGTCGCGGATTCGAATCGAATACAGATCGGAATTGATACAGTACCGGATAATTTTTGTCGGATAACGCGTGAAAACAGATACTACATAAAGCACACATATCACACTGATTAACCAACCGGAGTTGCCGACTACTCTGGAGCCACTGGAAGTCGAGAGAAGCTGAAGCCGCATAGGCAAAACATAAGAACCTAGAACGGCTCTGCTTCAGAGCCAATGGAATTCAAAAAACCGGAATAAATTGGACGGTGAGATCTGATTGGAGTCCAGAATGCAAAGCATTTGTGCGGGTATTTTCCTGTTGAAGCTCCTTCAGGTGAGTTCACAAGCAAATCAAGAAAAAATAAAATATGGCCATTAGATGCCTCTTGCTTTGTGCCTCTTCTTCACGGGAGCAAACAGCTAGACTCGGCAATTTCTTCACGGGCTCGCACGGGCAGGGAGCCAGCCGGGGCTTCGGGAGGAGCGGCCGGCATAAGAACGGCTGGAGGCGTCGGCATCTCACAAGGAGAGGCACGGGCGGCCAGCGCGCGGAGGGACAGCGACGGCGCGACGAACGGCGGAGCAGGGCGCCAGGGCGAGCGATCGGGAAGGCGCAAGCCAGAGGGCGATCCTGCGACCAGCTGGGTGGTGATGCCGAAGTAGGGCCGGGCGGATGGTGGAGGAGGTCGGCGGCTCGGGTGAGTACTGAGTAGTACCCCGCAGCATTATCTGCCAGAGCCACTTCGGCGATGGGCACCGGCTGGTCGACGCGGTCACCGAGGAAGAAGCGTGGCCCCGGGAGGCTACTGCCGTAGAGAACCAGTGGGGATCTAGCTCCATTAGATCTGATCTCACTCTACCAGTCTTATCCGATTTTGGATATCCGAACTAGTATATTCGGAAATATCCGAAAATCAACTCGGAATATACCGATCCGATGGATAGTAATCTTCCGAATCCGAAATAAAATATCCGAAATCGAATCCGAATCCAAACCGAAACTATCCGGTCGGTCGGTCGGTCGAAAATTATCCGATCCGATTGCACCTCTACGGATGTGACTGGTGGTATGACAAGGATCTAAGTTTCATTAAAAACGGTGAGCCAGACCACTGTTGATCCATTGTTTCTGCACGCCATAGTTTAAGGTGATCATTGTGTTTTATGAAAGGCTAGCATGCAGGTGGGGTGCTGTACTGATGTCTCGTCCAGGTTTTAGCCATAGCGTATTTAAATTACTATCTTGTACTGTTTGTTCTCCTTTCAATACGGCCTTCTTGCTCTTGGCATTTTCCTTCATGTTCAAACATGCATCAGAGCTCCCAAGATAACATTATTTTCTAAGTGACGTTATGTGTGCCTAACTCTTTCTCTTAAAAAAATAATGCATGACGTTTTGTACATATTTTGCATGCTTAGTTGTAGAGATTTGATTAGGGCTTTCTTTTGTTTATATATGCAAATTAAAATTAGGATGCAAGAACCACATCTAGTTTTCTTTGCTTTTGTCATATTTCAAGCTAAGTTACTTCCTTGCAGATGTTTCAACTGGTCAATTGTACACTCTGCATACCTTTTTCTAAATACAGAGCAAACCTGAAAAGGGGCAGCTAGAAACTGCCACTGTCCAAGTTATCTCGCAGGCCAAGTGGCTTAATTTTCTTTTACCCCGAAGTGTGAACTTTTGAGTGCAATAATTAGCACATGCAAATTGCAAGTTAATGTCATTTGTACTGTGAAAATGATATGTTCCAAGATAATGCTCTTAAACCACTTGCTTTGAGATTCAAAAGGCGTGGGCATGCCAACTTGATGTACTAGTTACAGATCTAATTCGGACTTTTTTTTGTTGTCCTCACGCACATGCCAAATCCTGTCTTGATATAAGAGACTGTGCTAGGACTGCCAATTGGAAATGAGGATTAAAAAGTCTATCTTCTATTTGGGTTCTCAATAGATAAAAACCATACTCTATTAATGGGTCCACAAAAGCCCATAATTTAGAATGAAGCCTGCACTTATTTAGACGGTCAAGCCTCCGACCAGTTTAAACAAAGCAGCTCAATAGTATTGCTCCACACTGGTCGTCCCCGACCAATAAAATAGTCATCCCGGCCAAAACACTGGTCACGGATAAGTCGTTGTACCCACATATGTCTACGTACAGACAGTTGTCTGACATACGCGCACAACTACCTGGAAGTTCCGATATAAATGGGGCCAATTCATATTGTTAAAAATATTGGCAATTAGCATTCGCAATCGAAATAGAAAATTGTAATCACTCTGTAATCTATATACTCTGTGGAGGCGCTTGGCTAATAAATAAACAATCCCTATATATCGTTTTCTTCGTCTTGTTTACTAGGAGCCCATAATCATATTTTTATAAACTCAATTAAGGGATCCTAGGTCTTAAACATTGACACCATTTTATTTGGAGATTTCAGTGGCATGCATCAACTCGATATGCATATACTGCCCACAGATCATATAAATTCATTTTTTTTTCAATGCCCAGACAAGCATGCAAAATCGTTCTTGATAAGCTGATATTGCACACACACGTAAGGTTGGCAAAAAGAATTCCATAACCAAGATATCATATCATGAACTCAACGAAAATGACAAATTATATAGTTATCTGCGTTCTAATCCAGGTACATTGTTTGAGCCCTAATATAACAAATCCCCAGTTGGAGGCCCTGACATCCACAGCTGGGACCGAGGTGACACCGAGCAGTAAAGGTATGGCCCTAGATGATCCTGACACCCCAGGCAACCTGACCGATCTTTGGTCAAAATAACCCAGTGGGTAACCCTACAACCTAGGGAACAAGTTAATATCAAACAGTTGATCACCACCCATGATCCAACAACCTTGGCCATGCAAATTAATCTCTCAAAACAACTCCAATAATACAATTTGCTTGAGCTCCATGCTTAACTATCAAACCATAAATGGTTCAAGGTCAGTGCATGGTTTCATTTGGTTTCCTGCAGAGCATGAAACATGCAATGGCAACTTGTGATGAGGATTGCAGATAAGGAGTGCTGGAGGAGAGAGACCTGGGGTAGATTGCAAGTGTTGTGTGTCCCTCTCATGGAAATGTTTTCATGGGGTGGTGTTGATTTGTGATTTGACTATATGGCCTCCTGTGCCTGTGGCCTGTGGGTGAGAAGGATCTGGATTCTCACTAATTCTGATTATGAAACAGGGGTCTGAGAAGGAGTTGATGATGGTCCCAGCTTGGCTGCTGATGTGTGTAAACATGATAAATTGTCAAGTATACTGTCAAAAGATCATGCCCCCCAGGTGACTTTAAAGGCTCATCTGTAAAGTTGTCGTGCTGAGTAGACTATGGAAAGTCGGCAATTGTCCTAGGAATTCTGAAAAAGAGAACATTTACGGGTATGTCTAGGCTTCAGGTACCTGTTTTTCCTTAAAAATCAAGTACATTTTAAACCAATCACTTTTAGATTCGTGCAACCCTAATATATCTGCCTTCCTTCCGAATCTTTTTAATAATATATTTTTATAAAAAAATTGCAGAAATAATACACCGGAACAAAAAATAACAGAAATATCTAACCGTCGTCAATTGAAATTGCGATAGGACTCTATCGCCGTACTGGCGAAGGTTTCTATCACCATACCATTTGGTGATAGAGTTATGTCGCTAAATGAAATAACGATAGTTGTTTTTGTCATTTTTTTGCTACAAATAATTTTTGTAGTTTTGTTCTGCTCAGAATTGTTGGCATATTATTTGTACAAATTTTATTGCTGTCCCATTTAAAATAGAGGGAAAGTGTTTGTTTTTTTAAATAGTAATTTGTACAAGAATATTGATGTACAATGCATTAGAGAAGGACATCGCCGATGTTCGAAATAAGCATGGAAAAATTGCTAGCGGTTTTATTGATTGACGATGGAATTGTTGTAGCATGACATCGCTTTGGTGTAGTGAAGCCAGTGAGAAATGAGAAATGAAAAGGTTGACGACATTGGTAACAAGTTTTAAGGAAATGACAAACAAATGGTAACTAAGAAAAAGTACAGTAATAACATGACATAGAAAATGATATAGCTTGACATAGAAAATGATGAAAGAGACATGACGCGACGACACGGATGAACCATGAATGAAAACTATAGCTAAGGTACATGTGCGCCTTTTGGAATTGGAAAAAAGTCATGTTTACTGTTGTAGACCCTATATGGAAAGATCCATCGACGCCTTCTCCTTTGATTTCGTGAGGCTTAGGGGCCTTGGCTCTCTTCTAGTTATTTCTGTAAACATCCACCCAATAGTAGTCTTCAGGCGCGATCTTAGGCTCCTCCCACATGAGTGTGTATGTCGCTTCGGCTTTCTCCTTCATCTAATTCCGATGTGCCTGAAGCTCATCATGTGCCTTCCAGAAGTGCGCTTTATCAGAGCGGGGGCATGGTGGCTTTACTTTGTCTTCCGCGGTCTAAAGCTCAGGCTTCCAACGTTTGTATTGCTCGGGCACTATTCAGGTAGTTAGTGTGTTCGTAGAACGCCTTGTCGTACTTGTCTGGCCCATCGATCTAGTAGAAGAAGTAGCACATGGTCTCTTGCTGGGATTATGCATTGATAAAGTTAGAGCTCAGTAGAACATAATATGCATTACGGAATATACATGCTTGTTGTTAACTTACGATGAGCTCGCTACACCTATAGAAAGCGCGGCCAGTGGTATCTACATGGCTGAACTTCATAATCTATGCCAGAAGAGTGTAGTCGCAGTTTAGCCGGAGAAACTCTGGGGGCACAAGTGCATCCTTGCAAGAACTATTAGGGTAGGATGCCACCTTCTCAAGCTTCCACCTCCACTTTCAAAGAATCTCTGCGTAGTTTGACATCGTCAACCCTGACGGTGTAGGTGAGTGTTGGGTGTGGCGCTGGCACAGATGGAGTGTCCGCGATGGAGATAGGCTAGTGAAGAAGTGCTGCCTGGATGGCCGGTGGTGTAGGATCAAGGATAACCTACTAGGGGTGAATAGAAGGTTTTTAAAATTATTCGACTCTAATTGCAATAAATAAATTGACTAAGCACGAATTGCAATTTTAACAATTAAAGCCTAAATACTCTAGATTTTACTAAGTGCACGAACAAACTAAGTCTAAACAATAGAACACTTCTAAGCACAAGATCAAGGCACTAAAATATCTAGGAATGTAAATTGCACAAAAGGATGAAAATAAATCAAACCACAAGGGAGAGAATAACACAAGAATTTATCCTGTGGCCTTGGAGACTTGCCAGTCTCCTCTAATCCACGTTGAGGAAGCTTGATCAACTTTAAGCTGGCTCCAATCACATGAGCTTCTCTCGATCACTTTAGTAGTTCTTCCCCACTCCGGGTAGGCGAACTCCGGCCTTCACAACTTGCCGGGGCTTCTCATAATCTCCGTCTAGAATCTCACCACGCACGAACGCCTCCAAGTCATCTAGGAGGCGGCAACCTCCAAGAGTAATAAGTCTTGACGCTTGCTTGAGGTCGAATCAAGTGTCTAAAGGCTTAATTACTAAATTCAACATTTGAATTGCTCCTAACTCACTCAAAATGGGAATTTAATGCACAAAAGAGTATTGGAGACTTGCTAGAGCTCAAGAATGATCAATGAGGTCCAAGAGTAGCTCTAGAATGCAGGTGGGGGTATTTATAACCCCTCCAATAAAACTAGCCGTTGGAGCAAGAATCATAAAAGATATCAGCATTTTCGGTGCAACCGTCCATGTAGGGCCGGTAGCACTGGGCTTCAACCTAACGGTCAGAACAGTGCAATAAATGCACTGTTAGAGCCTGTTGCACAGAGGATCCGATGCTACCACCCAACTGGGACTGGTAGCACTAGGCCCTTTTTATTTTTGCTCGGCCAGAAAGGTGCTTCTCTGGAATTTCTGCACCGGGCATGAGGTTGGTGCTAATAGCACTGGACTGCCAATCCGCCCAAAAACACCCTCTCTGGTTTTTACACATCGCCCTGGGCCAGTGCTACCGGGCGAGTCTTTCATTGGAAGCTGAAAGAAAAATACAGAGAAGACAATCAATCACAGTTCAAGTTCCTACAGAGATAAATGCTACTCCTATTGCATACACTGTACCAAACCTTAATGAAAACATACACCCCGAGCATGCGAAAGAAACACCAAAAATTTCGAGTGAAGTAGAGGATAGCACACGTGAGGATGATTCTACTAACATAATCCAATCTACTTCTATTATTTCTGTTGTTACTATTCCATTTAATATGCAGGTTATTTCAGAAGAAGGGGAGCTACAAGCTGAAAAACCTGTGTCATCAAATAAAAGATTTGTGGTACTTACTTCTTTGAGGCAGACGCTAATGACCATCGTACAGATCTGATTTTACAGCAAGAAAGAGAGTAAATTTGTGAGTATATTCATGTTGTACTTAATTCTAGCGAGTTATCACCTTGTGCCACAATTGTAGAACCATGTGATGAATTGCATGCTTATAATTTTGATCATGTGGTGCTGATTACGCATAAGGAAGTGATAGCTAGAATATCCCATGTGACTGTTTTGTGCTATATCATGTTGAATGAGCCTATTAGCTTGAATTATGCTATGGATAAGATTTCTGAAATTTTATCTCTTAAGTCTTTATCTAGCACATATGCCTACTGTTTTAAATTCAATTTATTTGGAGATTATGGCATAGATGGCAAGTTTCTTGTTTACGGAATATGCATAACTTGTGATAAACTTGCTGAATTGAAGCTTGTTGTTTTGGGCAATCCTAGTTGTATGCAACAGCTTGTTTCATTTGCGACACCATCAAATTTTCCTGATATGTGTGATACTCATAGCTTACTACCTCATTGTTCGAATTTTAGTACATTGACTTGTATTACAAATCAGCATGTCGTAGTTGATGAGTGGAAGTCTATTAAAATTGTGTCACCGTTATTGGTATGGTTTGATATTGTTTGTTTACAATCTGATCATATGAATGAGCTAAGCTTGTTGCCAAAACTTGTAGTTTTGCCCATATATGTTATTGAAAGAGGCTTACAAAACATGAGTATTCTTTATCCAAGGACAAGGATAGATATGTGCTTTACTTATATTTACAAATTAAGTTGCAACCTGAATCATGTTAATATTTATGTTATATGCTTCACTTATAATCACGAATTGAGTTGCAAAATTGTGAGGAAATGTGATTTTCTTAAATCTGATTTCCTCATTTCCTGTTATGTAAATAGCATTACGTGAAACCAAAAGAATAATGAAATATGGGATATACACATATATGCAGCATATATGTTGTTCTTTTTGTTGCTTGTTTCTTCTCTAGCTTGTCCAAAACAGAGGATGGTTTTCCTTCAAGGAGAGGAGGAAGCATCCAAGAGTGCTAGCTTTTATCATGCCTTTATATGCTGGAAAGAAGTGTTGACATATGCGGATAATTATCAGTTGACTTTGATCAATTTTGTGCTAATCATGGTATTGCAAGACATTTAACTGTTCTAGGTAAACCTCAGTAGAATGGTGTGGCAGAGCGTATGAATTGTACTCTTCTAGAAAGAGCCCGTTGCATGCTTTCAAATACATATTTATGGAATAAGCGTGCTTTGTGGGCTGAGACTGTTTCTGTAGCCTCTTATTTGATTAATCACTCTCCAAATTCAGCCATTGATTTTCAGTTTCCAAAAGAGGTTTGGTCTGGTAAACTAGTTGATTATTCTAATTTGAGAATTTTTTGTTATCCTGCATATGCTCATGTTAATGATGGAAAATTAGACCCAAGAGCAAGAAAATGCATATTTGTTGGATATGGTTCTGGTGTCAAAGGATATCATTTATGGTGTTCTGATTCTCGCAAATTGTTTATTAGTAGTGATGTTACTTTTTATGAAGATACTTTACTCTCAGCGGGTAGTGACAGTCAGTGATGGTTGTTCATCCACAAATGAATCTGAAATTTCTGAAGCTGTTGAAAGAAATGCAGAATTTGAGGTAGTTTTACCTACCATTGATAATGATTCTTCTAGTGGTTCTACTTCACAACCAATTTCAGCACCTAGCGGTTCTTCTTCACAACTAGTTTCATCATCTCCTAGCACTAATGATCATTGTATTGCTCGAGATAGACCAAGGAGGAATACTCAATTACCTGCTAGATATCGTGACACTGATAATATAGTTCATTTTGCTCTTCTTGCTGCACAAGATATTTGTGATACTTTTGAACCTTCTTCTTATTCTGAAGCTATCTCATGTGAAAAATTTTCTAAGTGGTTGATAGCTATGAATGAAGAAATCGAGATCCTTCGTAAAAACTATACATGGGATTTGGTTGTGCTTCCAAAAGGTAAGAAACCTTAAAGTGCATATGGATTTATAAGAAGAATGATGGTAAATCTGGAGTTGAACCTGCAAGGTGGAAAGCCCGTTTAGTGGTAAAAGGTTTTGAGCAAAGAGAAGGTATTGACTTCAATGAAGTTTTTTCTCGTGTTGTACGCCACTCTTCCATTCGGATTATACTTGCTTTTGTTGCTTTATTTGACTTGAAATTAGAGCAATTTGATATTAAAACTGCTTTCTTACATGAAGATTTAGAAGAAGAGATTTTTATGACACAACCTGAGGGTTTTGCTACTCCTAAAAAAGAGGATTTAGTTTGTCATTTGAAAAGTCTCTCTATGATCTTAAACAAGCTCTTAGGCAGTGGTATTGTGGGATATAGATTCCAGGGGATCCTCAGGAAAGGCCCAAGATGAAGGCCCAGAAGATATGCTTCACATCAAGCTTCTTAACCGTACGGAAAGGGATATATCGTAACGGAAGTTGAACTTGTGTTTAGAAATGATAGATACAGTTGTAGTCCGAGTCGTTAGAAGGATAGATAAAGATGTAAACTCTGTCCTATAACTGACTAGAATCTTGTAACCGATCGGAATCTCTTATCCGATCGGGACTCTGTAAGCCGCCCCACCCCCGCTATATAAAGGAGAGGACGGGCAACAACAGGGGGATCCGGTCATCCAAGCATAGAGCAATCAAGCCATAGAGCATAGAACACCTCATATCGCCCAGAGCATATTGTGCTTTGAGCAATCCCGGATCCAAGAGATCCATATAATCCCAGCACACAGGATTAGGGTATTATCTCCTCGAGAGCTGAACTCGTATAAACCCCTTGTCTTGTGTGACCTTGAGTTTGAGATCGAGCACCTACCCATAAATTCATTGCCGACTACAAAAGTCGGCGGTTGGCGCTAGGTAGGGGCGCGCTTCAATCTTTTCCCTGCTGCACTCGATGGAGTCAACCGCGGAATTATCTTCGCCGGCTTTACCTTGAAACACGGATTTCGTCGCTAATATGCATGGAGAGCTTGTCACCGGATAAAACCAGATCCAATCGCGTAATCCGTGATGAACCATCTCAGAAGACCGATCTCCATCAAGAAGATCGTGGCGTCGCGGAAGAAGATCGCCGACGTAAGGGTAAGGAGATCAAAACGCGGTCTCCGATCTTTGGGTCGCAATGTCCGGAGGACATCCTGCAATCTAAGTTGGGAGATCGGTCCGCCTTCCGCACGCCGATGCGTAACGTTGTCGCTCGAAGCTCCTCGACGGGCCGGACCCGATGATTGCATCGGACGACCCAGCAGCCCCGATTGTGGCTCACATCAAGGCCATGGTGACGGCGGCTATCCAAAGAAAATCGAGAAGCCGGCCGAGAAGCGCACTCGCGCTCTAACGCGCCACTCGTGTCGCCAGATGGTCGGATCGCAACCACCGTTAGCGATCGGCGCCTCCGCACCGCCATCGAGACGCGCCGACGGATCCTTGACCGCGACCTCCGCCAGGACATCACGGCCAGGCGACGAGAGCGGAACGAGGAAGAAAGACATGGACGCCGCGACGACTTCGAGCGCCAAAGATAAGCTACGATCGGCGAACGATCAATGCATGATGACCACGACGATCGCAGATTTCATCATCGCCGAGTGGAAGTGACGATTTAACGCCGAGTCAATGACTCGCCGCGCCGAACCTCACCTCGACGTTTTGACGGTCATCACCGAGCTAGAAGATCTCCACGCCGGAGTCCACCCCAGCGAGATGAAAGATCCATCGATGGGATCCGAGCATTCACTCCCCGGCTTCGCCGAGTGGTTTGGCCCGAGGGATTCAACCCCAAAGGCATTGTAAAGTTCGACAGGAGCGAGACCGTAAGCTTGGTTGCAGTCGCACGCTCGCGGTCAAGGCAACAGGAGGAAATCAGACCGTCATGGCAAACTATTTGCCGGTCAATCTCAGCCCCTCGACACAAGCATGGCTCACGGGCCTCCCTGCCAACTCGGTAGACTCCTGGAGTGACCTGTGCGAGCAATTCATCGCCTACTTTCGGGGACCTATGAGAGGCCCAGACTCCGTGGGACTGTGATCACCGTGCACTAGAAGAAGGATGAAACGAGAGACTTCATCCGCGCTTCATGCGAAGAAGAACACCGTCGAGACGTGTCGAGGCGGTGGTGGTGGCGGCCTTCCGAGAAGGGTAGCGATCCCGACCTTATTAAAAAATGTCCAGAAGCCCCGACCTCAGTAAAAGAAATGTTTGCGTTAGCCGACCGCTCGCCACGGCCTCGGATGCTCGCCGAGCGGCAAGAAGATCATCCCACACAAAAAGCAAGGGCGATAAGCCCGAGTCCTCTAAACACAAGGATAGGAAGCGCAAGGGCGAGGAGCTGGTCGCGATGGCCGAGCATAATCGCCCCGAGCCACTCGGAGAGAGGCACCGACTACAAGACAGGCATGGAAGCGATCTGTCCTTTCCACCCCAAGGAAAGCACGCCGCCAAGGACGCTTCACTCAAGCGTTTTGCTCGCGAAAGTCAACGGCAACCACCTCGACCAAGGGCGGTTGCTCAATAAGAAGAAGGAACTCCGGATGAAGAAGATTTCCGTGAGCCCGAGCGGAGTGAACTACATCTCTGAGGCTCAACGGATACGAGTCCAAGCGGAAGCAAAACTCGCCGCTCGGAGATCAACGCAGGGAACTGCGACTCCTCAATATCTGAAATGGTCCGAGGTCCCGATCACCTTTGACCGTAGAGATCACCCCGGCAGGGTCCCACATCCGGGTAAGTTTCCTCGTGCTTGACCCGGTTGCGCGCGCGTGAAGCTCAAGAGGGTTCGATCGACGGCGGAAGTGGGCTCAACGTCTGCTCGCGAAACTTTCGACGACATGAGCATCCCGTTCGAGTGAGGCCAAGCACTCGGCCTTTCCACGGAGTAATCCCGGGCGTCCTCGTTCCCCTGACGATTTCATTACCCGTTACGCTCGGGACCAAGGATAATTTCCGGATGAATTCATCAATTTTGAGGTAGCCAATTTCGAGACGGTGTATCATGCCATCTTGGGAAGGCTGGCCTAGCGATTCATGGCCATACCTCATTACACTTACTCGGTGTTGAAGATGCCGGACCCAAAGGAGTCATCACACCGTGGCGACATCAACCAATCCTCGCAATGCGACCGGAGAATCATGAACTTGCCAAATTGCGAAGCGGTACCGGGCAAGAAACATCCAGCCGAGGTCGCCACGCCCAAGACGAAGGAGAAGTACCATCAAAAAAGCAAGCCACCTCGGAATTAAGCCCGTGAAGGAACTAAAGGATCATTCTCGACCCGCCTAACACGCCTAAAACAACCGTGATCGGGACAGGCTCGAGGACAAATAGGAAAGCGTGCTCGTCACCTTCCTCCAAGCTAACAGAGACATTTTCACCGAAACCATCGGATATGCGGGTGTACCAAGGAGGTGATCGAGCACTCTCTCCATGTTGATGAGAAGTCAAAACCCGTCAAGCAGAGGCTTCGCGTTCGCTCGGATCGTCGGACGCCATAAACAGAAATCACGAAACTCCTAGCCGCAGGTTTCATCAAAGAAGTGTATCATCCCGATTGGTTATCAAATCTGTGTTAGTTCAAAAGAAGAATAAAACTTGGCGCATGTGCGTCAATTATATCGATCTCAACAAGGCGTGCGAAGGATCCCTTTGACCGCCGGATTGATCGTGGTAGATTCTGATCACGGTTGTGAAATTTTGAGTTTTCTTGACGCATACTCGGGCTATCACCAGTTCGCCTAAAGGAGGAAGATCATATCAAGACCTCGCTCATCACGCCTTCGAGCTTATCGTTACACCACGATGGCATTCGGGCTAAAAAGCCGCACGACCTATCAGCGTGCCATACAGCGGTGTTTTCACGCCCAGCTCGGGCGCAACGTGGAGGCGTATGTAGATGACGTTGTCGTAAAAACTCGGGAAAGGAAAGATCTTATCATCGACCTAGCCGAGACTTTCGAAAGTTTAAGGGCTTTCAACATGAAGCTGAATCCTGATAAGTGTGTTTTCGGAGTATCTTTGAGAAAACTGCTCGGATTTATCGTGTCACAACGAGGCATTGAAGCCAACTTGGAGAAAGTCAAGGCCATATCAAATATGGAGCCACCGACGAACCAAAAAGACGTCCAAAAGCTTACAGGGTGTATGGCCGCTCTAAGCAGGTTCATCTCCCGACTGGGTATGCGAGGTATGCCTTTCTTCAAACTACTCAAGAAACAAGATAAGTTTCAGTGGACGTCGGAAGCGCAACAAGCATTTGAAGATCTGAAGACCTTCCTGATGACACCTCCCGTGTTAGTCTCACCAATGCCAGAAGAACCCCTATTACTTTATATCGCAGCAATGGCACATGTAGTCAGTGCTGCGATCATCGTAGAAAGGGAGGAAACGGCTCAGGTGCACAGAGTCCAGCACCCGGTATACTTCGTCAGTGAAGTCCTAAGTGAATCCAAGGTACGGTATCCACAAGTGCAGAAGCTATTATATGCCTACTCCTTACATCTCGTAAGCTTAAACACTACTTCCAAGAGCATGTCATTTCGGTAGTCACCTCCTTTCCGATCGGAGATATACTTCGCAACCAGGAGGCCACTGGGAGAATTGCCAAATGGGCAGTTGAACTCGGGGCCTTTGACATTCAATTCAAGCCCCGCATGGCCATCAAATCCCAAGCACTTGCTGACTTTACTGCCGAGTGGACGGAATTGCAGCATCCGGCGATTACTAAAGATCTCAAGTATTGGACGATGTACTTTGACGGTTCCCTCATGCTCAGCAGCGCGGGGGCTAGTATAGTGCTCATATCACCAAGTGGAGAAAGATTGAGGTATGTCCTCCAAATATTTTTTCCGGCATCCAACAACGCCGCCGAGTATGAGGCACTCATTCACGGACTCCGTATCGCCATTTCTCTCGGCATTCGACGACTGGCGGTTCGCGGAGATTCAATGCTCGTGGTCAATGAAGTGCAGAAGGAATGGTCTTGCATCGAGGACAACATGGCAGCATATTGCCAAGAAGTGCGCAAGCTAGAAAGCAATTTCGATGGACTCGAGCTCGTTCACGTGCTTCGACGGGATAACGAAGCAGCTGACGAATTGGCGAAGATGGGATCCTGCCGGTCCAAGGTGCCCGTGGGAATATTTGTAGAAGAAATTCATAAACCCACGATTAGCGCTCGGCCAAAAGCAGACAGTCCAGTAGAAAAAGGGGAAGAGGCAGAGGTCTTGATTATTACCCCAGATTGGACATCTCCATACCTGGACTACCTGACAGAAGACAAGCTACCCGAGGATCGCGTCCAAGCCTAGCGGATCATGCGTCGAAGCAAGAGTTATGTAGTCGTTGGAAAGGAGTTTTATCGTAAGAGCTCCTCTGGCATACTACGACGATGCATATCGGAACAAAAAGGGAAAGACCTGCTCAAAGAAATCCACTCGGGAATTTGTGGGAACCATGCGGCGTCATCGACCCTGGTCGGAAAAGCCTATCGCCAAGGGTTCTTTTGGCCGACTGCCGTCACAGATGCGGAGAACATCGTCCGGACATGCGAAGGATGTCAGTTTTTTGCACGTCAAATGAACAAGCCAGCGCAGGAACTACAAACTATCCCGATTACATGGCCATTTGCAGTCTGGGGGCTCGACATGGTGGGACCTTTGAAAAAGGCTCAAGGAGGCTATACTCATCTCTTTGTTGCCGTTGATAAATTCACCAAATGGATTGAGGCCAAACCAGTCGCCACCATTACGGCGGCAAAGGCCAGAGAATTCTTTCACGAGATCGTGGTTAGATTTGGCGTACCCAACCGAATCATCACGGATAATGGCACTCGGTTCGAGGCGAAGTATTTCAAGATTGGTGCGAGGAGTGGGCATAAAATTTGCTTCAGCGTCGATCGCACTCCCGAAATAACTGACGGGTTGAGCGAGCTAATGGCATGGTGCTCCAAGGCATAAAAGCAAGAATTTTCGATCGACTCCAACCATATGCTACTCGGTGGGTCAAAGAACTGCCTTCAGTACTCTGGGGGCTACGAACTACCCCCAGCAGAGCAACCGGCGATCACCTTTCTTTCTCGGTATATGGCACGAAGCGGTCTTACCAACCGAGTTAGAATTGATCCCCGCTGGTTCGGAGTTATGAAGAGATCGCTTGAAGACAGTAGCTAGAAGACCTCGACAGATTGGAAGAAGCCGTGATATCGCAACAATTGCTCGCGAAATACCTCCAAGGCTTACGATGTTATCATGGGCGCAATGTAAAGAGCGCGCGTTCTCCAAAGGAGATCTAGTCCTAAGGAGGAATCAAAAGAGCGAACATAAACTCTCCCAAGTTGGGAGGGCCTTTACATCATCGATGAAGTAATTCGTCCGGAGCTTATAAACTTAAGTGAGAAGATGGATCGACAATCGAGAATACTTGGAATATAGAACAGCTACGCCGCTTTTTCACTTAAGTTTTGTACTTCTTTTAATCCTTTGTGAATAAAAGTTCGATTGAAAAGTCGTTTTCATATAACCTCTTTTATAATCATGAATTCGAGTGCTTCATTTATGTTAAGACTCGTGGACAAGATCCATGAATCATATCCCGAGCACAGGGGTGGAGTCGATGAACAAAAGTCACCGGTCAAACCACTCAAGATATATACTTTCATGAAGGAGAAACAGGAACACTTTTTATGCCTTTAAAGGTCAAGAGTCTCTACAATCGACAAAGAAGTATCCCCGACTTCCTCCCGAGCTCGGCGGCCGATCTTCGTCAACATCGCGAGCGTAGCCTTCCTAAGGGCCTCAAGATCCACTCGGGATAGAGGACTTGGTGATCGCCAGTGGTCCGGTGGCACCGTTGGCGTTGTTTCTTCAAGAGTTCTTGAGGGCCCCCGGGGCTTCCTTTAGCCGGACAACGACCTCACCCCAGCTGAGTGGACTCTCGCCACTTGAATGAAGCGAACTCAACAGGGGGCTAGAAGCGTCCTGGAGCTCAGCGCAGGAGGTTTCGAGAACCTTAACTCTCTCGCCGAAGACGGCGTACTGCGCCTGAGTTTTGACCTTATAATCTGCAAGGCAAAGCGTTAGAGAGGATAGTAAAGGATCAAGTAAAGACTAGTTGATGACTACACCTTCAAAATCCTTCTCCGCCTTCGCCGGAATCTTCCACGCCTTTAAGTTTTCCTTCGAGCTTGCGAGAGCGAATCCGGTGGAGCAAACACAAGAAATCGGCAAGATAGTCGACTAAGCAAAAAACATGAAACAACCCAAGAGATAGCTACCTCGGAGAGAGTCGGTGATATCCAGATTCTCCTGGCGCAGAGCGTTTTGTTCTATCCGCGATGTCCGAGTTCGGACCGGCGGATCGCACTCGCCGTATACTCGGCTTTGATGCGTGCTAGGTCGGCCGGTACTCTGGCGCGTCCCGCATTTCGTGGAGCATCCTTTGAATGTACTCGGACTTTCGCTCAAGCGCCTCTATTTTCTATAATCATCATAGCAAAAGGTAAACGCGTGGAAGAAGGGCGCGAGGACACAAATGTCTTGGAGGAATGCTCACCGGGCGGCATGCGCACAAGCCTTGGCATGGATGAAAAGTCATCCTCTCTCTCTGCTCTTCCTCCGGTCGTCCAAAAGCTTCAAACCTCATCATCGACAAAGCGGTATTCATTATTAGCCGGGCGAGCAAGGGTCGGGACTCGGTGAATCTCTTCAACCTCAGGGGACGAGCAGGAGGCCGGCTCAGGAGCAACGGGATTTGTCGCAGGGCCAACGCGAACAGGAGACGGCGCCGGGGGACTAGGAGACACTTCGCGCCCTCGAGGCGCTTTCCCAGTCGAGTATGAATTCGGAGGTCCAACCTCGCAGGCCCCAGCGGAGACTGACAGGCGATCAAGCGAAGGGTCCCTGTGAAGAAGAATCGTCAGCAAGACCGAAGAATAAAAATGGAGTCAACGGAGTAACGGACCTGTTGGATTTCCTCATTCTCATCGGGGGTTTCTTGCGAATAGCTGGCCCACCCCCGGAAGAACCACTCGGACCGCCACCGACTGGTGCCCCGGGTTTCTCTGGACAACCCGCCGGAGCTCGCACAAGTGGATCTTGGATTTTGGGACCGCCGACCGGACGTCGGGGGGCCACGAGGTCATCGGACAATATCTTCTTTCCCTTCTTTGCAGCAGGGCCCCTTGCTGGAGACCGTGCCCGGCGCTTCGGAGAACAGCCTGGGCGAGGAGGCATTTCTGGAAGGGGAGGAACACTGAAGAACGTGATGCGATCCTGAAGATGAAGATCAAGAGTTAGCAAAACTTCAGAGAACGAAGAAACGCAAAATTCCCAATAAAAATCGCCTACCGCAGGAGGGGGGCGTGATATGTTGAAAGATTTCGGGCACTTGACAAATAATATGTCGATGCTCGAGATAAAGAGTTCTCCAGCCCTGGCACATAACCTCTCCCTTGGCAAATCGTCGGGCCGTTCCCGGGTCGGGTCACTTTTTCCCCTATAAGCGAATCCCAGATGAACTCGCTCCTTCAGGGGCTGCACCCGGCGGGCGATGAAGTGGAGGGCCAAACCCACTCCTGTAAGCCCGCTATCTTTCAGCTTTCCGATCAGTGCCAAGGGTTCAGACACTTGATCCATGTCGGAAGAAGCAGGGGTAGAGCCCTAGGAAATAGACATTGAGGGACGGCACCCAGTGAATGGAGGCGAGACGCAGTCGGGTTGTAGACAAAAACCATTCCCTATGGCGACCCTTGTTGGAGGTCTTGACAGAATGGCAGTAATCCTTCTTGACCCTTCCCGCACTGAATCCAGCGCCCCGATAACCTTGGGGTCATTTTTGGAGGATAGGGCTTCAGGAGATAAAGGTGACGAAAGAGGTCGAAATGGGGCTAATGCCTGAAAAGCTTCACAAAGGTGGACAAAGAGGGGAATTTGGAGGATAGAATTGGGATTTAGATTCACCAATTCGATTTCATAAAAGAAAAGAAGGCGCAAGGAAAGAACTGATCGGAAGACCAAGGCAGCGGTGGAAAAAGGATTCAAAACCACCACCTCCTCGGAGCGGGAGTCGACGGATTCACCGGCGGCCGGGCGTCATGGAGATCGTACGGATCGGGCAAGATCCCGTCGTCTACCATGGATTTCAGCTTCTCCTCAATCGTTGTCGAGGTCGTCCAATCTTGTGGTGAAGGCGGAGAAGGAGTAGAGGAAGACATTCTTGCAGAAAGATTGACAGCGACTCGAGAAGGCAAGCACAGCGAAGGATAACCTTGGTGGCGGAGAGTTCAGGAAGGAGAAAGGAGAAAAAGCTCGGCGAAAAGATGAACTGTCGGGACGTCGTACGACCTAGTTTTTAAAGAGAGAACAATAAGGTCTCTGCCGAATCGGCGGGAAAAAGCTGCGAAACGTCTCATCCTTTCAGATTCCTCGTAAATGATTTACAGGCCCGTCGCCTCGACTTACGGGGCTTGACAGAATTTGACCACATCGCGTCGAGGCCACGTCACCCCCATGATGGGGCTCGTTTCCCACTTACCGTATTAAACGGGATGTGGATGGTCTTCAACTTGAATAAAAACTTGTTTTCTTACGGTACGCCCCACGTTGGGCCTTTGGGTGGTTACCGCATGACGGAATCATGTACCGTAAGATTGAGCCCAAATGGGCACAGATCCATGGGCGTGCTCCACGAGGGCCGAGAATGCTGTGCGTCGTTTTAAACGAGTACGGATGCCCTTCGGATCTAAATGTGATACGCTCCAAGAGAGCTTAAGCCGGGTCCGACATCAGTCGGGAAAGGGTATCACTCGGCCAAGAGCCGTCAAAAGTAATATGCTCCAAGAGAGCCTAAGCTGAACTCGACATCATCGGAAAGGGTATCACTCGGTCATGAGTCGTCCTAAACGTGATACGCCCAAGAGAGCCTAAGCCGCCTCCAGTATCAACCGGGAAAAGATATCACTCGGCCAAGAGCCATATGAAATCATGATACGCTCCAAGAGAGCTGGGCCGTGCTCTTAGGATATGGGTATCATTCGGCCATGAGCCAGGATAACCTCGTTACGTCCCAAGTTGGACTAAAAACTATATCTCGCAACAGTCGGATATGGGGATCGCTCGGCCAAGTGCAACGATGCGCTCCAAGTCGAGCCTAAGCTATGTCTAGCGGCAGATGGACACCTCCTTTCAGGTTCAAGCAACACACAAGGTCCAAGACGCCCTAGAACGAGACTAATACACAGTCAAGGGACAGACAAGAGATTCTTCTACAGAAGGTATTTCTTTATTATGTACAAAAATTCCCCAGGCATTACGCCTAGGAAACTATATGTTGCAGGAGAACTACGCCTCCCCGCGGCGCGCTCGGCCGAGCGCCTCGGTGAGGGGATCCCTAGCCCTGTAAAGGGCAGGGACGACCTCGAGGAGTGCGTCGGCGGCCTCGCGGTCGCGCCTCTTCGCCAACTCCTCCAGCTGTTCTTCGAAGGCCCGGTCAAACTCTTCCCAGCGCTTGACTAGCCTAGGGTCCACCTTTGCATGATGATACCACTGAGGCATGATGAGGATAAAAGCTTGAAGCAAAAGAATGGAGGGCAGAAAGCGAAGAGATAAATTTTGAAGCGTTGGTACGCCTTTTATAGCCAATTCAGACGAAATCGAAGTAAGCGCCGGGATATTAAGCGTCGGAAGTTGAAGAGATTTGGTGTTAATGCAACTTCAGAAGACGAAGAGTTTTTTCCACAACAAGTTGGCACAGAAAACAAGGCAACCTCAAGACCGCCTGATGACCGCAAGCGATGAAAATTAAAGGCTTCAAGTGAAAAGTATCAAATCTACGTTTGTGACATGATAACGAGTCCGTAAGGCTGCTCACAAATAAATCAGCTCGTTAAAAGATTTGCGCTTGAGAAAAGCAAAGGACGGAATTTATGATCGAGTTCTTCATAATTCACTTTGTTGCAAAGGAAGGTTTTTTCGATTGGATAAGGAAACGATCGGATTACAGTGGAGCCCTGAGTAAAGCAGTCAGATCATGAAGCACTCGGGGGCTGCTGTGGGATATAGATTCCAGGGGATCCTCAGGAAAGACCCAAGATGAAGGCCCAGAAGATATGCTTCACATCAAGCTTCTTAACCGTACGGAAAGGGATATATCGTAACGGAAGTTGAACTTGTGTTTAGAAATGATAGATACAGTTGTAATCCGAGTCGTTAGAAGGATAGATAAAGATGTAAACTCTATCCTATAACCGACTAGAATCTTGTAACCGATCGGAATATCTTATCTGATCGAGACTCTGTAAGCCGCCCCACCCCCGCTATATAAGGGAGAGGACGGGCAACAACAGGGGGATCCGATCATCCAAGCATAGAGCAATCAAGCCATAGAGCATAGAACACCTCATATCGCCCAGAGCATATTGTGCTTTGAGCAACCCCGGATCCAAGAAATCCATATAATCCCAAAGACACGTGATTAGGGTATTATCTCCTTCATGAGAGCTGAACTCAGATAAACCCTTGTCTTGTGTGACCTTCGAGTTTGAGATCGAGCGCCTACCCCATAAATTCATTGCCGACTACAAAAGTCGACAGGTATAAAAGGTTTGATTCCTTTATGATTGCACAACGATATTCTCGCATCAATTATAATAACTGTGTTTACTTCAAACAGTTTCCAAATGGATATTTTGTTTATTTGATACTCTATATTGATGATATGCTTATTGCTTCTCATAACAAGTTATTGATTAAATAGTTGAAGGCTCAACTTAGTCATGAATTTGAGATGAAAAATCTTGGTCCAGCACAGAAAATTTTTGGGATGGAAATTCAGCGTGATCGCAAAGCTGGTACATTATTTCTATCTCAGAAAAATTATATTGAGAAGGTACTTGACAGATTTAATCTCAGTAATTGCAAACCTGTTTCTACACCTTTTGCCTCATACTTTAAATTACCTTCAAGTCAATGTCTATTAATGAAAAAGACAAAGATTATCTGTCTCGTGTTCCTTACTCTAGTGCAGTTGATAATCTCATATATGCTATGCTTTGCACTAGACCAGATTTAGCTCATTCTGTTAGTGTTGTTAGTAGATTTATGCGTAATATTGGCAAAGAGCATTGGAATGCAGTTAAGTGGATTCTTTGTTATTTGAAAGGCACTTTTAATTTTGGCTTGATGTTTGATAAGAATAAAGTGAAGACAAATGATATTCTTGTGTTTGTTGATTCTGATTGTGCTGGTGATCTTGACAAAAGAAGGTCAATTTCTGGATATATCTTCTCTTTATGTGGTTCTGCAGTTAGTTGGAAAGCATCCTTACAGCTTATCGCTGCTCTTTCTACTACTGAAGCGGAGTATGTTTCAGCTACTGAAGGCGTTAAGGAAGCTATTTGGTTGCAAGGTCTGGTTTGCATTTCACAAGATACTCTTACTATTTATTGTGATAGCTAGAGTGCTATTTGTTTGACTAAGAATGATATGTATCATACCAAGACCAAGCGCATTGATATCAAGTACTACTTTATTCGTGATATTGTCACTGAAGGACAAGTTGTTGTGAAAAATATATATACTGATGATAATCCTGCAGATATGCTCACCAAGACACTTTCAAATACCAAGTTGAAACATTGCCTGGACTTGGTTGGTATTCATGGCACTTAATTGCCCTTCGGGATTTTATGGAGACAATTTCATTATGGATTTTGAGTTAAAGGGATATTTATTAGAGATAATCACAAATTCTCTCGGATTGCTCAATATTCTAACTTACCAAATTATCTAGACTTTCCATTCAGTTTGGATTCTATTTTGGCTACATAGGCCAACCTCCTATGTATATGTACATTGAACCGAAATAGTGATTTCTTGTCTCCAGTTGTTTTTTCCTGAAAAGGTTTTGCCAGTTCGGCGACAATGTCTAGATCGAGAAAATTTTACTTTTTTTAGTTTCGTGATAACCTTTTTATAATTCTAGCTTTCTTTTGAACGTAATTATAAAAATAGCTCTATCTCTAACCGTGGAAGCGACAACAGACGACACGTATCACCTGTCATACTCCCAGCGTGGAATGAGCTACGATGGCTTCCTGAGCTATGAGCGCTCGGTAGCTCATTCCGCATTTCGAAAGCGTGGCAAGTGATACATTTCATCTGTCGGTGATTCAATTATTAGAAATGTGGCTATTTTTTGTAATTATATTTGAAAGAGGACTAGATTTAAAAAATAATATCACATAGCTAAAAAAAATAAAGAGAGATCAGGAGCAAAAGGCTGAGCGACGCAAGGGATCTGGAAAAGAACCGGCGCGCTTTCGATGCAAGCAAAACTTGGCCGCTTGCACCGCCGAGGATGCCTCCCGCCCTGCGTCCACCCACCATTTCTGCTTGCCTCCACTTTTTCCTGCTGCCTGGCCCTGCTAGCGACCCTTGGCCCTACAGCATCTGCCAACGAAGAGGATGCATGCATTTCGGTTCTTACTCAGAGCTAAGCTGTTTCCTATAAAACTCTTATAATATTTCTGTGAAGGTCGTGCGTTCTAAACATGGCCTAGACTTGCAACTGATGTAGCGCTATTCCATCGTGTTAACCATATATATACTCTACCAAAATATCCGATCAAAAGTGGTCAACATAGAAAATTGGTCAAAACACAGTTACGCCGTCACATTCTCTTACCTAATCAAACCTGTTGATAGTTCCTTCTGCTACTGATTTCCTTCCTGCTCTTGGCTGATTACCTAGTCTTTTTTAAAGGGATCTTTGCTCTAAAAAAAACAAAATCCCGCGATTTCACACGCAAATCAGTTAGCTCTCGTCTCGCTGCTCGTGTACCTAGTTCCCTTGTATATATAATCAACCGGCTTATCACCTAAACAATACTATCTTTTTCTAGAAATAAATTGGCACCTAAACAATAGTTAAGTACATTATTTAGTTAGCTCATATCTGTTGGTGCACTGTTCCTACATGACTTCACCGTCTCCTCCATAGGGACTCGCTTTTGTCATGAAATGATTAATTAAAAAAAATCCAGCTCGATTTTCTTTTCTGATGATGACATGGGTAGCACAAGTGGTTCCCTTATCCCGTGTTCAAAATTTCAGGAGAATTTCGTCGAATATATCTGCCATTCTTCTGGTCAAAGAAACATTATAATTTATGTAATTTGGATAAATTCCAAAGCTGAATAACTCATATATATATATATATATATATATATATATATATATATATTATGTTTTCCCATGGCAGCAAGCAACAGCTAGGGTAGCTGACGAGGCTTCAAGCATATGCAAGACACATCGATCGGATTAAGTTGTTTTTTTAGGAAATATAGATCGAATTAAGTTTGACTTCAAGAAAGTATAAATAATAATAGTACAATGCTAGCTAGAACGACCAAATTAGTTTAATAAATTTTGGTAGTTGTGCAATTGTGCTCCTGAAATGTGCAGTGCTGTGCTGTACATTGGTGGCTCAAACACCACGCAGGGGCCAATTCGAAAAGGCCTAACTCGTTTTCAAGAGAGAAAAAAAAAAGGTAAATAGAGTATTGCAGATGTTTTAATGGTCAAAAGGCAGGAAATTAAGAAGGTTAACGGCATCCTTTCTCCAGATCACGGAATGTGATTTCACTGTTAGCTACGATGACAGAGAATCAAAACTAAAAAACGAAAAGGGGATAAAAAAGAGCAAGCAAAAAGGAGATACGCACATGCATCTGATGCATCACAACGACGAACTACTAATCATTAGCAACATGATTAGCAATTAAAGGGTAAGAACTTGGCAGCGGAGACCAGACATATGTAGGTGAGTTTGGATTTCATTAGCACCACGTAATGAAATCTTAACTCGCCTATATATCTCTGAAATTCCTAAGGATTGATATGTAGGCATTAACTCGTTTTCGAGAAAACAAAAGGAAGGAATTCGGAATGCAAAAAAATTACTCCTTTTGGAGTGTTTTATGGTCAAAAGGCAGCAAATTATGAAGCTTCACGGCCTCCTTCCTTCAGACCACGGAATATGATTTGATTAATGAGAAAAATCGGAGTCCAAACCTATTAAAACAAAAGTGAAATTAAGGGGAAAACAGAGCAAACAAAAAGGAGATATGCATGCACATGATATATCACAATTCGCAACGATGTGGTGCCATCGATTAGCATGATAATAGTTAGTAAAGAATTGAGATCTGTATATATAATATTTTTCGGTTGGCAGAATTAGATGGACAGGTATGAGTTTTTAAGGTCAATTTGAGACACTCATGTGCCCGTCAGGTTTAATTTGACCGTTGCAAATTAATTTCCCGTTTTATTTCAGCTAGAGGTGGGAGTTGGACGGTGCAGTGGTAGGTTCTAATGGGCTTGGGGATGCGAAGTGCAAAGATGGCACCAAGGACGAAGAGCGAGCATCAATTATCGGTGAGGATATGGTACATATAATTATTTAGAAAAAACTAAATTTTATTTATTCATTGGGTACAGATACAATGTTACTGCCTTATTAAAAACCTTACGTCCCAGAGTAAGGTTCCCTAGTAAGAAATGAAGTACAGTAATAATATGCATATATACTAGCTACTTTCTAATGTCTAAATTGTTCATGTGTTTTAGGTCAGCGTATGTCTGACGTGGTAGGGTTGATGGTGTGTGAGGCAAGCGGAATTCGGAAAGATAGCCATGCAAGGCGTAGCAGGCGCGCTAAGCGAGCCACACGGCGAAGCCTTAGCTCAGTGCATGTACTCAGTGTCGATAAGCATGTACTCTCCGATCTCTATTCTTAACCTTTTGGTATCTTTGTTCTCCTATTTCTCTGCATGCGAGGACCGCAACAGAACTAGCTGCAGGGCGAACCATAGTATGCCATAGTGTCACGGCAGAATGCCCTATCGTATGTTATATTTATTTTGGACCTATCAAGCCTGTTTTATACTATGTTAATTCAAATATAGCCTATAAATTGAGCCAGCATGACACGAATGATGAAACCACCTATCGTACCGTGCTGTCATTCGTGTCATACCAACTTAACCCACGCACATCCTTATAGTGCCACGGGCTAGCCCAACGCTATGGTCTAGGAACTTTCAGCTACTTGTGAATTTGACCATTCAAATCAAAAAGGTTGGGAGTACATGTATGGCTCATTGCAGTCATGTGTGCAACATAAAACCCAGTACAACACGCCATCTAAAAAAAATTCTTTATGTCTAATGGCGTGTTTGGAACGAAAGAACCCTATAGATCAAAAAAAATAATTTATGTCTACTGGCATGCTTGGAACGAAAATTACTCTATAGAATTCTCGTGTTCCAAACACGGCAAGAAGAAAACGGATCGACTATTTAAGTGACGATCAGATTATACCTTTCCTATTAGATGAGAGATAAGTGAAAACATTTGAATATGTGGTTGTCCATGTAAATGGCATGTTAGAAACGCAAGAGTTTCACCGACATGTAAGAATGCTATAAAACTCTCGTGTTCCAACCAGGGCCAGAAGAAAACAGATCGTCTAAGCGACAATGGCATCAGATTATACCTTTCCCGTTAGCAATTCATACAGTTTTATACGTATTTTGCGTATTAAAAAGGGCCGTTTAGACGACGATTTACAGTTGTTTCCTGACAAAAAGCCGCAGTTTTTGCGGTGCCATTTTTGAAATGTCGATCACATAGGTAGTGTTTGGTTCCCTGGATAAGCCTAGATGGGATATGGCCATCCAGGTATTTGGGATGATTCATTTGTTTGGATGGATGAATGAGTTGGATTTGGATATCCAGATATGAGGAATATTCCACTATGATACTGGACGGATCAATCCAACTCAAAACGCCGGATGAGGTCGTCCACTCGCGTCTCGCTCTCTCCCCAACGAGTTCGGTCACCTCTCAGCCTCCCCCAGCAGCAACTCATTCCCAGGCGGCGGCCGTAGATCCAATCAAATCGCAGCAATCGAAGGCAGGCGCAGCGCCGCCGAAGGGCGTCGCGGTAGATCCGGAGGGCTCGCAGCAGATCAACGGGCTCCGCGGCAGATCCGTGGGGCAACGCGGCAGATCGAGAGCAAGAAGGAGGTGCGATTCAACGGCATGAGGGCGGCAACCCAGCGAGGTAGGGCGGCGGCGCGGTAGAGGGCGTCGATACAGTGGCAAGAGGTCACGACCCGACGAGAGGAGGGCGGCGACCCAGCGACAAGAGGGTTGCAGGAGGACGGCGAACCAACGACAGGAGGGCACGACTCGACGGCAAAAGGGTGGCAGGAGGACGACGACCCGAAGCTGCAGCTGAGTGGTGACCCGACGTGGTAGGAGGACGACTGCAGGGGAGGCCCGACCAAGAACTTCCTTTTCATCAAGCTCTCCCGCACAATATGGTATGTAAATCGATTTGCTACTAGATCTATCTAAAGTTCTTTCTACACAATATGGTATAAATCAATTTGCTATATTTAGATTACTCATTTTCGAAAGCTACACTCGAAAATTGAAGAACAACCAGTGTGCCGTCGGCTGATCAAAAGCCACACTGTATATTTGAGACATAATAGTAGGTTTCTTCAATGGAAGAAAGAACAATCGGTATAAGTATACCCGGAGTGGCTGGAGGAGAGGCCCGATTTGCCTCCAAAAAACAATTGCATCAATATGGTGTTGCATTTTCTTCCTTTCCATCAATGACAAGTACATGAATTGGGTTATACATTTCATATCTTTGGATGTTGTAGTTGATCGATACGTCTGCATGGAACAATTTTTGCTCTTCTGGTTGTACTTAGGGCTTGTGAAGATCACACAGTTACATTTGTAGGTATTTCATTATTTAATCGAAGATACCCATGCACATATAGTCAACTGTTAATGAAACTCTACCATCAGCTATATACTTTAGATCAGGAAATGCAACCTACATTGCAAAAGCGGCCTCAAAATCACACTAGTGAGGGTTTTATGGTTCCTGTGGTCACATATGTCAATTGAAAACCAGATTTTGTGTTTGGGTCATTGTTTGAACTTGAAGTGGTATACTTGTGAATGATAGACCTAAAAAAATACTTCATTTTGCATTGTAGATGGATAAGAGGAGAAAAATCAAGATCTTGATATTGGCGGCTACTGCATATGTTGCTATTTCTTTGATTGCGTTATATATGAAGTCTAGAAAAAGAAAGAGAGAAAGAATTACGTATGGCCCAATGGATGAAAGGGACAAGATAAGAATAAAGTACTTGAACAATAAAATTTGGAAGAATGATATAACTTGTGTGAACATGCTAAGGCTTGGAAGAGCACCTTTCTTCCGGTTGTGTTCACTTTTGAGAGAGCGAAGCTTGCTTCGAGACACTATACATGTATGTGTTGAGGAGCAAGTTGCGATGTTCTTGAACACTATTGGACACAATCTAAGGAATAGGTTAGTTAGCACTAATTATTGCAGATCCAATGAAACTATTAGCCGTTACTTCAAATTAGTCGTCCACACCATAGGTGAGCTACGAAAAGATTTCATTAGGCCACCTTTATTGGAGACCCCAACAAAAATAGCAGGGAACCCAAGGTGGGATCCATACTTTAAGGTATGAGATTGAGCTATTAGTCCATACACAATTTTTGGCTCAATATTGTATGGTTCCTAATATTTTGGCTTGTATTCTTGACCACATAGGATTGTATTGGAGCTATTGATGGGACACATATAAGGGCCTCTGTCTCTAATGACATGGAACCTTCCTTTCGTGGTAGAAAGTCTTTTTGCACTCAAAATGTGATGGCAGTCGTAGATTTTGATCTTCGCTTCACATATGTATTGGCTGGTTGGGAGGGACAGACACATGATGCGATGAGTGTTAGCCGATGCCTTAGAGCGTGAGAATGGCCTACGTGTCCCACAAGGTAATATACTTACGAAGTCTCATTTGTCCATACCATTTATTTCTATCAACGAAATATGACGCACTTGTCGTTCATATGATAGGAAAATTCTACCTAGTTGATGCAGGTTATGGAGCCAAACCTGGGTTCTTGCCTCCTTTTCGCGGTGTGCGTTACCACCTGAACGAGTGGGGGAACAATCCCGTGCAAGATGAGAAGGAGTTGTTCAACCTTAGGCACTCTTCTCTTCGTGTGACCGTAGAGCGTGCATTGGGTCACTCAAGAGGCGGTTCAAGATACTTGACGATGCCACTCCATTCTTCCCCTTTCCCACTCAAGTTGATATTGTTGTAGCTTGTTGTATTATTCATAATTGGGTTATAGATGATGGGGCTGATGAGTACATTTTACCGGAGACCAATTGGCCATCTAACCCCATCCCTGCGTCATCATACATTGGGCAAGCAAGTGAGCACAGAATGATGGCTGAGTTTAGGCAGGGAATGCCAATGACATGTGGCAAGACCGGCAGAACCACTATGGCAATTAGTTTAGGTGCTATTTGTAATGTTGTGACAAACTATTTATTTGTAAGGTTATTAAGAACTACTGATTTGAAGTGTTGTCATTATACATTCTGAAATTTCTCCTATGTTCTCATTACACATGCTAGGACATAGATCTCGCACAGCTTAGTGAAAACATTGGGGCAAAAGCTGAGGGGAGTGGCCATGTTACATGGACATCTGCGATGTCTGACATGATGCTTAGCCACTTGTGCAATTTGGTAGCTAGTGGCACTAGAACATGCAGTGGATTCAAGAAGGTACACCTTAACGCGTGTGCAAAGGCTTTGAATGAGCACTTCAAGCTTAGAATTACCGGAGATCAGATTTCAAACCATATTAGAACATGGAAGAGGAAGTGGGGAAAGATAATCAAGCTCAAGAAGTTGAGTGGTGCTGGATGGGATGAAGACAACTGTGTTATTACACTTGATCATGATCATTACACAGGCCATGTTGAGGTATGGTTGTAGCATGGATTACCCTCTCTTGCTTCATCTAAAATGTGCCTTACGTATTCTCCTTTGCTTGATAGACACACAAAGGAGATGCAGAATATCTAAACAAGCCTATTGAGCACTATCGTGAGCTGGCTGCAATCTTTGGCAACACTTTGGCTACGGGGAAGTATGCAAAGGATCAAGTGACCCTCTAGCGACAGAAGTGACTGAAATTGAAGATGACGAAGCTGCTGCCACAACTGAAGATGGTACACAATCTCAATATATTGGTGAGTCGTCTGCGCCAAAAGCAAAGAAAGCCAAGACAACCCCAAATGAAGAGGACACGGGGCTGCAAGCAATACTCCAATTTGGTCTTGATAGACTTGCCACAGCTATCGAGAAGGTGGCTACTGACGACAATGAGGTTCCCAAGGATATGTGGCAATCCATAAAAAGCCTTCCGGGTTTTGATGGCGCTCATCTTTCTCACTATTATGCCTATTTGGTTGAGCATCCTCATATTGCTAGAGCATTCAACACTCTTGATGTGTCAGATAAGGTTGTTTGGGTTGCTAGGTATGTAGCCAATAACTTCCATGGGTGATGGCAAATTAGTAGTTGTGTGACTTCTTTTGCTTCCAAACAAAGACAATGAACTATGGTTGCTAGTTATTTGTGTGTACTTTTGGTATTGACCAAGGAAAGAACTTTCAATGTCTATTTAAGAACCTTGTATGTCTATTTAAGAACCTAGTGTATGTTGTTGCTGAATTTGGTGTATGTTCTTTCTAGTTTATGAAAAATGGGTTTCACTCTCGTTTTCATTTGCTAGTTTGATTGTTGAATCCTAGCGAGCTTGATCGTTGTGGCGAGCTCAACTTTGTTCGATACAAGCTCATGAGGATACAAGCTCAACATGTGACTGGCCGTTGGAGCAACATTATGCATGTATGGTTGCATATACACATGGTAGGTCCTAAGCGGTTTGTCATTTTACCCGCTTTGCAAAATATGTGTTTTGTAGTTTATTCACTTTCTTTGAACTCGATCGGCAAGATGATTGATCTGGGATCAATTTGATACCCAGATGGTAAAGAAGAGCTGAGAACGAGCTGTTTATTATACTAACAAAAGCAAAGCTTGAGGATTTAGAAGATTGGACATTTTCTCTTTTGCTTGGCATAGTTTGACTTAATGTGAACAAATGTTACCAAGGAACTGAATTATTCATGATGTCCTAATAAACCTTCTGATTGAAATTTCTGGAGCTTTTTTTCATCATAAATTGATGGTGCGAGTTATTATTGAACTGATTAATAAACCTTCTGATTGAAATGTCTGGAGCCTTGATTGACCTGGGTTCTTTCCTTTCGCAGGATGAAATGGGATTGAACGGGGAGAGAAGAAATCAAAGTAACAGAGAGTCTCCAAGTAAGCAGGTAAGAAAATTAACTAACTCCATATGCAGATGTGAACTTCCTTTTCTTTCAATCTCTCATATACGTACATGAATCGATATTGAAGTCTTCTCAGTAACAAAAGTCTAAAATTTCATCTCATGCTGATCTCAAATTCTCAATTCTCACACCAGTTATCGAATCTGCTTAAGCATCATAGTTCACAAGTGTTTCTCTTGTACAAAAACAACAGATCAGTTTTGCACTGAAAAAAGTCTCAAAACTCCTCTTTCCAGCAAGAACACTCTCAAAATATCACACACATGAGCAGCTTCAGCCTCCTGCTCCCACAAGCAACTATATGACAACTGACACATGGACACACAAACTCCCAAAGAGCTATCAGTTCCTACCCTGTAGAAGAACCACACTGCACCAAGCTAATAGCTAGCCAGAATGTGCATAATATCGTAAAATGATCAAACCATCATCCTCATGAATTGTAAAAAGATTATTTAATTCACCAAAATTTTCATCATCACCTGATTCAACTGAAACCTGATTCAACTGAAGCCTTTGATATTATACTAGGTGTAATATAGTTTACCAATTTGAAAGCTTTCTTTCATTGCAACTATATTTGGTGTATATGTATAATGATTTGTGGTTCTGTTTACTTGCATATAGATTCACAAAGATTCAAAGAAAGTCAGTGAAGTGCACGCTTGGACAATTAATCGCATAGAGGAAATCGCAAGTGATATTAAGAGCATAGTGTATGATAATTTTTCTCCTAACTCATGCGAAAGCGCAAATGAACTTAACCGACTATTACTTCAGATCGAACACACTGCTCACCGTCTTGACGAACTAGCCATACAATCGGAAGACTTGTTGCGAACAAACAATGTCGATCCACCTGAAGAAGAAGACATTTCATCCAGCGTAGACGAGCAGTTGCTCCCATATGACTACAAGAGTGATGATTCGTGTAAACGTGATGACCATCAATTTAGAGATGATGAAAGTATCGAGTCCAGTGACTAGCGTTATTTGTGTTCTTGTATTATGTATGCTAAAGATTATTTCTGCTCGTAGTGGTTTGCGGCTACTGATTTGCTACATAAATCGATTTGCTACATTACATCTATATCAAGTTCCTCCACAATATGGTAAAAAAATCGATATGCTGAAATTTAGTACATGTTGTGACTATTTTGTGTATGTTGTGGGCTGTAATTTATGGTGTGAAATTTGTTGTATGTTGTAGAGCTGAAATTTGAGTTGGTGCACTTTTTCGAAGTTGAAACTGCCATGACCTTTTATTTGGAGGTATGTAGTAAAATGTGATTCATGATTATTGAATGCTAATCGCTTTGACAGTGTTCCGGCCTTACATACTAGTATATGATGGCCCAACAACATTTTCCTACATTACTCTCGGCTTTCTCTGATTCAAATGACTGGTGTGGTTGTTGCAACGCGTTTAATGCAAAGCAATGCTCTTTAGTATGAGTTTTCATGTAGTAATCATGTATTGGTTTGTAAGAGCTGACAAGGGCCTTGTAGTTTCTATTACACAACACCTTTTGTCAAGCGATGGAGTGCTTCATTGCATCCCTGTACAAGCCTACGGTAGTTGGTGCGCATGCATAAGAATCAAACGAGTCAAAATATCTCTGAAATTTGATGTATGGAGGGGTAACCTCACCAAGAGGTCATCACAACTAGCCCATCCACTCTCATCCATCCAATCAAACAAAAAATTAGCTCATCCTATCCATTCTTATCCATCCAATCAAACAAAAAATTGATTCAACCCATCCACCCAACCAAACAACCACTTGGATGCATTCATCCCATCCAGCCTGGATGGCCATATCCCATCCAGCCTCATTCAAACCAAACGCAACCATATTGGATGAACAGAGCCAATTAATTAATGTTTACCTTCAAACCATGCAACTTCAAATCAAGCCAGCAGTAGCTGCTGAGGTAGAAATAAATAAATAGCCCAATGCATTTCGAGCCTATATGCGTGACATGACAGCTTGTTGCGATGATCCACTGCTCAAAAGGCCTATGTTCATCATCGTCGACAATAAAAAGCAGCAGAAAATACAGACGAGATCAGCTACAGGGATTTGGGAATCAATTGCAGCAGCTAGCAGTCGTACGTGATCTTCTGCACCCATTTATATACGACACGTTATTTTCCGGCGTTCAATGCATGCATGCTTGCGTGGAATTGACTCGCTGCAGCTACTAGCTTTCAATTACAGTTCGCCGGCCCAGGTTCACAAAATCGCTGAAAATTAGTGGAAAATCGTGATTTTCGGTCGTATCGGCGCGACTCGGCTTCTAAAACCACCCGATAAACCGGTGCAATTTAAAAAAAATTCAGAAAAAATTTAAAATTCAAAAAAATTTATGCGACGTAAACCGGTCGAAAATCAGTGAACATCGGTCGAAAATCGATGAAAATTGACGAAAATCGCTCAAAAAAATCGTTCACCAAAAAGTTCAACTCGCATGTCGATTTTTCACGAAAATCGGCCGATTTTCCATGAAAACAGACGATTTTTTTATTTTTCTTTTCAAATTTTTGGATTTTGAAACTCCACGATTTTTAACGATTTTCGACCAATTTTCGGCTCGATATTTCCGATTTTCGAAATTCGAATTTCGACTGATTTTTCCAAACCGATTTTGTCAACCCTAGGCCAGCCCGATCTAATGCAATGCCATTAGCTCGCGTCTATTGATTGATTCGCTACCAAGTGTAAATCAACTACAGTAAAAAGATATATCAAGCATTTACTCTATTTATTTTGTTTACATGTCTCCGTACTCATTTACAGGGAAAGACAGTAAGCTAGGGCCTAGAGCTGGCTACCCAGCCAGCTCGCTCGGCCCGGTTCATGCAAGTTCACCTAAAAACGTAGGTCGGCTCGGTTTATTAAGCTAACGAGTTGAAAAACCTGTTCAACTCGATTTGATAAAAAGCTCAAGTTGCTCGTGAGAAGCTTACGAGCCACGTCAGCCAAGATGAGCTAAGCTAAGCCACATGAGCTAAGGTAATTAGTTAGAAGCTAAGCTAATCCACATCATGAGCATATGCCACACATTAACACATACATGAACAGGAGGATTGCAGATATGAAATCGTAGCTAATTATCTAGTATACAAGTAAAACATAAGTAATTAGTCAGGATTCTCTATGTATACTACACTAGTTTAGTTTTACGCTAATGCACACAGTAACAACATAGATGTAATATCATAGCCATACACAAAAAAATAATAAAAGACTATATTTATTAAATAAGAGATAGTTGAATAGCCTTAAGGTTGACTTTAAACTTATGGAAAACAACAGTGGAATGGAAATCTTCGGTGGATAACCCATCAACATGCCACAGGCATCTGGCAAGGTTCGATTCCTAGTAATTCGTCTCCTCGTGGAACTCCTCCAAGCAGGTGTAAACTTTTTCTTCAATTGATGGATTTTGTTGTGGCAAGGGTGAGTATATAAAGCAATCAACAAGTTATACACATAATGCAAGTCTATAACTACATACAAGACTTATTTGAAATTAAATGGCTGGTATGGCTTTTTCGTAATAAAGCAGCATTTTCATTTAAAGACAAGTAAATAGAGTAAAACGAATATCAATAATAATAACTTCCCAAATATTCCTCTTGATTAACTAGTACACAGCTTAGACCAATTTCCATTACTACCATTGGCACACTCCTCCCTTCCCACGTTTAGTTCTATAAAATCTAAACCTTGTGTGAAATTCCTGAGTATTATCCATAACTAGGGACATGGCTATTCATATAGGTTGTATACTCTGCAGAGGTTATACACTTTACCCATAAAATATGATCAATCCTATAATATCGGCTCTAACACGTACCCCATCAATGTGCGACCAAGAAGATCATAACAAACCTTTTAAAAACTCTATCCGAAAATAGACACTCCTGATAAGTCTCACTATTCCTCCCTCACACAGAGCAAAAGAATAAGATGGACTCTGTCGATGTTCAAAACCTAGGATCCTTAAATCGAGCTTATGAAAAAATGATTGTGGGCTCTTGGTAAACAAGATTGCGAAAACAGAGAATATGAGGATTACTTCTTTATTAGCCAAGAGGTCTAACAAAATACAGTGTTTTACAGAGAGTTAGAAATCTAATTACAATTGCCTATGTTCATCGCCTCTGGATAGCACGGAAGGGCTCCTAATTCCAAGGAATACCATTGGTCGTATTTATCCATTAATTGTTTTTATGTTTAACAATTAGATTTGTTTTCGGATGCATGATCACAAGCGGGCTGCCGAACAACCTGAGGTTGCAACCCTGGCCCCACCGACCAAGAAGCCGAGGACCTCTATTAGAGGTGCTCCAAAGACGGTGGATCCGACCATCGCTCAAACTGGTGCTAAACCAGCCAGTACTAGTTAAGCTCTAGTGACGATCAGTGCCGTGCATTCCAAACGTGTGCATATCGGCCTTAGGCGCAAGAGAAGAAACAGGAACAAGGTCCTCAACCCAGGTGCACAACAAGAAATGCTTTGGCAAAAATTGGGATGAAGCATATAGACATCTCCCCACATTTCCCTCTATTTTCAGGGTAAGAGTGAGGATTCAGAAGATAATGTTCCTTTGATTATAAGGAGGAAAAAAAGACTCCTGACCTAAATGTTGGGACATCAACAGTTCCTCATATATCCTGGGAAATGGACTCAGGACTTCATTGTAGGTATGTATCTATCTTTTTATATGCATGTATATAATTTTGAGTACTTTTCTTCAGAATCTAAGAAAGTTTGTTTAACTACCAAGGCCAATGCTCCTAATTCCTCTGTGGATTAGGATGTGGCTACCCAAGTTGGTGTTAAGGTCAACCTACTGGTCACACTATCAACAACCAGTATGGAACAGGCCTTAGCACCAACTGATGCTACTTAAGAAGCCTTGACTAGTGGGCAAGTGAACCCATCCAGTGTTGAGAGTGAAAATCCCTCAACTGCTGCTGCTGATGAAAGCTGCTTACTGTGAAGAAAAAACTGCTAGACTCCATGAAGCCTTCAAAAGAAACGAAGATAAAGTTCAAAGGTTCTCTAAAGAACACAAAGCTGCTCTTCAATCAAAGGAGTTCGAAATAGCAGGTAAGAACTATATCCCGACTTGCTTAACTTTTCTTTTTGAAAGAAGAAAGTGATATTTAAACTTTATCTCTAATTTTGCAGAACTAAAAGACATAATAAAATCCAAAGAGACTCGGCTCTCTAAAGGAGAAGCAGAGAAAAAAAATCCGAAGAGCAGAGGTCGGTAATGAAAGAAGAAATGGAAAGAATAACAGACCAAATAAAGCTCTTCATGAAAGATCTGGCCACAGTTTAGAGAGGTAGGAAATCTAATATGAACTTTATCTTAGAGCAGTTTCAAAAAATCGCCACGGATCTAAAAGGCAAAGAAGTAAAACTGACAACTCCTGATCCGTCGGTTGTTGAATTGGTCGCGCGGGTGAATGACCAGCTGAAGATCATCTAAAGTCACATCCTCACAATGGCGTAGGCAATAAAGATAGCGCTCCGGACCTCGATTGTTGTTCAAGTGGGTGTTCTCTTCGTCAAGTTGAGGCACTTCTACAAGGATGTAGTCGAGTTGGAGAAACTCGTGTCTGACCTGAAGTTGATCACTCAAGAGGAGATCAATAGAAAACGTGCGGAAGTACAATCTGCCAATGACATGTATATGAAAGATGTAAAGATCACATTCAAATAGTATGTATGTCAACTTTTGAATGAATGAATGAAATATCTCCTCTTGTGTTATATATTTTCTTCTTGTCTCTTATCTTACTTGTATATTTTTCTGAGTGTATCATTAGCCCACAATTGTTTGTGTATTTACCAGCAACGTGATTGGAATACAAACAGTTATAGAATTGATGACCTGTTCTCTTTTACATAGTACTTAGTATTAACTAGCAACAGACTAGAGATAGTCAGTTTAATGAGTTCCAAGGTAGTAAGAACTGGCTTATATGAAAAGTCTCTATAAGAAGTTATCTGACAATCCGACCAGCAACCTTGCACATTATTGTAGAGAGGCTGGCCAAGTTATAATTTTGTGATTTCTCAAAGGATGATCAGAACATAAAACAATTTTGCATATAGCACATAAGAGATACTCATATAAATGAAAAATATGTAATGAACTTATCTACACAAAAAACCTACGAAGATGTTGTATATTCCATGTGTTTGATAGAATTCTTCCATCTTCCATGGCATGTTGAATAGAACCAAGTCGAGTGATAGATACTACAGTAAAGTGACCTTCCTATTTGGAAAATAACTTATATAAGTTAGACTAATTCTGGATTCGCCTTAGAACCAGATCTCCCACATTAAGTGTTCGCGGTTGAACTCTTTTATTATAGTATCGTCGTAAGCCTTGTAAATAAGCTGCCCACCTGATAAGTGCTCGATCACGCTATTCTTATAAGAGATTGATATCATCTTCGCACTGGTCATCTTGATTTATCTATTCATAGAGAGTAGTTCGTGTAGAACCTAGGTGAATGTCACTAGGCAACACGTCTTCTGCTCCGTAGACCTATAGCTTTACTGGTCATTGTGTGTATGGCCTAAAGCATTGAATAGAGGTCTTCTACCCAAGACCTCAAACATTTTGTAAGATGATCAAACACTTGTTTTTTCATACCTTATATGATTTGGACATTAGCACGTTCAACTGCTCAATTGCTCTGAGGATGAGCAATAGAAGCATAACATATCTTTGTGCCTATTTCATCACAATAATCTTGGAACAAACCACTAACAAATTGTGATCCATTATCAGTAACTAGTTGACTAGGAACACCAAATCTAGTGATTATATTTTTCACAAATAATTTTTTGGCTGCTTGAACCGTAATGGAAACTACTGGCTCAACCTTAATCCATTTTGTGAACGTATCATTCGCAACAAACAGGAATTTAAATCCATTCGTTGCTTTAGGTAAAGGATCAACTATATCAATTCCCCATGTCGAAAATGGCCAGGACAATGGTATGGTTTGCAATTGATTAGCAGGTAAATGCACATATCAAGCATGAAATTAACATTGCTCACAAGTTTTTACAAGGTGCATTGCATCTTGTAAAGCAATAGGCCAATAAAAACCTTGTCGGAAAGCCTTCCCGGTCAGTGTTCTGTATGAAGCATGTGCTCCACACAAGCCCCCATGTATTTCATTAAGCAATGTTTTTTACCTGTTCTTGAGATATACATCGCATTAGAACACCTTGTGTTTCCTTTCTATAAAGAGTATTATCGAGAATTTTTACATTCGTGCCTTTCGAATTAATCTGTCTTTTTCACGAATATCCTCAAGCAGTGTCCAATTTTTTAGATAGGCTTTAAATGGTTTAGCCCAATCCGAATTCTGCTCAAGGACTCCGACCTCTGTGCTAGTCGGGAAATCTTCCATAGATGTATCTATTGAAGGTTTAGACAAATATTCAAGAAAAACACCTATTGGAATAGCTGATCGTGAGGATCCTAGTTTTGATAACTAGTCTGCTAAGATGTTATCTTTTCGCGAAATATATTTGACTCCAAAATGACTGAAGTATTTTTCTAATTTTCTCACTTCATCCAGGTAGTGAGCCATTACCTTATCAGACGTCCTATATTCCTTGTTAACTTGGTTTACGACTAATTGCGAATCGTCCACCACAAGAAGCCGATGAACTCCAATGGATTTTGCTGCTTGGAGCCCGGCTAGAAGACTTTCATACTCTGCTACATTATTAGTAGCAGGGAATTGTATCTGGATTACATATTGTAACTGGTCGCCTTGTGGTGTGATCAGTAGATACCAGGCCCCGAGCCTTTGATTTCTCAATAACCATCAAAGTATAATTTCTAATGGTCAGCATCAGTTATATCCTCTTTTGCAGAGGGCTTACTGTTAGTCCATTCGGCTGTAAAATCTGCCACAATTTGAGACTTAATTTTTGTTTGGGCAACAAAATGGATATCAAAGGATCCAAGTTCTACTACCCACTTAGCAATTCGACCAGTTGCTTCTTGGTTACGAAGGATACTTTCTAAGGCAAAAGATGAAGGTACTATAATATGATGAGATTGGAAATAATGTCTCAATTTCTTTGAAGCCATTAATAGGGAATAAAATAATTTTTGAATCTGAGGGTATCTCTCCTTAGGTCCGTGTTAAACTTCACCTACGTAATAAATAGGTTTTTGAACTGTTCTCGTTCGACAACCAGTACAACACTAACCACATTATTTGTAGCTGCTAAGTACACCATCAGAGGTTCCCCAAGGGTGGGTGAGACTAGTGTCGGTGGGCTTTGTAAATAAGTTTTGATGTCTTTAAAGGCTATATCCGCTTCAGCCGACTAGTGAATTTTATCGTGTATTCTTATTACCTTAAAGAAAGGTAAACCATGTTATCTTGATATTGATATAAAGCGACTGAGAGCAGACATCTGACCAGTCAAACCTTAAACTTCCTTCACTGTAGAAGGTGGTTTCAAAGCTTCAATGGCCCTAATATTCTCAAGGTTTACTTCAATACCTCTAGAACAAACAAGAAAACCAAGCAATTTTTCAGAACAAACTCCAAAGACACACTTTTTGGATTCAACTTAATCTCATGTTTATTCAAATTCTTGAAGTTTTCAGCCAGGTCTGACAAATGGTTAGAGCTTTTCTTGCTCTTTACAACGAGATTATCAACATAAGCTTCTAAATTTTGCCCTATTTGACTAATAAAAGTCTTCTGCATAAGGCGCTGGTATGTGGCTCCAATTTTTAGCCCAAATGGCATCTTCTTGTAACAATAGACGCCAAATGGGGTTATAAATGAATTTTTCTCTTCATCTTCTTTTGATGATAACTTGAGTTCGCAACCCGCTGTTGAGTCGACCAATTAGTCAATTCGGGGTAAAAGAAAATCATCTTTTGTACAAGCTTTTTTTAAACCGGTAAAATCGATGCACATATGCCACTTACCATTTGCTTTTTTGACCATGACCGGGTTCGCAAGCCAGTTTGGATGACCAACTTTGCGAATAAAACCAGCTTCCAAGAATTTGTCCAACTCTTGTCGGATGGCTTCTTGACGATTAGGAGCGAATCGTCGTAGCTTTTGTTTCACTGGTAGTATGTCAGACCTTATGGATAACCTATGCTCTATTACTTCCCTTAGGACCCTAGGCATGTCGGATGGTTTCCATGCGAACACATCTGTGTTAGCCTAGAGGAAAGCAATGAGCACGTCTTCCTATTTAGCATCCATTCTTGACCCTATCGAATAGTTTTTGACTGGTCGGCAGGGTCAATGGGAACTTGTTTAATCTATTCATTTGGCTGAGGAGTTACCTTCAGGTTTTCCATATTGTTAGGTTTTTCAACCTTACAAGGTTTTCCTGCATCATTAGCATCACTTAACGGTAACTAATCGACAATCTCAAGTAATTTGCGATCTCAATTAAGTGCAGTAACTTGATTACCTTGCACGTTAATCACACCTTTAGGACCATAAATTTTAATACTCTAGTAAGTGTGATGAGTAATTGCCATAAATTTTATCAGTGAAGATCTACCCAAAATGGCATTATACACCGATTTAAAATCAACAATTTCAAATGAAATCAACTTCATTCTGAAATTATTGGCATCCCCAAAAGTGACAGGTAATACAATATGTCCCACTAGAGTTACTTATGGACCAGGTATAATCCCATAAAATGGGTTAGTAACAGGTCTAATCTTAGAACCAGGAATTTACATTTCATCCAAAGTATGAATAAAAAAATCCAAAGAACTTCCCCCATTAACCAAAACTCTTCCTACTTTGCAATTACTAATTGTGGGAGAAACTACCAATGAAAGTTTTCGGGAATTGACATACCTTTTGGCCAGTCTTGCTTGTTGAAGGTAATAGCAACATCCAACCACTTGGGTATTCAGGTTTTCTTGTGCGAGTGTCAATATTGTTGATCTCTATCCAAGCAATTTTGACTTGTCTTTTCGAAGCGCACGCAGATGATCCTCCAAATATGATGTTGACATGATTGTCTAGTTTCTAATAACCCATGTCTTCATCACCATATGTATCCTTACCGTTTTGTCCTTCTGGTAAGATCGGCATACCCTTGCCAGAGTAAAAATCTTCCATACATCTTTGCCATGTACGGTAATTATGCAGGTAGTGCTTTAATGCTTTATGCAACAGACACCAATGACCATTGCCATTGGTCACCCCAGAGTTCTTGGAAATAGACTGTTGTCCTGTCGACCAGTTTTCTTCTTCCGCGAAGTTTTTTTCTTAGAGTATGCAAGTCATTCTGAAACGCCTGCGACCAGGGGTGGACCGAGCAGGGGGTCAGGGGGGCTAGGGCACCCCCTACCCCCAATCACACCATGGGTACCCCCCTAGCACCCCCTTCCCACCATGAGACGCTACCACGCCATCGCCATAGAAGCTGGCCAGAAGATTGCAACTTGGAGGCTAGTTTAGCACCCCCTAAATTTATGTCCTGGGTCCGCCACTACCTGCGACCTCTCTTTAAACGTTCTTTTTGTTCTTTTTCTTATTCTTTCCCTTGCGGTCTTCAAGTTTGGATGTCTTTTTGGACTTTTTGTCCTCTGACTCCAGCAGACCAGGTTGTGATAGCGTGTGGCCCTTATAGACCATACGATTCCACTCCATAGCCTCATGTGTGTCCGAATACTGATCTACCATATCGAATAGTTTTGATGAATAGTTTCGATATGGTGGAAGGTGGATGAATATTGAGGTCTTCTGTAAAACGTTTTTAGCGTACAGCCTGCTTGAATGCACGAATTACAGAGTCATCATAAATATTTGGGATTGTATTACAAACTTCTACAAACTTCTTAATAAACTGACGTAAATTTTTGCTAGAAGTTTGACGAAGATAATATAAATCATCTTCTTTTTCTAGCTTTGTGTAACAACTTTTAAAGTTATTTAAGATTGCATGGCATAATTTTTTCCAACTGAAAATAAATCCTTATGGCTAATTGAATAGCCAACTTCTTGTAGATCCTTTCAAAATAGTAGGGAGGTAATTGGCCATTACCTCCTCATTGCCACCAGTAGCTTGGATAGCGGTGGTATAAACTTGCAAAAACTCTGATAGATTTTGAGTTCCATCGAAACTTTCACAATGACCTTGCTTAAACTTCTCAGGCCAGGCAACATCTCGGAGTCCTAGGGAAAAGGCTTTGCATCCTGGTGTAAGGTGTTCGAAGATGCTTCTCCAATTTGGTTCATTTCTTTGCTGGTAATTGGTGTCTTGCTAGCGCCGTCCAGTGGAATAATGTTTCATACGGGAATCAATTTGAGATCTTACAGATAAAGACGCAACATGTACCTCATCAGCAGCTTCTTACAGATCAACGGCTAGGGATTAATAATTGTTGCATTGAGTGCATTATCCCCCTCCGTTGGTTTAGGATTGTACTGGTTAAAATGCGAATTCTTTCTACAGGGGTAGCCTCCTGTGAACTGCTAGGAACCAAGTTGAGGTCCCTCACCGTCACCCTTGGGGGTGGTGGCGTCATCAGGAGCATGCGCCAGGGTCGACTTCCCGAGACATTGGGTTTCCGTGAGGTTCCTGGCTGGTTGTTGTAGTATAGACGTTTGGCCTTATCCACGCCTTTTTGTTTTGCCGCCATGAATTGTTCATGTTGATCATGAACGGCTTTTTTTACCAGTTCACAGGTTTCACGTGCTTCACGTTCTACTCATTGTTCATCTGCATCACTTGTGATCGCATAGGTATGGAACCCAGAGTGGACAGAGGGTGAAATTGCCCCATCTTCATTGGAAGAAGGGGTGTAGTCGAGTCCTCGGAGGCAATCTTCTGAAGTTGAGCTCTCAGAATGTTTCATCATCTTGGAGAGTGTGATTGTCATCAACCTCCATAGGATATGCTTCATGGACATCTGCCTCTGGTATTGGGACAGGAATGGGATTGTGCTTACTTTCTGATTTCTTAGGTAGTGACACTTTCGCTTTGACCTCACGCAAACTAGCCTCGATTGCTGATAATTCTGCTTCAGTCATATATTCGGAATAGAAATCTGATGTGACCATACCGGTCCAACAGTCCATATTTCTACCTCAAGCCAAGACAAGGGCCCAACAACTTCTGACGCTCCAATACCAGTCCGAGATCAAGTCCAATTTGTTCACGAGTCCAGTTCGGCCCCCAGGAGTAATCCAACATAAAAAAACCATATCAGGGTCATACGAAGTCCGATTGAGGCGTTTTGGACTCTACGGACAAGCCCACGATGAGAGATTTCCAACGGAAGTGGTTTCACATTCATACTCATTTTGAATCGACAGGAATCATCAAAACTATATGATGAGCAGAATCTGCCGGGTGCTGTGACACCTCCACTTAGGCCCAAAGGCCTTGTACGACCTAGCGTTGCACGGCTAACCCCTTGGCCACCTCCCTTACCCTCTTCCTCATATATATTCAGTAGCCATCGCTAAAATAGATGGGTTTTACTTAGATTACAACTAGACACTTTGTTAGTTTTTCAACGTACATCGGTTTGTGGAACCCCAACTCGTGTGCTTAATATTATTCGTAATTTCAGATTGAATCTTCTACGTTCTTGCTTGCGTTCTCGATTCGCATGCAGGGATAAGCCTTCTTGGCGAGGTCAATTGTGTTTGTGCGTGGTTGATAACCAAAGGAGCCGTGGTGTGGCGATTGTAGGGTTCGAATCAGTTTTGATTGGAAGCCGGATTGTCAACGTCGAGTTCTCCACCAATCGATTTAGTACTACCTGTCGAAAGATCGGGCCACCATTCGCATCAAAAATCGCACTTACATTTTTCTTCTGGCAGATAGTCGCTAGCGTCGAGACCGGTGTAGTCGATGAGGTCGAACGAGTTTTCTTCATCCATCGCCAAGAATGGCAGGACATGCTTTTCACAATCTCAACTACCATAGGCCCTCCTTCTAGCGCCAACTGTCGATGTTCAAGACCTAGGGTCCCTAAATCAAGCTTATGAAAAAATGATTATGGGCTCCTGGTGAATAAGATTGAGAAAACAAAGAATATGGGGATTGCTTCTTTATTAACCAAGTGGTCTAACAGAATACAATGTTTTATAGAGGGTTAGAAATTTAATTACAATTGTGATTACAATTGCCTATGTTCATCACCTCTTGATAGCACGAAAGGGCTCCATATTTATGTTGAATGAAGAGGCAGGAGTTGTTATCCAAAAAGGTGCCGTATAACCGAGAGGTATCTTCCCACTAAACAATGTCTTCTCGCCAAAGGATGCCTTTTCCAACGATAACTTCCTGGTAGTTGCGTGCATCTGTCTAGTAACTATCCGCACAGAGACATGTCCTGGTATAACCGCTTGAAGCTAGTCGGGATGACTATTTCACTAGACGGGGATTACCAGTGTGAAGCAATGTGATAGGCCATCTTAACTATACTGATCGGAGACATTACCGTCCAGTTAAGCATGGGCCTCGTTCTATATTACGGGCTTCATAGATTATAGGCCCATTAATAGAGTATGGTTTCTAACCATTAAGGGCCCAAAAAAAAGAGGCTTTTAATCTTCGTCAGACTCATTATTGGATTAGGAACAATCACTGCTCAAGATGTGGAGCCATTGTAACACACATCTTCTCCAATCGCGCACACAACTTAGTTATCTACCTGAGATATCATATATTAGGAATCAGTAACTCGGTAACTTACTAAGCTAGATCTGGCTCATAACAGACATATGGTTGTATGATTAGCCCAGTTTAATGGCTTACAAGGCTAAATTCTTAATTGATTGAGGCAAGACTTCCAATTGTTCTCAGTGGCCAAATCAAACGATTCACATAGAATATCCAACCCAATGTCACACAGACATATCCTGGCACACGACCTTTTGCCACTTACCTCAATCTAAATCATTTACCACCCCAGTTGATTATCGTGCAACACATTTCATCAACATCATTATGTGACAACACATGGCACAACCTTTTCACAGACATGTTCCATAAACCATTAGTCAAGTTGAAATTTGCACTTTCAAAAGATACGAATGATTCGTGGCTAAGCATACTAAGTACGGTCTAGCCGAACCATGTTGGCATATATTAGCAACAAACTAATAATTATCAATCCTAGGTTGACAAATAATCATAGCATAGCAAATGATAAGCTATGTATAATTCAAATGGGTTGAATAACTAATTCCCAAACTATTTAAAAATAGATATTACTTGATATATCATGCAATAGATTGAAACAAAATAGCATTTGTAAAACTGGGCTCAATATGATCAAAACACAACTAGCCTTAGAACAACTCTTGATCTTGATCTTGGATCAACTCTTCACTCTTGAACTCTCCCGGCACTTCAACATCTAAGTGAAACAAATAATAAGAACCAAAATAAATATCAAACAAACTCCAAAAAATCAAATAAAATGCACCAAAAGGTAGAGCTTAAATTTAGAAACTTGAACGGGCCAAATCGGAGTTTGTATGAAAGAAAACAGACTCTCGAAAGATTCATCGGACAATTATATCTAGATTTTCCCGAAATATTCCCTCTCGAGAGGCTAACACATGGCCCTATACTATTTTCTATTTTGTTAAACTATTTGTCTGGATTTTTCAAAAACATATAAGGCTAACATGTAGGCCACTAGTCCATAGACCAAATCCGCGGCTCAAGGCTTCGGTCCACGGTGGATCTAGCTCATGTTTAACTCACTGACATATGGGCCCCACACGTCAGAGACTTGTCTCACAAAAGACTATGTCCACGCACAGATCAACACACCTATGTGGCATTGACATCGGTAGCCACATTGATGCACGTCAACACCACTTTGGCACCACGTCAGCAATTGAGCGCAGGGACTTAAGGTCATTGGCGGCGAGCAATGACGGTCTCTGGCGACCTTTGGATCATGCCAACTGAGAGATCACGATGTAGCAAACCTGGTAACGCAGGCGTCGTGGTCAATGGTGACCGACTGCGATGGTAGCGCACAAAAGAGCGACGACGACGCGGCTTCTACAGTGATGATGGTCTACAAGCATCCTCCCACTGAGAAACGTGTGCATAAGGTACAACAGGATGCAGTGAATCCATTGATGTAGACCAAGAGCTTGGGGACTCATCGATAATGATCGATGAATCGATGCTTCTTCTTTCGCAGTGGCGCTCTCGAAAAATTCCAGATCCCAGCGAAACGGTGGAGTCCCAAGGCGATTAGATTTAGGGTTCAGGTTGAGGTGCTCACAGCGGTCCTGGCGCTCTCATTATATTGGCTTGGGAGTCCGTGTAGTGCAAGAAACGGAGGCGGTGTCCATGGTGGATACGGCTCAGCACAATGTTCGGCTTGGACATAGGGACGACTAACCTGACAGGTGTTAGCGTGTCGCGCGGACGCGAGCTGGCGGATCGGCTGGCGTGTGGGTTGGGTCGGCAGGCGTAGTTGGCTGGGCTAGGCTGCAACTGACTTGGGCTAGACGGATTGGGTTTCGGTCGAAAAGCTTTTTTGAGATTTTTATTTGGTTTTTTTATTTTAGAAAACACAGAAATTTCAAATATGCTCCAAATAAATAGCAAATAGACCGGAAAAAATTCCAAAAAATTCTGTGAAATACTTTCCAGAATGTAGAACCCAAATAAAATAATTTCAACAATTTTTCACTTATGCATTAATCATATTAAATCCTTTTTAAATCAGGAAAAATCCATATTAAGCTTTAATTAGCAATAAAATTATGAATTTTTTGAAAAGGCTAAAACACTTAGAACAAATTCAAAAATACAAAAAAATTGGGATGTTGCAAGCGCTACTAGAGTCTTCTCGGTTGGTGCACTGAAGAATTTTGCATGATCTTGCGGTATTTTATTTTGATCAGGTAGGGATCAAAGAAACCATAAAATCAAACACACATATGTGTGACAGCTGCGTAAATCGAAGAGACGCCTTTTTAAGGTTTAGCAACACATGCAGATCTCATGCGAGGATCTCCATGCGCGCTTGACGATCGAGCCGTGCCGTTCATGCAACGTCATATCAATCCAATCGTGAGCTAGTTAAGCTTATATGAATATCGATGCCCATCGATCCAGCGACGAATCAGTTGGCTGTGTCGACGGCGTACGAAGGATCGGTGTTTTGATCGAATTCCCTCTTCCGGCAGCAAATATAAATCGACCAGCTGAATAAGCCAGGCCGACAGTGTCAACTTGGCATGCATGCACTGCAATAAATCGTTAACGTACCAACGGGGGCAATCACACACTCACACTCACGACCAAGGTTCAAAATCTCGTCGAAATTTCGCGAGATTTCGGTTTCTAGACGTGTATGAGATTTGAAATGCCGAACGGATTGAAAAAATTCAAAAAAATTTAAATTGTTACAGTAATCTCAGAAATCTCGGCGAGATCTCGCCATTTTTGACCGGAATTTGGTGTTTGACCACCGGATTTGACCGTAAATTAATCAATAACCCTTAAGAAAGTCATTTTCTATGAAAATTTGTTGAAAAACCGAATTTTTGAGACATTTTTCAAAAACTTCAGAAACATTGTTAGATTTTTATAAAATTGTACGTGCTTTATCTTGATCTGAAAAATTTATGGTACCATCCTAAGAAGTGTAGGATCATACATAAAAATTTTAAAAATAATTTAACTTTATTTTTTATCTTTAAAAAATCAAAAACAGAATGAACATAATTGGGACAGTAACATTGTCAGAATTTTATAAATTTTCTCGAGTGTGATCATGATCCAAAAGGAGCTTAATAATTGACTCAGTAGAATTATATAAAATTTTAAAAAATTTAAAATTTTTTGGTTGCTCAATCAAATCTATGTATGTATCGAACTTCATTTGTTATATTTCAAAAATAAAAAATAGAAAGAACATAAATGGTATACTGTAATTGTAAGAGTTTTATAAATTCACTGGAGTGTGATCATGATTCAAATTTTTTATGATATCTTAAGAATTTCCTTATAACCCTTATGCAAAATTTCCAAAAAATTTAAACAGTTTTTGGTTTCTAAAGCAAATCTATGTATTGATCATTAGCCTTTTACGAGGACGTAGCACTCTCAGAAATTTTGGAACTTTTTGAAGCTTGATCATCAGATGAAAATTTTATAGACACATTAATCATAAATAAGGACCATCCAATTTTTTTTTAAAATTTTCTAATATAGTTTGTACTATTTTTTATTTGGTTGAAGTTTGGCGGTAAAGCTTTTATCAATACAGTAGTACTGTCCGAATTTTTAAAACTTCATGAAGCTTGATCATCATCTTAAATTTTATGGGAATATTATTGATGCATTAAAAACATTAAAAAAATTCAAAATTTTCTAACGTGGTTTATTTCATTTTTCATTTTGTTCAAACTTGCCGGTCAGCGTTTTATCAGGACAGTAGCAATGTTTAATTTTAAACATTTCTAAAATCTGATAATTATCTGAAATTTTTATGGGAATATCACTTATGTGTCAGGAACCTACATAAAAAATTTCAAAATTTTTTGACGTCGTTTGATCCGTTTTTCGCTCGGTGCAACGGCCGAAATATCGGTTTTCTTAGTAGAAAAAAACCGGATTTGAAATTTTTTTGTATTTCGTCCTAAATTTGTCCAAAATTTTTAAATCTCACCTAGATTTTGTTCTCTGACTATAGATGAAATTTAGAGCGAAACCGAGATTTTGAACCTGCTCACGACTACATGCAGCAAATCTTTTATACGGCACAGTAAATTCTCTCTGCTGGAAGTGGACAGAAAAAGGGAGGAGAAAGAGATTTAGCCTGGGCAAGAACGTGGAAATTTTTCACAATTCATATGGGAATTGAACTATTTTTTGTGAAATTCTTGCATTTCAGACAAGCCCTAAGTCGGCGATGTGAATGGAGATTGCAATTCGAGTAAAATACGCAAAGATCACGCAAGTTGGAAAATAATATGGATATGTCCCAGCCAAGTGAGCCCACATTCCATTTGTCAGCTTCAAATATACATTATAAATTGGTATTTTTCAATTTTTATGTCTTTGCACAGAAATATTATTATGCAATTAATAATCAGTATATGTGAAAATGGTCATTAATTGATTTCTTGATCTATATGCATTAATCAGTAAAACGTTATAAAAAATCTTAGCTTTTTAAACTGGAGAGAATAGCCACATTTTACTTCACCTTATCCGTGTATAGCCAAGGTTTAGTTCATGTCCCTAAAAAAAGGATTAGTCCCTGAATACATGCATTTTCTTGACCAAACGATTAAATCATCCATAATGGCCAGGCTCACAGTCTAACTACTACCAGCCCTACGCAAGGACTGTCGCTAGCAGTGAAGATTAGTACAGTACAGGCACATTCATGCAAGGGCTGTCATGGCTGAAATGATTAATGCTAACTAAATGTTGATATTTTTTAGACTAACTTAATGTCTGATTATTACAACACAGAAAATATCGGTAAGAACAACCTCAACAACTGGCAACCCGAAAAGAATAAAGCTTATATTCCATATTTGATTCCTTTTTTTCCTTATCTTGTCCCTCTACAAAACATAAAAGCCATATGACCCAACTATATGTCTATATCCACTTTCAACCGTCCACAACTTGTGTTATATTTAGAACGTGAAAATTTTTCACTCTTTATTTATGCAGGATTCGCACTATTTTGTTCGAAACTTCTACAAAACTTTTTTTAATCTTATTCCTACATTTTGAATACCTAATCACAGTGGACGACTCTACAGGTAAGAGTAATCACTCTGTATATGCACCAATGTTCTCTCTTTGTTCCTGAATATATATCATTTTGGTTTTTAAATTTTTTGTTTTTAAATACATACTATTCTATAATTTTGACGTGTTATTTTATTTTATTTTTATTTTGTGCTCTTTTCCTTTTAGCTATTTCTAATATTAATTACTATATAAATCAGAGTAAGATATATAATGTAAAAATATAATAAAGAAAGATAATACAGTGTTTGTATATATATATATATATATATATATATATATATATATATATATGCTTAATGGAACTGTGGAAGTGCAGTAACCTCGGTTGATAGGGAACGAATGAAGTAAATAGCATCCCATTTTTTGTCTGAAAAGTAGCCTTCAAGTCTTCCTCCATCCGCAATTAAAAACCCGCACCCCCCACTTCCCTCCAACCTCTTTCTCTCGCCATTGCCGAAAGCTCTCGTCACCGTCTCTCTCGCCTCCTCCGAACCCCCAACGCTTCTCCGGCCATGCCCTCCGACCCCTCCGACGTGACCCCGCACGCCAACGCCTCGGCCGCGGCCGCCCCGGCACCCGCGTAGGGCAGCCGCACGACGGCCGTCCGGCGACCTGACCTATGCTCCCCGACCAGTCGGGCATTGGCTGACCCCCAAATGCCTCGCACTAGCTACCCGCCGCTTGTACATAAACACTGCCACTAAAAGTTCAAGAGAAGAAGAAATCCCGCACGTTTTACAAATCGGGCCTCCGCCGCCACGTCGCCGGAGAGGAATTTTAGCCTCGGCGTGCTCGAAGGAGCGTACTTTTTTATTTATCTTTTTAGTTTTCTTTGTGTGATTATTGGAGTGGATTCCACGGTGTGGTGGCCATAGGAGTGGTTGATTTCTCGATGCTGGGGGCGGTGCAGAAGTTCAGATCCCTCATCGCCGGCCCCACGCCCGCCGCCGACGAGGACGCCCGCCAGCCGCCGTCCCCCGGGACGCCGAGATCGCGCAGCGGGGGCGCGTCCCCCGCGGACTCGCCGCCGGCCCCCGCGAGATCCGCGGGCAGGCGCCCCATCGCCCTGAGCCGCCAGATCTCCTCGCCGCAGCTGCTCCGCTGCCTTGCTGTCAGGTAGGGTGCTACGGCTCCGTTTCCATCGCCTCGTAGGGTGCTACTTACATTACAAGCTTTCATTTTTATGACTTGCCAGTTGCCATGGACGAAAAGGGAAAAGTGAGGCTGAGATTGCTTGGTGTTAGGATTTTAGTACGTAAATTATCTCAACGTTTTAACAATTTAACTGGTAGTACCGTAGTAGTAGCAGCAGGGTTAGAATAAGGGAAAAGAAATCTATGACTAGTTTTTATGTTTATGTTTGTTTACCTGGTGTTTTATAATTGATCTAATTAAGTGCTAAATCATTGTGGAACTGGTTTTTGTGGATGCAGGCGAGCAGATGGCGAGGACGATGACAAGCCTGGTGTTCAGTTTTTCACCCCAGGGAATGACTACTTACATGACTTTTCGGACACAGATTCTGTTAGTGTTAGTACCCCTAACGAGATCAACCGGTCCATGACCCCCAGCTCCTTGGATAGCCTGACTTGGATGGTGAGGCAGAACGATGTCACGCCAACATCCAGGAGGAACGGCCGTTTCAGCCTGGATTCTCTTGATTATGGCACAAAGCTAAATGATATTGCTGATAGGAGTGGAGAAGGCGACAAGACTCAATATCCTGGTGATTTTGGTGCCAATATTTGGTGCCCTCCACTGCCAGAAGATGAGAGTGACGACGTTGAATCGAGATTATTTGGATTTGACGATGAGGATGATGAGGTTGGGAATTCGAGCAAGCTTCTTGCTCCTGGTAGCTTTAGCACTAACAAAATAGTTGGTGTTGACATGGTCACAGACATAGCTCATAAAGAGGGTCTGAGGAATGCTGTCCTTGGCCATTTCCGAGCTCTTGTGGCTCAATTACTGAAGGGAGAAGGTATTAATCTGGGACATGATAATGGATGCAAAAGTTGGCTCGAGATAGCGTCGTCCTTAGCTTGGCAAGCTGCTAGCTATGTGAGACCAGATACCAAGAAAGGTGCCAGCATGGATCCTACTGATTATGTGAAAGTCAAATGTACAGCATCAGGGGATCCAAGTGATAGGTATGGTACTTCGTCATTTGACTGCTTTACTTGATTGTACTCGCCATCATGTGAAACTGATGGGTAATTCCTTCTATACAGCAATCTTGTTAGAGGAGTCGTTTGCTCTAAGAACGTAAAACACAAACGCATGGTCTCTGAGCATAGGAGTGCCAAATTGCTCATTTTAGGGGGGGCACTTGAGTACCAGAAGGTTACTAATAAACTAGCATCCATTGATACTATACTTGAACAGGTTTGAACCTATTCATATTCCTGTTAATTTTTTTATTCTTTTGCTGACGAAATGCCCTTAATGCAGGAGAAGGAGCACCTGAGAATGATTGTTGCAAAGATTGAGTCTCGGCGACCAAATGTGCTGCTAGTTGAGAAAAGTGTCTCATCTCATGCTCAGGAGCTCTTGGCAAAAGATATTTCATTAGTTGTGAATGTTAAGAGGTCGCTTTTGGACAGGATATCAAGATGCACAGGAGCACAAATTGCCTCATCAATTGACAATATTGCGTCAGCAAGGTTAGGTCAGTGTGAAATGTTCAAGGTGCAGAAAGTTCTGGAATTCTCATCAAAACAGACAAACAGGAGGTCAACAAAAACACTGATGTTCTTTGAAGGCTGCCCAAGGCATTTGGGTTGCACGGTAATTATCTCTCTGCTGTTCCAAGAACATTTGATTGGCATCATGCCACTAACATAAAATACTTGGTTCAATCCATTATACAGAGTGCTAGCACTAAACCTTTAATTAGTTTTGAAAATGAATTTCTAACTTTTCTTTTTTACACCTTTTATTACGTTTCTAATAAACGTGCCTCAATTTATGTAGGTTCTACTGAGAGGGTCCTGTCGGGAGGAACTAAAGAAAATTAAGCATGCAGTACAACTTGCAGTCTTTGCTGCTTATCACCTCTCTCTCGAAACATCATTCTTTGCTGATGAAGGCGCAACTCTTCCTAAAGTTCCTTCAAGGTCTATGATAGTTGTGCCAGATATGCTAAGTGGTACAAATAACTATTTTTCGGGATCTGCTGGTGTCGGTATTCCTCATAGACTTGAACTTGTACAAGGCAAAGATTCACAGACTACTACAGTCAACGGGATATTTGAGGAAATTTCTGTATCACCTGGTTCATTGTCGTTGAATGAGGAACGCGAGGGGATCATCTTTGAGCATAGGGAATCTGAATCTCCTATTGATCATATAAATTCTCATCATCACTACTTATCCCATGCAATTGATTCGTGCAATGGGTGTAAAATATCTCCATGTTCCTTGGACCATGACTCGAGAGCTTCAGGTATTGTGATGCAATATCAGCATGTGCATGACTCTGCACAGTTTCCCATTGTACAAAATAACCATCAAGATGATGTTTCAGGGAAGAAATATCAACAAGTAGACCATTGGAATCATAAACCATGTGCTGACTGTCGGAAAGGAGACCTAGATGACCAGAACGAATTTTCTGGTGAATACTTTCCTGCTACTGACAACCATCAGAGCATCTTAGTTTCCCTGTCAAGCACTTGTATCCCCAAAAGCTTGGTATGCGAGCGGTCCCAGCTCTTCCGCATCAAGTTTTATGGTAGCTTTGATAAGCCACTTGGGAGATACCTCCGGGAAGACTTATTTGATCAGGTGCATCCCATAGTCATCTGTATGTGCTATATGATAGTAAAACTTCTCATCACAATTTTTTGAGAATAATGTTTTGCTATGTCCTTCATCAGGCATATTGCTGTCCATCATGTAAAGAGCCATCAGAATCACATGTAAGGTGCTATACTCATCAGCATGGGAGCTTAACAATTAGTGTTAGGCGGTTTCTGTCTCAGAAGCTTCCAGGTGAGCGTGATGGGAGAATATGGATGTGGCATAGATGCCTCAAATGTGAGCCTAAGGATGGTGTACCACCTGCTACGCGGAGGGTAACTATGTCAGATGCTGCTTGGGGCTTGTCATTTGGGAAATTCCTGGAGCTAAGCTTTTCAAATCATGCTACTGCTAACCGAATTGCAAGCTGCGGGCATTCTCTCCAGAGGGACTGCCTTCGTTTCTATGGGTATGTGTCTCTGCTATATCTTTATCCATTAACATTGTTAGACCATCCAATGAAATTTCAACTTACCTGCTAACCTATCCAGGTATGGAAACATGGTGGCTTTCTTCAGATATTCTCCTCTTGATATTCTATCAGTTAACCTTCCCCCTTCAGTATTGGATTTCAACTGTCGCAGTCCACAAGAATGGATGAAAACAGTGGCAGTTGAGGTATGTGATTTTCTTAAAGCTATGACAATCATGTTCATTATCTGCATCCTATGCATTTGTTGTGGCCTGAAGAATAATACTATGCCCATATACTTGTTTTTGAAGATATATGGCAAAATGGAATCATTACATTTGGAGGTATCTGATTTTCTTCATCGTACTGAAAAGAGTATTATAACTGAGGATGAACCGCTGAAGACAGGTGTTCAAAGGCAGATCATTGAGATGAAGGATTTGCTTAAAATGGAACGAAATGAATATGAGGTGGTGCAATCAGATTTTCTTGTTGTGTACTTGTATCTATCCAGGGTTACAGATATTTTATGTTGATTTTAATATTCCTTTTTTTTTTGTAGATTTTGCTGTTGCCAGTTATTAGAGATAGTAATTACTCCATCCAGGCATCAATTGATATTCTGGAGCTGAACCTCTTGAGGCGTGGTCTTCTTCTTGATGCGTACATTTGGGATCGGAGGCTATGTTACGTAGATTCACTTAATACAAATGGTCATGTTTCGAAGACCAATCCCGTTAATCCCGAAATTCCCCTAGACATCAGACTGAAGGAGTGGAAAGCTGATTTGCTTCAGGGGGATATAAATATTGGAAAATCCACATGTTTGTCACACTCATCAGTATGTCCAAGAAAAAAAATAGGAAGTCCAAGAAAATCTTTGTTATCCAGAGAGGGCTGCTTGAATGATAACGAATATGGCATGGCCGAGACAAATTTGCGGATTGGTCTGGTGGATCATCCTGCGGATGATGCAGAAGATCTTGACAAAATCTTCAGCAGATTCAATGGAGAGAAAGAGCGGCCAGTTACTAAGGCTGCCATCGATATGGAGCCTGTTGAGAGGTTACCCTCACTGGCATCTACTTTTTCTGATAAGATCGATTTGGCGTGGACTGGATCTAGTGAGTTACAGTATGACCTTACACAAGGTTTCACCAAAATTGATGAAAATGGATCCTTTAATTTGTCGGACAATCCAAGGTATGGGAATGCAGCAACCCCTGTTAGAATTCATTCATTTGATTCTACACTGGGATTGCGTCAGCGAGAATGCACTGGATTAGCCCCTACTTCGTTGCTTCTGTCGTCGTTCAGATCTGCTGAATACTTTGGGGATGTTACAAGCATCCTCAAAGATCCAATGTCAAACATATGGAGGGCTTGTTCTCAAAGGTCTCCTGGGGCAATAGAGAAATTAAAAGTTATTCTTACTCGTACACCTGTGTATATCTCATCCGCTTCACATATGGTTGATGATGGGGCACGGCTGCTGTTGCCTCAGATTGGGTATGAAGATTTTGTTGTTGCAGTCTATGATGATGAGCCCACCAGTATTGTATCATACGCCATGACTTCACAAGAATATGTGCAACAAATCACACGCAGACTGAATTCAAGTTTGAGTTTTTCACACCTTCCAAATGCCACTGAGTTCAGCAGCCATGGACTTGAGGGGTCCTTGCCCTCACAAGAAGACCATCTGGATTCTAAGGGAACTCATTTTAAATTTTCTTTCGATGATGAATCACCGCTTTCTGCGGATAAAGCAAAGTTCTCTGTGATTTGTTATTTTGCAAAGCATTTTGCTGCACTTAGAAAGAAATGCTGTCCGAAGGATATTGATTACATCCGTTCACTAAGTCGCTGCAAGAGATGGAGTGCACAAGGTGGAAAAAGCAATGTATACTTTGCAAAGACACTGGATGAGAGGTTCATAATCAAACAAGTCACCAGGACAGAGCTGGACTCTTTTGTGGAATTTGCTCCTCAGTACTTCAAGTATTTGATGGAGTCCTTGACCTCTGGTAGCCCAACTTGCCTGGCCAAAATAATAGGATTATATCAGGTTTGCTTTTCTTCACTTGTTGTCTTATGATTTATTTAACTACAAAGTGTAAACGATCTCCCTAGATTTGATTTTCCTGGCTTTGCTTGAGTTCAGGTTAGTGTCAAGGGCTTGAAAGGTGGAAGAGAAGTAAAGATGGACCTGATGGTGATGGAAAATCTTTTCTTTGAAAGGAAGATACCTAGGGTGTATGATCTAAAGGGTTCACTACGCTCTCGCTATACATCCAGTGACAGTAAAGTTCTCTTAGATTCAAACCTCATGGAGGCATTGCATACAAAGCCTATATTTTTAGGGAGCAATGCAAAACGAAGACTGGAAAGAGCTGTCTGGAACGATACTTCGTTTCTTGCGGTATGTAGTTATATTGGTTTGTGCATACTGTTTAACTAACAGATTTGAATATCTATTGAATTTTCAAGTTGCCACATTACTAGCACCACAATCACCACAATCATACTCTGCCATAATATATACTGTATATAGCTGCTACATGATTGTTTTGGGATTTATGAAGGATTGAACTGTTCCTTTTCAGTCTTCAATGGATTAAAAAACACTGTTTCTGTGTTGTATGTGATATTTTTGTCTTCTGTGAGCTGTATGCCTTGTTTTTCGTTTGCAAATCACGTTATGAGTACCATGATGAGATCATTTTTCAGTTTGTTGAAACAACATATTTTGTAGTACCTATTATCTTGCTTGCTTATTCCCTATTCCCTTGTTTTATTGAAGTAGTTAGTCTCAAATGATTATGTTAATCCATCTCAATTCCCCACCCCCATATATTTTCTTTTCAGAAATGGTATTGCACTATGTACTTATTTCAGAGTAAATTGCACTATAAGACATGTTAAGTCATAAGTGGCATTTTAGCACTTCATGCATAGATCAACTTGTCCCTGTAAGCAACATTCATTACTGAAAATTTGACGGTTGTAATTCGATCTACCTGGCAGTCAGCGGATGTGATGGACTACTCCCTTCTTGTTGGAATTGACGAGGAGAAGAAAGAGCTTGTTATCGGCATCATCGACTACTTGCGTCAATACACCTGGGACAAACAGCTAGAGACCTGGGCGAAGGCCTCAGGCATCCTAGGCGGCCCCAAGAATGAATCCCCTACCGTCATATCTCCAATGCAGTACAAGAAGAGGTTCAGGAAAGCCATGTCCAAGTACTTCCTCACAGTCCCCGACCAGTGGTCTTCTTGACAACTAACCGATTGATTGTTCGCTGTAACCAGATGGTCAGAAGCATCATCAACATACTTGATGTTGCGTGGAGACGTATAATCCATTCTTTCGGTGACTATTGTGAGAAGATTTGCCGATTCAATTTGTAACCACATGTATCACGTTGTAGCCATAGGATCATCCTCTCCCTGGATACCAAGCATGGTCATCGCAGTGTCCAGGCTTGATCCATGTACATTATGACCAACATAGTTAAAAGGAAAATTTATTGACAAAGTGCGAAAAAATTATTTTGATGCCCACGCTTGTGAGCTTGTCCAACCTTGAAGAAGAGAAATGCTAGTAATATAATATACAGTGTATGCTTCGTCAGAACACTAGCATTCTACTTTACCGTTGGTTCCTGCAACCTGAAGAACTGTTTGTCTTTCTCCTTTCATATTGTTGTTTTCAGACTCACCGTCAGAGCGAATTGGCCTTGCAAACCGCCGCCCAGATCTGCCCACGGCTCATTAACCAGGGAAAGGGCAGGTGGGTGAGACTTGCAAGGCGCATGCGGCGCGCGCCTGGGCTGCATGGTGGGCCTGTGCCGTGTTTGGTTGCTTGACCCAACCTCATGAACTATATACTACATGTTGGTTTCTTTCCTATTTTTTTTTATTTCGTTGCATTGACCATGCACTAACCATCCATCACTTCTTGCTCCAATTTTTTAAAATAATACACAAAATAAAAAATTACAAAAATAATAAGTAGCCATGCCCACGGTCAAGGGCAGGCAAGGTACGCTTGCACATTGTAGATTTCATGGTTTTTTTAAAGGAAAATGATGGTTTGGGAATCCGTGAGCAGATGGAACTCTCGAGTTATGGTTTGGCAGATGGAGCCAGTCAGGTACTGAGAGCATCTAGGCTCCCTACTTGTGTAAATTATGCTTATTATATAGGTTTTGGTATTGATGACTAACTAAAAAGGATACAGTCAGATTTGATGATCAAGGCTAAGGTGTTTTTCTAGTTTTGGCTTGGGAGTTGATTCAAGTCATATAGTTAAAATTACCGTACTATTAAGAGGGATTATACATAAGAAATGATCTTGGTTCATATGCAAAATCACTAAGATTACTTGGAGCATAGGACTTTTCATATTTTTCACTCAAAAATCCAAAGCACTATCTTGATAGCCAAAACAATTCTCTCTGGACCAAACTTCTTTTTACTCAGGCGCTCAAAGATCCTAAGTTCAAAATTCTAACCGAGCGTACAACATGTATGCCGGACCGATATGTTCGGTCCGACGCTGAGAATTATCTTCACCAAGCGTACTCCATGTACGCCGGACCAACTTTTTCAGTCCGGCGTTAGGAATTCTTCTTTGATTCTTTTTCAACCAAGTATAACTATCATATGTCGGACCAATCTGAATTATTTCTTTAATTTAGCCCGACATAAGTTATATATCCTCTACATAAAATTCTAAGTTTGTGTTAAAATTTATCTTAAACCAGAAATACAAAGTCTGATGCAAACCAAAATTCTATGTGTATGCCAGACCAACTTTTTCGGTCCGACGCGAACATGTTTCACTCAGATAAAACCAGCCATTTTCCAATGTACGCCGGACCAGCTTTTTCGGTCCGGCGCAAACTCTATTTGCTGGTACTCACAAGAAACAAAAACATGTGTACGCCAGACCAACTTTTTTAGTCCGACGCTAGCATTGTCTTGCCGGTATCAAAGCTAAACAATGCATGTGTACGACGGACCGATATTTTCGGTCCGGCGTAAATGGGTCTCTCTGAGTTCAACAAAGCTTCTCTATCCTATGTACCCCGGACCAAAATATTCGGTCCGGCGTGTGTGTAGTTTGACTTATGGTTCTACACCATAGAATTCTTGCAAAAAGGTAGCAGTTGACCTACCCCATCTAACCTACCAACCCCCAACAGGCAAATGGCAGGTGTAACGGTTATCTCTGTTCAGGGCCTATATATAGCATGCCTGGGGTTCTCAAACAGGGTAATAGAGCTTTGCACATTCACATCTTTGATATCCTGAACATCTTTGACATCATTCAAATCCTATACCACCTTGATCTTTAGAATTCCTGAGCCTCATTTTCATCAAGAGTTTGAGCTTCAACTCAGAAATCGCAAACATTCATTCTGAGCATTTAGAGTGCTTGCTCCAAGCTAAGTCTAGTTTGCATCTAGCTACTGAACCAAGAGACAGGGCTTGTGGATAGTCTATTACTTTTGGAACTAGCTATTCCTAGACAGTTGGAAAAGTTGTTGGTGCGACCTATCCAATAGTGATTGTGGAAGGCCACCATTGCTGTGAAAAGTTGAAACTCACCTCACTAGAGTAGTGAAAGAGTCAAGATAGTGGAAAACCAAAAGCTATTGAGATTGGCTATTTGGTGGAGCAATACTTCTGAGGAAGTGCTCTAACGGGGACGTAGGAGTGATCTCTAAACCTCGGTGGAAAATCATTGTGTTCTCTTGTGTTTGTTTTTATTGCTCATTATTCTCTTATAGTTTGTCATTCGAAATTCCCTTTCTTACAAACTTTTCTTGAACAAGTGTTATGTTGGACTTTTATACTAATTGCTTCTGTTTCTATTTTTTATTGGGAAAAGTTTTTCATAATAATTAAAAAGTTTTAAAGTTGCCTATTCACCCCCTCTAGGCCAACTTGGTCCTTACAAGTGGTATCAGAGCGAGGTTACCCTTTTAAAGGCTTAACAGCTTGGGTAAAATGGCCGAGGGAATAGGGTCAGCTACAGTAAGTGTAGGAAGGGTTCCTATTTTTGATGGCACAAATTATGCTTATTGGAAAATTAGGATGAGGTGTTATCTTGAGGCCGTGAGTTATGATGTGTGGAGGGTTACAGAAAGACCTTTGCCTCCACGGGTGTAGGATCAAGGATAACCGACTAGAGGGGGGTTAATAGGAGGTTTCTAAATTTTTCAACACAATTTAGAAATTACAAATGACACTACGAAATTAAGATACAAATATGAAGAACACACTAAAGTCTCTAGCAATTGCTTAAGATGCTATGTCAATACAAGTGAAGCAAATATACTTGTGAGCACAACGACTATGAAGAGTATGGTATTAATGAAATGGATTCTCAACAATCAAGAATACCAAACACAAATAAATAAGAGACAAGGAATTTAACCCGTGGTCTCGGAGACTTGCCGGTCTCTACTACTCCACGTTGAGGTGACTTGAACCACGTCAAGCCATCTCCACTCGCTTGAGCCTTCCTCGATCATTAAGGTAGTTCTTCCCCGCTCCGGGTAGGCGAACTCCGGCCTTCACAACTTGCCGGGGCTTCTCACAACCTCCGTTGAGAAGCCCACCGCGCACGATCGCCACCAAGCCGTCTAGGAGGCGGCAACCTCCAAGAGTAATAAACCTTGACGCTAGCTTGAGGTCGAATGTCGGTGTCTAAAGGCTCAAACACTAAATGCAACACTCAATCTTGCTTCTCACACTCACAAATGGAAATTGAATGCACACAAGAGTGGAGAACACTTGCTAGAGCTCAAATATCATCAATGAGGACCAAGAGTTGCTCTAGAATGCAGGTGGGGAGGTATTTATAGCCTCCACCAAACTTTCTAGCCGTTGGAGCTCGAAATCTGCAAAAATCTGTTTTTCCGGTGCTACCTCCCATGTAGGACCGGTAGCACCAGGCTCCACTTTAACGGCTAGAACAATGCATTTAATGCACTTGCCAGAGACCGTTATAGGGTGCAGGTGCTCTTATAACTAGGGCGTGTAGCACCGGGCTCCACTTCATTTTCTTTCTTCAAAAAGAGACCTCTCTGGAATTATAGCACCGGGCTTAGGACCGGTGCTACCGTAGGTCCGGTAGCACCAGGATACTGTGGGCGGTAGCACCAGGCTACCAAATGCCCAGAAAGGTGCTTCTCGGGAATTTTCACACCGAGTTGATGTCCGGTGCTACCGATGGTCCGGTAGCACCGGCCCACCAAGGGCGGTAGCACCGGGCTACCAAAACACCCAAGACACACCCCTCTGTGATTTTCACGCCGGGCTGAAATCCGGTGCTACCGCTATCCCGGTAGCACCGGGCTGCCATGGGCGGTAGCACCGGGCTACAAAACGCCCAAAAATCCCTTCTCTGGAATTTTCACACCATACTGTTGAGCGGTGCTACACAAGACTGGTAGCACAAATATACCATGGCGAGTAACCGAGTATCCAGAGATTTGATTTGTTTCAAAGGATTTTCAAGGTTGGAACTTATTTATCATTAAGCAACTATTTGAATATGCATTTTGAGCCTTTAAACCCTAAACGACATCAAGATAAGCGTCAAGATCCCTCTTAATAGTACGGCCCTAAATCTAGTAAACCGATCTTTCTTCCAAACTCCAAGATCGTCAAAAGACTAGAAAAGAGCCTTATAAATTTACCTTTTCACGATCTTGACATATTGCCGATTGGTTTGAACCTTCCTTGATATTTCCATGGTCATCAATCTTGGAATTAACCTACTTTCAATATTCTCAAGAAAAGTATTAGATCATATAACAAAGTTGTCATTAATTATCAAAACCAAAACATACTAGGTGCCTAGATGCTTTCAACGGGTCATACTAGAAGGGCAATCCTCATCCTCAGAACCTACACCTGGAGAAATAAGGAATTTGCAATTTGATGCTCAGGCTAGAAATGCTATCTTTTCATGCCTCAGTGTTGAAGTTTTTGATAGAGTCAGTAATTTGTCAACTGCCTATGATATATGGATGACTTTTCAAGAAATTCATGAGGGTACCTCTGATGTAAAAAAGGAAAAATATTTTGTTGTGAGAGAAAAATTTAATCAATTCAAAATGCTCTCTCATGAAAATGCTAATGATATGTTCTCTAGATTAAACCCTATTATAAATGAGCTTAAGGGTCTAGGTACCAAAATTGATAATGTTGAAGTATGCAGGAAAATGATGAGGGTTCTACCTCGAGCCTATCATAGTCTAATCACTTATCTATCAAATAGTGGTGATCTGAAGAAGCTCACACCCATTGAACTTTTGGGCAAGATATCAGCTCATGAGCTTACCTTGAGTGATGAAGTTGAGATCAAGAAAAAATCTATTGCACTCAAGGCCAAGGAAAAAGTTCAAGATTCTTCTGATGATGAAGAAGAAAAAGAAGATACATCCTATGAAGAGGATGAAGATGTAAGAAAATTGGCATTACTCATGAGGTCAGCAAACAAAATCATGAGAAGGGTAAATGCCAAAGGTAAATCCTCTAATCACTTCTCAAAAAGAAACCCTTTCTCTAACATTGTCCGTTTTAAGTGCAATGAGAAAGGACACATAGCTGCCCGATGCCCTAACAAAAGCAACAAAAAGGGCAAGAGCAAAAACAAAGATAACAATGATGAAGAAAAGGCTCAGGAAAGCTATAAGAGAAGTTATCACAAGAAGAGCTACTCCAAGAAACATTGGAGAAGAGGGAAGAAGGATGCAGACATTGGTAAATGGATCACTGATGAAGAAAATTCAAGCAAAGAATCCTCATCCTCCTCAGATGAAGAAGAACCAAGACCCAAGGGACTAGTAGGGCTTGCTCTGGATGAATCTACACCACCTTCACCTTCAGCTTCCTTACCTCTGTGTCTAATGGCCCAAAATGATGAAGATAAGGTAAATGATTCACCTTCGTATGAAGAGCTTGTAGAGATTATTAAGGAACTCAATAATGCTCTATATGTTAAATCTGGTAAAGACAGAGCTCTTAAGAAAAATAATATTAGCTTGATAAATAAAGTTGATACCCTTGAATCTCACATCAAGCTCATGCATGAAAAATATGATGTGCTACAAATTGGTCAAAATGAGCTTATAGATAAACATGAGAAACTTTCACATGCTCATTCTGTACTAAATTTCGATCATACTCTTCTTATTAACTCTCATGAATCTTTGAAAACCACTCATATACAACTTGTTAAAGATCATGATGAATTACTGAACAAATACTGTGAGCTAGAAATTGATAATGAAATGCAAGGCAGCAAATCTGACAATATTTCTTCTCGCAATATTTCAATTAGTTGTGACTTGCTATCTAATAATATAATTACTCCTAGCTCACCTAGCATGTGCAATGAAAACTGCAGAAATGCTTTGTATGCTAAAGAGCTCATGACAGAAAACAATGAGCTAAAATCCAAGGTAGCAAAATTTGACAAAGGATTAGAAAAATGCTTTCTTGGTAGTGCTACTCTTGATAAGATTCTTGGGGAGAAAACGGTTGTTTTGGGCAAAAAGGGATTAGGTTATAAAGCCAAATCTATGCCCAAAAGGAATGAACAGCCAAAACTCAAGATAAACTTTGTCAAGAGTAGGACTCAATGCTATTATTGTCATAACTACAATCATGCTTCTATAAATTGCAAGTTTGCCTGTGCTTCATATGCTAAGGTTAACAGAAGATGCATGGTTGATGCTCATTATATGTTGTTTAAGGACTTTAGGGGTAAAATGAATGTCAAATATGTTGGCTCCTCTAATCTGGATAAAAATCTTAAAGCTATTTGGGTGCCTAAGTCCTTACTAATCCTTTTGGCCCCAAAGTTGTTCAGACTAACACTAATGGACCCAAAAGCATTTGGGTACCTAAAATCAAGAAATGAACATTCTTTTAGGTAAATTACAAGAGTGGCAGTCAGCACTGGGTTATCGACAGTGGCTGCACACAACACATGACCGGCACCTCAAGAATGTTCAGTTCAGTTGAAAAGGAAAAAGATTCAAGTCACAAAATCACTTTTGGAGATAACAGTAAAAGAAAGGTAAAGGGAAATGGTAAAATAGCTATCTCAAATGATCACTCTATTGGAAATGTATTACTTGTTGATTCTTTAAATTTCAATCTTTTGTTTGTTGCTCAACTCTGTGATCCAGGTTTTCATTGTATTTTTTCAAGTGATGGAGTAACAGTTCTTGACAAAAATGAGAAGCTTATTTTTAAAGGTTTCAGATTTTAAAATCTCTACCTTGTTGACTTTAACTCTAATTCCTCATGCATCTCAACCTGTCTGCTTGCTAAAGTTTCACATGGTTGGCTTTGGCATAGAAGACTTGGGCATGTAGGTATGTCTAATCTTAAAAAGCTTTTCAAAAATGAGCTAGTAGTGGGCCTAAAACATGTTAAATTTGAAAAGGATAAACTATGCAGTGCTTGTCAAGCTGGCAAGCAAGTAGCTAACTCTCATCCTGCGAAAAATATTATGTCCACTACTAGGCCCCTAGAACTTCTGCATATGGATATTTTTGGTCCTACCTCATATGCAAGTATAGGTGGTAACTCATACTGTCTTGTAATTGTGGATATTTTCTCTAGATTCACATGGGTATTCTTTTTGCTAAGTAAAAGTGAAGTTGGAAGAATATTTAAAACTTTTGCAAAAAGAGCTCAAAATGAATTTGACTGTCCCATTAAGAAGATCAGGAGTGACAATGGATCTGAATTTATCAATACTAACATTATTGAATACTGTGATGAGTTAGGTATAAAGCATGAACTTTCAGACACATACACTCCTCAACAGAATGGTGTGGTTGAAAGGGAAAATAGAACCCTCATAGAGATGGCAAGGACAATGCTGGAAGAATATATTACTTCTGATGCTTTCTGGGCAGAAGCTATGAATACTGCATGTCATGCTATCAACAGGCTCTATCTTCATCAACTTATCAAAAAGACTTCATATGAGCTTATGGCTAGTAGAAGAAACCTATGATGTTAAATTTGATGAGTCTAATGGCTCACAAGGTGAGCATGAGAATCTAGCTGATGTAGGAGAAGAAGCTCTTAAAGAATCCATGAAGAAAATGGAAATCGGTGAGATCAAGCCCAAAGAGGATAAAGATGATCTACCACAAATGTCCACAATACCTCAAGATGGATCTCAACTTGAAGATGATGAAAAGAAGGATGAAGGACTGAACTTCATAAAGAGCCATCACACCATTACAAAGGATCATCCTGTAGATCAAATCATTGGTGAATTTAGTAAGGGTGTTCAAACTCATTCTAAACAAGCATCTTTTTGTGAGCATTATTCTTTTGTTTCATGTGTTGAGCCCAGAAATATAGATGAAGCTTTGAAGGATGCTGATTGGATTGTGGCAATGGAAGAAGAGCTCAACAATTTTGAAAGAAACAAAGTCTGGAACTTAGTGGAAATACCCACAGATCATAATGTCATTGGAACAAAGTGGGTTTTCAGAAATAAACAAGATGAAAATGGTGTGGTCACACGAAATAAAGCAAGGCTAGTGGCTCAAGGATACTCTCAAGTTGAAGGTTTGGATTATGGAGAAACTTATGCACCTGTAGCCCGACTTGAAGCCATACAGTTCCTTCTAGCCTTTGCATGTCATTTCAATATTACTCACATTAAAAGTGCTTTTCTTAATGGTATCATTGAAGAAATCGTCTATGTTGAACAACCTCTTGGTTTTGAACATATGAAATTTCCCAACCATGTATATAAGTTATCTAAGGCATTATATGGTTTGAAACAAGCCCCTAGGGCATGGTATGAGCGCCTTAGAGACTCTTTACTTGAAAAGAATTTCAAAATTGGAAAGGTTGATCCAACATTATTTCTAAAAGACTTCAATGGTACATTAATGATTTGCCAAATATATATTGATGATATTATCTTTGGAAGTACTAATCTGTCTCTGTGCAAAGAATTCAGCAATCAAATGGCTAAAGAATTTGAAATGTCAATGATGGGAGAGCTTACATTCTTTTTGGGATTTCAAGTCAAGCAATTGAAGGAAGTGACTTTCATCTCACAAGAGAAGTATACTAAAGACCTTCTCAAACGCTTTAATCTAGAAGAATGCAAGCCTCTTAAAACTCCCATGGCAGCCAATACACATCTTGATCAAGATGTGGGAGGTAAGTCTATTGATCAAAAGCTATATAGATCCATGATAGGTTCTTTACTTTATTTGACAGCATCTAGGCCAGATATCATGTTTAGTGTATGCATGTGTGCTAGATTTCAAGCTGCACCTAAAGAAGTACATCTTAGTGCAGTAAAAAGGATTTTCAGATACTTAAAGCATACTCCTTGTTTTGGCTTATGGTACCCAAAAGGTGCTTCTTTTGAACTTCTTGGCTACTCAGATTCTGATTATGCCGGTTGCAAAGTTGATCGAAAAAGCACCTCTGGGGGTTGTCATTTACTTGGAAGATCCTTAGTGTCTTGGTGTTCAAAGAAACAAAATTCAGTAGCACTGTCAACCGCTGAAGTTGAATATGTTGTGCAGAGCAGTTTGTTGTGCCCAAATTCTTTTTATTAAACAAACCTTTTTGGACTATGGTATTAAGTTTGAAAATGTGCCTCTGTTATGTGATAATGAAAGTGCAGTGAAAATAGCCAACAATCCGGTCCAGCACTCCAGAACTAAGCATATTGAAATAAGACATCACTTCATACGTGATCATGTTGCTAAAAGTGATATTATGCTTAGTCATGTAAGGACTGAGGATCAATTGGCTGATATTTTCACTAAACCACTTGATGAGACCAGATTTTCAAAATTAAGGAATGAACTAAACATTCTTGCCTTTTCAAATGTCACTTAAATTCTTTCAAATATCACACTAAGGGGGAGTCGAGTTTGCCTGTCATGCATATCTTGCTACCCTTGTATGATCAAAAGAAATTACTGGTGCTAAATAATATTAAAACTATATTATAAAATTAAATTGGTTCACTTGAAAAACTAATAGTCATAAAATTGCTGCTGAAAGCCTTCTCTTTCTCTATTACTACTATGCTTTCCTAAAACACAGTAATTAGGATAAGAAAGTCTCGAAAGAAAATACTTATATAAATAAGAACTCTTGAAAATCTAAATTACTCAGCACATGAGTTCTCCTTTCGTAAGCTTGAGTTAATCATACTCATGCTCTTATGAAAATTAGAGCTCATACATTTCCATATGTAATCCAACATCTCCTGAATTTATTGGTTGATAAATATATTTTAAGATTATTCTAAGATCCCTCTAAAAATTGTTGTGTGTTATTCTTAAAAGAGAGATCTCAGGAAATCTTTAAGAAATTAGTTATATCTGTATTTTCAAGTATCACGGACAGCTGACCAAACCGAACCGAGAGTTTTCCAACTACGGCGGACCAAGTGTATCTTATACGGACACGGTCCGGCGCAGATGGAAAACCATCTGGAATCGGTCCGGCGCAGTCAAAGAGCTTTCAGATTTAACTGGAAAGGCTGTCCGAGGCTTGTACGTAAATTACTCTGTCTTCTAAGCACTTATCTCTTTCAAACCGTGTTCATCTCAAAACTCTAAAAGATCTTACCTTTGCTATTCTCGTGAAAATCTTTTCTATTCTTAGGACTTATCTGTGCTAAACCTACCTGAATTTGGTAACCTTGTTTATTGGATTCTCTGTTTCTGACCCCACCATAAAGAGACTTCCTTCAAAACCGAACAATTGCAGTCAGCTCTTTCCCCATATGCTATCCGTACTCAATTCATCTGCAATAACCCCCTTATTTTACTCCTCGCATTGTGCGCTACTTATAGCTTCATCTTTTTCACAAACCTCTCAAACCTTTTGATCTCCAAATCTTCTCGCAAGCTTGTTCTTGAGCACCAAAACACTCTCTCACCGAAGCTCATCCTGACCGGGTGATTGACGACGGTATCTCTGTGTGCTCACAGCAAGGCATTGCGTCTAGGGTTCTGTAAGTTTTTCAATCTTTATATCTTATCTTTGCTTAGACTGAAACCCTAAGTTAGAAATCGTCTCTTAAGGTCTTCTCCTTGTTCTTTAGGGTGTTCTTCAGTTCTTGCGTTTTGCATTGTCAATAAAACAGTCTGCTTGTCTATCAACCAAATCAGCTCAGTTTTTCTGCTTGATAAAAAAGCATTAGTCAAGATGAGTTCCCAGAATCCAAACAAAAGAGGTCTTTTTGGAAAAAATTGCTGATAAGGTCAAAGGGAAAAAGAAAGCCAAAATGCACCAATCCAAATCAAACCCAACAAATGCGGTGGTGTAGTAAAGAAAGTAACTACTAAACCATCAAAAAGAGGAAAACAACCCGTGCAACATAATTCAACCTCTTCTTCAGATTACAGTGATTATCAACCAAATACAAACATATCCTCTGATGAAGAAATAGAGCTTAGTGGTGAAATTGACATGATTTGTGGGCATGAGCTAGCTGTTTTAGGTGGAAAGAAACTAAGAGCCGCTAGATTGGTGGCTGAAAGGATCTGGTTTCCTTTTGACAGGCCTTCTTTCAATGAGCAATTCATCACCACATTTCAGAGAAATATTTATATGGGCTACAAAAATAGGAGAAATAAGAATGGTAAACTCCTGTCAGCACTATGCAAGCATCAATATGTTGACTGGAACCAGATTAGCTTTGTTCTAGAATCAAACAGACTTCTAGATTGTGTAAGGTCAACTCCTGGGCTTGCAACTCTTATGTCTTCTGGTAGGCCAGCTTGGAATGAAAACAAAATTATGGAATTCTATGCATCTCTATTAGTGAAAAAGAATAGGCATTACATTCTGTTTACTATTGATGGAAATAAGAGAAAAGTGAGATCACCTCAGTTTGAAGCTGCTATTGGAGCCTCAAGTCCTTTGCTAAACAGAACTAGGATTCATGATAGGATGTTTCCTGAAAATAGATGGAGGCAGATCGGTGACATGCCTGACTTGCAAGTATCTGCTCACATCTACAGAAATATCCATGAGGCTGGATTTAATGCTAATAGGGTTCATTGTTTAACTGCCGAGGCCAAGGCTCTGCTCCTGATTCTCAAACACACAATTTATCCTAAAACTGGCTACAAAGAGAGAGTAACTCCATGTCTTACTTGGTTGCTGCATCTAATTTTGTCAAGACAACCCATTGATCTGACAGATTACATCTTTGGAGAGATGGAAGAAGCTATTTACAGAAAAATGGGCAGTCCTCTTCCTTTTGCCATGCAAATCACTCAAATGTTATTGGCTCAAGGGATCATCTCCTAGCTTGAGAGGGACAGGGATTTCAATTCTAGACCTAAGCAATACAAAATGCCCAAGCCAGTTGCTCAAGATGCAAGGCCTGCAAGAACTTCTACTTCACTACTAGTAATTCATGAGCCAAGTGCTCAAGAAGGCACTGAGATACACGGAATTTCTGATGATGATGGTGGAGCTCCAAGTCACAGCTATCATACTCAGGAATACATTTTTCCAACTCCTGACTTTCCACATACTCCTACAGAAATAGTGGATTACAGCTCTGGACATCACAGTCAGCAAAGGTTTGGACAATCTGAGCACACTGAAGTTTATGTCAGCTCAGAGTCTCATCATGAAGATGAGGAAGTGCACAAATTACAAGAACTAGCAGCTACAGCTAGGTTCATGGAGTCACAGAGATTTCCATCAACAGCCCATGAACATGAAGCAGGTGGCTCTAGGCATCCTCAGGGTCATATGCCAACATTTTCTCAGCACTCAGATGAGGACTCTCATTATTCCCATTTTGCTGAACCTAGTCCACTCATGATTTTGGTCAACAACCATCTTGGTGGGACTCTCAGTCAGGTTGGTTCACTACTTTTGAGCAACAATACAATTCAGACCTCAGACATGCCCAAGAAAACTTTGCAGAAGAAAGAAGATTGGCAGCACAAAGACATAGTGAGCAAATGGTAGCCAATCAATAGCAGTAAGAGATGCTGCAAAAGTCTATCAAGACCAAGCAAGTCTCAGAGATGAAACTTATAAAAGGTTTGATATGATCAGAAGAAATCAATGGGATATGAGGAAATGGTTACGTGAGATCAAGACTGAGGAACTGGTAATCAAGGACAGAATGTATGATCTCAACAAAAAGCAGAATGCTTAAGATGCAAAGATTTACAAGTTTGCTCAAACTGTGTACAAGAACTTTGAGAAGTCTGGCAGTTGCTTGGATTGGCAAGGGGATATGCTTGATTATCTTCGAGATTACTCTGAAGATGCTAGAAATAACTTAGTTTCTAATCGGGAACAACTTGCACAAATCTTGTTGGATAAGTCTGAAGAAACTCAAGAGCTGATCAGAGATGTCCAGCATGACTTCAGTGAACTCACATTCAATCCTTAGCTTGGTGATCCTGATTATCCTAGCTGGTATGATCAAGCCATGGCCACTCCTCATTCTGACAAAGACCAAGAGCAATCATCTCCTTCCCCTCCAAGAAGAAGCACAAGTTCCAGGATGGCAAGCATGCTGAAAAGGACTTTCTCAAAACTCAAGAAGTAACCATTTTGGGTATTGATGCCAAAGGGGGAGAAGAATAGTATATATTTAGGGGGAGCTTACTATCTAAAGAGTTTGTTATATAGAAACTCAAATCTTTCATGGACTTTGCACTTGCTTTTCTTGAATTTATTCTGAATGTTTCTGATATTGCTTCGTGTGTTCAATTAAAATTCATCTCATGAATTCATCCAGGGGGAGTATAAAATATTTGAGTTATTTGTTCTATCAGACTAACTTGTATCTGCAGGATAAGAAATCCTTTTATAGCTCTAAGCAGTATATCAAAGACATTGTCATAAATCACCAAAAAGGGGGAGATTGAGAGCATCTAGGCTCCCTACTTGTGTAAATTATGCTTATTATATAGGTTTTGGTGTTGATGACTGTTGGCGTCAAAAACTTGAGGTAGGGTTTCTGACAACAGCACACCAGACGAACACCAGGTTCAGAGCGTGCCAGTCGATTTGACCTGTAATCGACAAGGAAAAAAAAACAAAATTCACTCAAGCCGATCGTCAAGATCAATCGGCTTAGACTCAATCAGCTTGAAGCCGATCAAGATTAAAGTAACAAGGTAAATCTAATTAGCCGATTAAGGCTAATCAGAGGATAAAGGCAGATCGATTCTGAAGAAGGCGATGCGCAACAAAATCAGAATAAATCGAACCTGGGGCGTAATTGACGAAGATCAACAATCGGCGATGCGCAACTTTATTGATCAAGATCGATTACAAAGGATAAATTACAAGAACTACTCCTAGTCGACAGGAAAAATAGATGAAAAGTAAAGCTGATTGTTTGTATGTGTTGGATTGATGATCTCCCGTAACTTGCTTTGGCTCTTCTTTTATACCCTTCGACCGATCGTGTCCTACTACAACACGCTTCAGAGTCCGTATCTGCGTCGGCCTTATCTTGGACGATTGTTTCCTTAAAAACCTTGCAGTTACCAAATATCTTGGATTCTTTCCAATCCTTAATTTGTTTCCATACCTTTGATTTTATTGCCTAATTTGGATATATTGCCGAATTTTGGTGCAAACATATGCCCCCCATTTTTGAAAGATGACTTGTCATCTATCAAAAATCACAATTATAGGTTTGTTAAATCGGCTAACGTTTAAACTTCACCCATTAACTGCTGCTTTATTCTCGCCGTAAATCTCTGACATGCGGGTAGTGCGCTTTAATTACTATGTCCTTTGAAATTCACTTCCCGCCGTTTCAAAAATTTTATCGTGCTATAAATATATAGCCTCCCGGGACCCATTCCTCACGCTGTACAAGCTCTCAATTCATCCACAATCGGCTTTGTTTGTCAAGGTTCCAATCGGCTTTTAAGCTTTGCTTCCTAATCGGTGCTGAATTGCTTCTATGGATCCTTCCTAGGTATTCATTCCGATCCCAAACAGCAAAGACCAATTTTATCTGGGTCCAGTAGGAAATTTAGAGTCTGATTCAGTAATAAACGAAGAAATCCCTCGTCTTCCTTTGTCGGCCGGGCACAACATAGAGGGTTGGACTAAGAGTTTCAGGGCTTGGCCGACGGCTCTTAAAGGGTGGAGATCATGGTATATTCGTGTAGCAGCTCAAAAGAGGGTTGAATGGGAAAAAATGGGCATAGTTGAATGTCTCCCCCTTTCTTTAGCCGATCCGGAGGCCAATGAGCCCTTAGTGGCCACGGCTTGTTACTACGGTCGGACACTTAATGCCTTCATGTTCCGCAGACCGTCTTGTCGGCCCAACCCTTTTGGATGTTGCTCAATTATGTTGCTTGAGACCTGATGGAGATCAAGTATCGGCTTACAGTGCCAAGCCTAAGTATAAACTTATTAAATCCAAGGGTGAAGGATGGGTGAAATATATCAGAAATAACAACAAGGTCAATGGGATAGTGTCGGATGAGGAGCATGTTGCTTTCTTGAATCTCTGGCTAGACCGATTTTCATTTTGTGGCGCTTCTCTAGGACCAACTCAAGTATATCAAACCATAGCAGAACAACTGGTAGAGGGGCGTCGGCTGGCACTTGGAAAGATATTCCTAGGCGCAGTTTATCGATGATGCACATAATAAGGTGTCGGTGCTTCACTGGTTTTCAAAATTCATCGTCGGAAATGTAGGAGGACCTCTCGGTTTATTCAGATTTGGTTATATTGCTTATTCACCGATCGCTTGAGTTAAATCCTTCGAAGATACGGCTTTCCCGAGAAGATACCCGTAAGGTATGATACCTCGCTTCATAGCTAGCCGATCGTGCGGGAAAGGTTCATGATGTGCTCTGAAATGAGACAAAGGTTACCCCTATCGGCTCTAAGAAATATCTCATTATTTTTTCGCAACTTGATAGCAATGAATTCAAATGAATGATTTCTTGATTATACAAGTACACCGATTTTTCGTGGCCTTCTTTTCTTCACCTTGAAGCCGATAATACCTCGATGCCGCATGATACTTTAGATTTGTTCAAGATTTTCATATCGCCCAGCATTCTACATGTCGGCCTGCACACCAGGAATCGGACGTTCCAACCTTCATATGAATTCTATAATCCTTCAGTTTATGCTCGCGCTTAGGCTTCGGTCGAGTCATCCCGATGCGCCATTGCTTGATCGGCTTCAACCAAGAGCTAGGGTCCGCAATGCCACCGCAGCCAGCCTTGTAATTGAGATTGCCGACGAGCTCCAGATCAAATACTTGCCTCATTTTGTGTTGAATACCCGTCGCTCAGAGCGTTTCTCTTTATGGTGGTCATCCGTTGCAAGTGCGTTATATTCTGACAAGTCACTGTCGGCTATTGTTAATGAGTTTCTTCCAAATCTTTCTGAACCGACGGTAGAGACTAACAGCGATTCAAGTGATGAAACTAACTCTTCGGGTTATACTAACACAAGTCTTATAGATACTGATAAGGTATCAGATCGATTAATACTCTTCTGTATATTAATTTCTTTAAGTATACTCTTAATCTTTGTTTCTTATTTTCAGACTAAAGCTGCTGGCAAAAAGCCGATTTCTGGCCAATCAAGTAGTGGCCAAGCAAAGAGGTCACTTCAGATGACTGGCCTTACAGGGTATACCTCAGGTACCCTGGGAATTCAAAGTCCATCTCTATCGGACATTGAGAAGAAGCAACCAAGTAAGTAAAAATAATCGGCTGATATTTTATCCTTGTTTTTTCTAACTAACTTATAGCCGATTATGTTTCCAGAAAAGAAGAAAACGAAGTATACTAAAGCTCCAAAGAAAGAAAGGGCCTAAACCTCGGAGCAAAGTGGTGAGAGCTCTCATACTTGACCATCGTGCAGTGAACTTGTCATATTATCAATAGGCTATATGTGTCGGCTATTATTTCTTCGAATATATAAACTAACCGTCCGTGCATCTCCTGCAGCCTACTCAATCTGCCCAGGTTGCAAACATTTTAGCAAACCTTCCAAGCATCACAACTCCTGCCTCCCACCAAAGCCGATGTCGAGCACTGTAGTCACTCTCTCTCCGAGGCATCGGACCGATCGATCTATTAGGCTTTTCTTTGGTGATCTTGAAGATCCGTAAATCATGGCGTCCGACCACAGTGCTGAATTCAGAAAAATTCTTCAAGTATCAGAAAAAGCATCGGCTGCCATTACCTCTGCCCCGGGCATGAAAGAAAAACTTAACAAGCTTTTCGACTTGGTTACAAGGCCTCAGTCGGAAATTCTGTCAAATAACCAGCCGATCCGAGACGCCATGGCCTCCGTTGAAGCCGACTTACCCCCAGAAGCCATGGCAGCTCTCCTCAATGTTTGCCATCTAGACGACAGATGATCTGAAGTGGAAGCAGCCCAGGCAAGGATCAACCAGCGTGAAGCCCAAAAAGCCGACAAGAAACTCTTGGATGAACTGGTCGTAGATGCAAAGGCAAAGAAACGCAAATTTGATGCCAACGCGCAGAAGCTGAAATCGACCAAGGAGTCCCTCTCTAAACTTGAAGTTACGAAGAAATTTCTTCTGGAAGAATTGGCCAAAACAGAGAAACAAATTCAAGAAGGCCAAGTCTCCATGGAAGAAACAATATCGGAAATACAGGGTGAAAAAATTGAGATTGCAACGGCTGTGGCACGCGTGAAGGATCAATCGGCTAAAGTGGTACCAGTCCCGGGTAGCGCCAAAGAAGACGAGCGAATCCTTGATGATATCCAAGACGTGATTGCAAGGGCTGCAGGCGCGTTGTCGGCTTTGGGCGCAACTCTCCTGGATCGGGCATTCTATGATCGAACTTCGATCTATCAAACTTTGCTGATTGTTTTGAAAACACTTTGTTCTGAATGCTTATGGATTGTTTTGTAACTCGTTATGTTTATAATCGGCTGTTTAACCAATTTATATTTTGCTCATCTTTGAGTTTGCAATCCTTTCAACCGATTAACGGCATCGTGTTAACCTCGGTTTTTGAACAAGACCTTTAGTCGGCTAGGCTCCGATCCAAACGCTAGGATAGTATTTCTTTAGATATTTCCCATTAATTGCTTTAGGCAAGACATGCCCTTCTAGCGTTTCCAGTAAGTACGAGTTTCCACCGACTAGCCGATTAATTTTATATGGCCCTTCCCATGTAGGCGACCATTTTCCAAATCGGTTATCTTTAGAACCAACAGGTAGTATAGTTTTCCATATTAAATCGGCTTGATCGAAAGATTTAGGCATTACCTTTTATTATGCGCCTTCGCTACTCTGATCTTGTTCTTCTTAAGCCGATCAAGTGTAGACAAACGTAACTCTGCTAACTCGTCCAGGTTGTCGACCACTAAATCATTGTAATCTTGAGCCGACAAACCATTTTGTCTGGCTATTCGTATCGACTCAATATTGATCTCTACGCGAACGGCTTCTTGTCCATACACCAATTGGTAAGGTGAAAGTTTTGTCGCCCGTGATAAGATAACCGATAAGCCCAAAGTGACTCGATAGAGTCGAATGCCAATTCCTTGGCTTCTCATCAATTTTCGCTTGATCAATTTGATTAGCGTTTTATTAGACGACTCGGCTTGTCCATTAGCTTTGAGCATAGTATGGCGAAGAGTTTAACAATTTGATCCCTAAACTCGTTGCGTAACTCAAAACTCATTTGACATGAATACCGTACCTTGGTCGGTCGTGATTGTTTGCGTATTCCAAACCGATGGACGATATGTTCATTCACAAAACTAATCGCTTAATATCGGTCACCTTTTAAGTGGTATAGCCTCGACCCACTTTGAGAAATAATCGGTTGCGCCAAAATAAACTTATGGCCTTTACTCGAGGCAGAAATATTTGGCCGATTATATCTATTCCCAACCTCCGAACGGCCAAGGTTTGATAATTGGATGCAAAGCCGATCTCGGTGCTAGTTATACGCTTGCCAAACTTTTGACATGTCGACATCCTTTGTAATATTTGAAGCAATCCTCTAGCATTGTCGGCCAAAAATAACCTCGTCCGCCTAAGCATCCATTTCATTTTATGTGCCGATTGATGAGAACCACAAATGCCTTCATGCACTTCACCCATCGCCACTCGGGCTTCTTGACCTCAAGACATCTTAACAACAAGCCCTCCATAGTCCGATAATACAATATATCGTCCATAACAACATACTTCAATGCTTGTTGCCGATCCTTCGTTTAAATCGGCTTAGATGGGTCGACGGATAATCTTTAATCCGCTTCTCCAATCGGCAATATCCGTGCACATTATTGCTTTATCTACCGATTCAGTTTCTTGACTTGGCCAACATCTTTATACCCCGATGCTTGTTGGGCCAAAGCATTAGCTCTATCGCTCAATTTTCGAGGAATATGACCGATAGAAAATGATGTAAAAGAGCCGATGATTTCTAAGCACTTATTCTAAGTAATTTACTAACACTTCATCTCGACATTGGTATTCCCTTTATTTGTTGTACTACTAATAGTGAATCACCATATGCCTCAATAGCACTCACTCCAATATTTTCCAATAATCGTAAGCCTTTGAGTAATGCTTCATACTCGGCCAGTTGTTTGAACATCGGCTATTTAGCCTAATGCAAATTCGAAGCTATGTCCTCTAGGTGAAGTGAGTACAATCCGACACCATATCCTTCCTCGCATACCGATCCATCAAAGAACAATTTCCATGGTGCCACCAAGACTAAGTTTGCCGCTGTGTCTGTCCTGTTATGAAATCGGCTAGGACTTGTCCTTTAACCGCTTTGGCCGATTCCGTATGATAAGTCGAACTCGACCAAGGCGTAAGCCCATTTGCCCAGTCGACCTCGCAAAATTGGAGCTGACAATATATACTTTATGACATCGGTTTTGCAGATAACTTTACAAGCCGATGCTAGTATGTAGTGCCTTAGCTTTGTGCATGAGAAGTACAATGATAAACATAATTTTTCGACAAAAGGATACCTGACTTCTGCGTCTAGCAACCGTCGGCTTAAATAAAAGATAACCTTCTCTTTACCATGTACCTCTTGCGCCAAAACAGCTCCAATAGTATCTTCTTCAGCCGAGACATATAATCTGAAGGGAATACCTTTTTTCGGTGCAGCCAGGACTGGAGGGTTGGATAAATACCCTTTTACTTCGTCAAAAGCTTTCTGCTGATCGGCTCCCCATATAAATTCCTCGTTTTCTTTTAACTTCAAGGAATGGGGTAAAAGCACGGATCCTACCAGAGAGGTTCGAGATGAACCGACGGAGGTAGTTAATTTTGCCGATCAACTTTTGTAATTCGTTTTGCATGTTGGTGGCTTAGTATTGGCTATGGCCTTGACCCTTGTTTGGCTAACTTCGATCCTCTTTCATGTACCATAAAGCCTAAGAATTGCCCAAATAGACACACCAAACGCGCACTTGTAAAGATTCATCTTCAAACCGTGCGATCTTATGTTTTAAATACCCTTTCTAAGTCGGCGGATGTTGGAGATCTTTTGCAGATTTTACCACTACATCATCTATATAAATTTCAACAATGTGGCGATTAAATCGTGAAAGATCAGATTCATTGCTCATTGGTAGGTTGCTCCAGCGTTTTTTCGCCGAAAGTCATTACAGTCCACTCGAATAGCCCTATTGCACCGGACATCTGAAGGCTGTTTTTGGTATATCGGCTTCTGCCATGAGTATCTGGTTATACCCGGCATTGCCATCCAGAAAGCTTATGATCTTGTTTCCTGATGCAGCATCGATAAGCATATCGGCTATTGGCATGGGGTATTCGTCTTTTGGCGTCGCCTTGTTCAAATCTCTGAAGTCGACGCACACTCGAAGTTTTCCATTTTTCTTCATTACCGGAACGATGTTGGAAACCCATTCAGCGTATCGGCAAGGCCTGATAAACTTTGCTTCCAACAATCGTTCTATCTCCTCTTTTATGACTTGGTACAAGGCTGGATTAAAACACTCGATCTCGTTTAAATGGCCGATAGCCCGATTTTATGGGTAGCCGATGTTCCACCAGTTGACGGCTTAATCCAGGCATTTCATGATACTCCCAAGCGAAACAATCTTTATAATTTCTAAGTATTTTTATTAGCTTTTCTTTGTATTTCATATCTAGATTTGCACTAACAAAAGTTGGTCTTTTTCTATCATCGCTTCCTATATCGACTTCTTCAAGCAAATCGGTGGATGTGAACCCTTGACCTAACTTTTCGATTTCTTCGAAGTCTTCTATGGCTTCATGGCTATCCGTTGTTTGCCGATAGCTTTGCATTTTGTCCTGTAGCGCCTTCAATGTTTTTCTTGTCCCCATCTGCGCAATACTTCATTTGCCCGATCAAAGGTGCCAGGCTTGACACTGATCGGCATAAGTCCAGTTTTGCTTACGCATATGAAATCGCAGTCGTCCAGCACATTGCCCGATATACACCAAATTCTTCGTGTTGCCAATTCGCGCCGGAGCTAGCCATGGCAATATGGGCGATGTATCGGCTGTGATGACTTCAACTTCTTCTGTTCCATTGAACGAGCGCTTGATGCATGGTCGACGGATACGTGAGCTTGCATGAATCCAATCCCGTCCGAGCAAAGACTGCGTAATTTCCTTTGGCATCAATTACAAAGAACGCCGTCGGCAAGGTCTTGCTACCGACGATCGACTCGTGACCATGACACCTTTTGCTTCAGAGGGTCGCCTGTGAAGTCATTCGAACCATGTTAGTTTTGATTAAGTCTTCGTCGGACTTTTTTTACATGTTGTGTATGGCATTAGATTCATTTGTGGCGCCTTCGCCTACCAAAGATCCTTGATATCGGCTTGCCATTTATATATCCTTTCAGTGCACAGAGGTTTGAGATGCGGTGATCGTCTTTGGGTTTTTCAAAGATGGCGCTCAGACTCGGAGCATAATCGAGCAATCGCCTCTTTGGCCGATTCACCTCGACTTTGAACTCGGCGGTAATGTGAACACCATGTTGACATCCATGGAGGTGTGTCATCTCAATCATGGGAGAATCAAGTCGCCACCGATTCAAATCTTCTTCGGCTTGCTCTTTTCTTCTCCACTCTTTCTTGACGCATCTCATTGGACGAAGTTCATTAAACACTTCGCTCTCTCTTTCGGCATCGGCTTCACGAATTTCTTGCGTCCTTAGCCTCTGAAGCCGTCGTCGTTGTGATTTGCTCAGGCCTGATGGGCACCACCTGGGTTTAGGTTCCACCGGCTTTCGTATCTGGCCAGCTAAGTCTCCTTGATCAGAACTAGTCTTGTGTGTCTTGGCTTGGCTTTGCTCTTGATTCGGTTTAGATAATCTTTCATGGACCGCCTTTACGGCTTCGCCTTGCTCTCTAATCGCCCAGATAGTTTATGTCCGGCCGATTGCGCTGGCCAATCGTCTCGGGGATAATGTTCCATAGGGCAGGTGTATGGTGATGGCAATGCTACTCCTCTTTCCCAGCAAAACTGCCAAAAGGGACATCTTCTATGTGCCCTTTCCACATTCTCGATGCGGTACAAGTTATCCGACCGGCGGGTATGATACCGTGGTCGGCTGTTCATCCTTTCATATTTCTCCATTAATTGCGAACGTCGGACCTAACTTTTTCGCCGGGCTGAATTGGAGATTTTTCGCTTGTACCATTTACCCACTTGGGGATTCCCCTTGGGTTTAATGGTCCTTGAATTTTTTCCTTCTCGATCGGCTTCTATTTGTAAGGAGCCGATGGTAATCTTCAGTGTCTGGCTGCCGTCCGAGCTTGATCGTACATCGACTTGTCGATCTTTTTTCTGCTCGTCTTGCATCGGCTCTTTTCCTTTAGCCGAGTAATGCACCATATTGATAGGAAACGGATCGACATCCACCTGCATGGTCGGCTCATCGGCAAACTTCAACCGACCGTCTTCAATAGCAGACTGGATCTGTTGACGAAAGATATTGCAGTCATTAGTGTTATGTGAATAAGAATGATGCCACTTGCAATACCTGCGTTTTTTGATCTCATCGGGCGACGGTATCACATGTCCCTCCGGCAATCGTATTATCTTTTCTTGCAGAAGTAAATCAAAAATACGATCGTACTTGGAAACATCGAAAGAGTATTTGACCTCCGATTTGTTCCTAGTCGGCTTAAGCCAAGAACAGACTAAGGATTTTTTGGATCCTTTTACCCATTCGGCTATATTTATTTCTGCTTCCTCGTCTTCCGACGAATCACTAGGACAATATTCAACCATATTGACCTTAGCCTTATCCTTTTCCTTGTTGTTACTATTTTTAAATCTACCATTAAACACCTTATTGTCAGTGAATCGGCTTTCTTGAGCCGATACGCGATGCAATAAGTGGCTAAGGTCGGCGAATTCCTGCCCACCGAATTTCTCCCTAAGAGGAGGGATCAAACCTTGAAATGCTAAATCGGCGAGTTGATTGTCAGGTAACGTAACGCTAAAACACCGATTCCTGATTTCTCTAAACCTTTTGATGTAATCCGTTACCGGTTCTCCAAACTTTTGGCGATGTAACTCGATCTGAAATTCTTAACTCTAAACCGCCTAAAAGAAGTATTCGTGGAATCGGCTTTCCAAATCGTTCCATAAATGGACCGAATTCGAGGCAAACAAGTGAACCAAGTAAATGCTGCCCCAGATAAAGATAACGGAAATAACCTAATTTTTAGCCCGTCGGACTGGGCCGCTTCACCGCATTGTGCGATAAAGCGTCCAACATGCTCCAGGGTAGTGATAGAATCATCCCCAGAGAATTTGGCAAAGTCCGGGACTCTGAAATTATGAGGGTAAGGCATGCGATCTATGTAATCGGGGTACGGCTTTCTATAGCCGATCACTTTTCCTTTTGGTTGTATGCCAAACTGATCCCTCAAAACGGTACAGATCTGATCGGTCCAATTGGCATTATCGGCCACTGGCACAGCAGGCCCTTGATAATGTCGATCATAATCAGATCCGCCCCGAGTGCAAGCTCGGGTTGCCAATTATGCCGTGCCGTCGGCATTCGATTATACTGATCGTGCCGATTATGCCTAATTTGTGGTTCCGGCACCGGGATAAATGGTTCTGAGTACGTTACTACCCTGTGTGGACCCGGGTTTCTAAGCAGGGTAGGCTCTTGGGGATATCTCTCGGAGCCAATCGGCTGTGAAACCGATTGGGGAAAAGCGTAAAAAGGAGCCGACGGTGGTAGATTGATGGATGGATCATACTTAGCGGCGTCGGTATAGGCGTGGTAATGGCTCACCCCACTTGACCGAGGATCCCTAGGCAATATGACCGTAGGTTGTGTGGGCATCATCGTGGGAGGTGAGGTCATAGCCGATGGTTTAGGATCGGCTGGTGTGCTCTGCGTGTTTTGTGATACTGAAAAAATAGGATAATTTGGCAGAGCTTGTAGTGGGTCATGCAGGCTTCCTGACGAGGCTAACTCTGGGCAATAGATTTAACGCTATTTGCTATCATCGGCTTAAGAGTCGTTACGAGCCGATGATTGGTTTATTAAAGCATGGTGCATGATTGGTTAATCATAGCCGATAATTCGCCCGGCGGGTAGATATCGACTTACCGCTTCGCCGCACTGTGTCTCGTGGTGTTGACCGTCGGCAGGCGGATTTACGTGTAACGCCACGCCTAGTCTTTTGGTAGCAATTTAGCATCATCTCTTCTAACGCGCTTTCCGATCTTCAATCTCTTGACGTTGTTACGTGGTTAAATCGCCCATTGTTGGGACGATTATAGCTTCCGTGTTGAGATCGACGGCGGAATCGACTTCCCAGACGTAGACATTGTCCCACCGGCGTGCCAAGAGTGTGTTGGCGCCAAAAACTTGAGGTAGGGTTTCGACAACAAGACACCGCATTTAACACCGGTTCAGAGAGCGTGCGGTCGATTTGACTCAGAATCGACAAGGAAAAAAACAAAATTCACTCAAGCCGATCGTCAAGATCAATCGGCTTAGACTCAAACAGCTTGAAGCCGATCAAGATTAAAGTAACAAGGTAAATCTAATTAGCCGATTAAGGCTAATCAGAGGATAAAGGCAGATCGATTCTGAAGAAGGCGATGCGCAACAAAATCAGAATAAATCGAACCTGGGGCGTAATTGACGAAGATCAACAATCGGCGATGCGCAACTTTATTGATCAAGATCGATTACAAAGGCTAAATTACAAGAACTACTCCTAGTCGACAGGAAAAATAGATGAAAAGTAAAGCTGATTGTTTGTATGTGTTGGATTGATGATCTCCCGCAACTTGCTTTGGCTCTTCTTTTATACCCTTCGACCGATCGTGTCCTACTACAACACGCTTCAGAGTCCGTATCTGCGTCGGCCTTATCTTGGACGATTGTTTCCTTAAAAACCTTGCAGTTACCAAATATCTTGGATTCTTTCCAATCCTTAATTTGTTTCCATACCTTTGATTTTATTGCCTGATTTGGATATATTGCCGAATTTTGGTGCAAACAATGACTAACTAAAAAGGATACAGTCATATTTGATGATCAAGGCTAAGGTGTTTTTCTAGTTTTGGCTTGGGAGTCGATTCAAGTCATATAGTTAAAATCACCATACTATTAAGAGGGATTATACATAAGAAGTGATCTTGGTTCATATGCAAAATCACTAAGATTACTTGGAGCATAGGACTTTTCATATTTCTCACTCAAAAATCCAAAGCTCTATCTTGATAGCCAAAACAATTCTCTCTGGACCAAACTTCTTTTTACTCAAGCGCTCAAAGATCCTAAGTTCAAAATTCTAACCGAGCGTACAACATGTACGCCGGACCGATATGTTCGGTCCGGCGCAGAGAATTATCTTCACCAAGCGTACTCCATGTACGCCGGACTGACTTTTTCAGTCTGGCGTTAAGAATTCTTCTTTGATTCTTTTTCGACCAAGTATAACTATCATATGTCGGAGCAATCTGAATTCTTTCTTTAATTTAGCCCAGCATAAGTTATATCTCCTCTACATAAAATTCTAAGTTTGTGTTAAAATTTATCTTAAACAAGAAATACAAAGTCTGATGCAAACCAAAATTCTATGTGTACGCCGGACCAACTTTTTCGGTCCGACGCGAACATGTTTCACTCAGATAAAACCAGCCATTTTCCTATGTACGCCGGACCAACTTTTTCGGTCCGGCACAAACTCTATTTGTTGGTACTCAAAAGAAACAAAAACATGTGTACGCCAGACCAACTTTTTCAGTCCGGCGCTAGCATTGTCTTGCAGGTATCAAAGCTAAACAATGCATGTGTACGACGGACCGATATTTTCGGTCCGGCGTAAATGGGTCTCTCTGAGTTCAACAAAGCTTCTCTATCCTATGTACCCCAGACCAAAATATTCGGTCCGACGTGTGTGTAGTTTGACTTATGGTTCATACATCATAGAATTCTTGCAAAAAGGTAGCAGTTGACCTACCCCATCTAACCTACCAACCCCCAATGGGCAAATGGCAGGTGTAACAGTTATCTCTGTTCAGGGCCTATATATAGCATGCCTGGGTTCTCAAACAGGGTAATAGAGCTTTGCACATTCACATATTTGATATCCAGAACATCTTTGACATCATTCAAATCCTATACAACTCTTGATCTTTAGAATGTCTGAGCCTCATTTTCATCAAAAGTTTGAGCTTCAACTCAGAAATCACAAACATTCATTCTGAGCATTTAGAGTGCTTGCTCCAAGCTAAGTCTAGTTTGCATCTAGCTACTGAACCAAGAGGTAGGGCTTGTGGATAGTCTATTACTCTTGGAACTAGTTGTTCCTAGACGGTTGGAGAAGTTGTTGGTGCGACCTATCCAACAGTGATTGTAGAGGACCACCATTGCTGTGAAAGGTTGAGACTCACCTCACTAGAGTAGTGAAAGAGTCAAGATAGTGGAAAACCAAAAGCTATTGAGATTGGCTGTTTGATGAAGCAATACTTCTGAGGAAGTGCTCTAACGGGGACGTAGGAGTGATCTCTGAACCTCGGTGGAAAATTATTGTGTTCTCCTGTGTTTGTTTTTATTGCTCATTATTCTCTTATAGTTTGTCATTCGAAATTCCCTTTCTTACAAAGTTTTCTTGAACAAGTGTTGTGCTAGACTTTTATACTAATTGCTTCCGTTTCTATTTTTTATTGGGAAAAGTTTTTCATAATAATTAAAAAGTTTTAAAGTTGCCTATTCACCCCCCTCTAGGCCAACTTGGTCCTTACAGGTATCTAGAACATGCTTTAGTTGTCATATCAAATTCAATTACTATTCAATTACATTTTGATCAAATGATGCTTTGTGAAATTACTATTGGTATTTACAATTAAACATTGCTTTATGCTATAAGAGCCATATTATGCCTTCAATTGTTTAGCCTTGCATGTAGTTATCATGCATTATATTTCCAAGACTTGCGGAGTGTATTTTGTGCTCACCATTGCAACATCTCCAACTTTCCACAGAAGAGTGTGCAGAAGCTGAAAGTGACTACGATTTCTACGCTTGTGGTTACGACGAAGGTGATCCGGAATGCTAGGACGCGAAACCCAGTCGATGCCTGTTAGGCAAATGGATGGGCTTATCCTGCTATTGTTATTTCATTTTCGCTATTTCTTATTGAACTCAAGCTATGATGCTGCTTATTTGTAATAATTGGCCATAAGGCTAATACTCTTTTGCTTAATTAATATTATGTGCTTCGTGATATGGATGTGTTGTCATCACTGTTTCCACTGTGTGTGCTAGCTTTTCCTGGACTAGCACAGGTTATACACAGAGGGTTCAGATTCGAAAACCGGTCCCAACACTTGCTAGGATCTTAGCTCGCTAGTGTGGGCCGACGTCATCGGGGACAACCGCCTACTCGGTGCATGGAAGGCCCGTCAAATAACTGATGCCCTCCAGCGTCAGCGTCATCTCCCCACAAGGGAGATGATAGGTGTGCATCTCCAGTCGCACGTGGTCGAGAAGAGCCACGAGTAGACTCCTGCCGTAAAGGAACCTCTGGGAGGCACCGCTCCTGAAAGCGTCGTCTGCGCATGTGGCCTCCACCATCCTGGCGAATGGTAGAAATCTAGTGGCCCGCAACCTGCGTGAAAAAGAAGATAGTAAGTTCATATGCATTCATAGTATAATCCAATGGTAACACTGAAATGACTGCACAAACCTTGGTATCCACCGCGCATCGATCCTCCATGCCCTCATGAGGGTGCGCAAGTGTAGGACGAAAGCTCAGTATGCACCTGGCCCTCTGTCGGGGCCTGTGTGGCCAAACAACTACGATGCGACGCATCTATGACAGGATCGATTAGCTAGTACTCCCGCATGGGAGCTGCACCATTGCCCGCCATAACTGCCATGAAAATAACAAACAGATTAGCAAATAACATAGAAATATAAACATCATACAAATAAAAAATAGTTAGCAAACAATATGGAAATATAAACATGACATGCACACAACACTTTCGTTCTGGTTTAGCGTTAGACAATACTTGAAAGTGTGTCCCGTCTCCTTGCAAATTGAGCATTTCTTCACTCGATGGTCACATTCCACAGCGTCTATATCATTGCGGATATATCTTGTTTGGCATCGTCCGACTCCCTTAAGCCTATCGATATTCGGAACCCACCTTGTATGCTCCCACATAAGATGATTCGTGAATGAACCAACCACACCGATACCATACATTTTTCTCAGCTCCAAGTTGCATTTATCACCTCCTTCATAAAACATTGATCCATGAATATGCTCGGATACATATGAATGGTGGAACATGCAGCTCTTACGTGTGCACAAGGCCTGTGTAACAGAAGGAGCTTGTTACATGTGCAGGAACAACTCTGCCTCTCAAGGATGCACTCCTATAGAACTCTACTGCGTTCATCCCACATCCGACTTTGTCCCTACACAATATCTCGAAATACAACTCTCTCGTCCCCATCTTGAACGATCTGTGCATCTCCCCCTTTTTTTGCTTTATCTTCCATGTATGCACTGATCATATCTGCGTACTTTATGGTAGGATTATTCATTACAACCAACGCATTCGCATGACGATCTACGAAGTACTTCGTAATCCCACGAAGAACTCCCTCAACTATAGCAACGAGAGGAAGGGGTCTTAGACCCCTCATCACCCAAATTACACCTCTGCCAGGTTAGTGTAATACCAGGTCTGCAATTAAACATTTATTTTGATGTGCTTGGTTTATTTGGGAAATTTTCATTTTCTTAACTACTTGAGTGGTGGTTTCTAACTTGTTTAAAAATTTGTGTTTCTGGTCCGGGTGTTTTGAGGGCCTGTTAGGGATTTTTCTTTTTTTGGGGAGAGAGTTGGCACCCCTTTTCCTTAATTTCCTCCCCAACTCACCCAACTCCCTCATCACATTTCCCCATCTTGCAACCAGCCAACTCTCCCTCATTTTTTTTGCCCCAACCGAAATTTTCGCTCCAAGCTGCAGCCAGCGTCCTCCCCAAGCCTGCTCCCAGCCAGCTAGCCGCCGGCGAGCTCCTCCGGCCGGCCAGCCGGCGGCGAGCTCCTCCGGTGGCCGGCGGCAGCCCCCAACTTCCCCCCTTGCTGCAGCCCTCCAAACAGCAAGCAGCACCCTCCTACCTTCCTCTTTGGGAGCCAAGAGAGGTATGGATTCTTGATTTCTTGAGCTATGCTTGCTGTATGGGGAGCTTTAGTGGGCTGCAATGGTGCTAGGGTTCCTAGATCTAAAATTTTTTTGGGGGAAACTAGCTCTAGAATGGAGGGAACTCTGTACTCAATTCGGGCTATGCACTGTCCGATTTTGGAGCGCCGATTTGAGGCAATTAGGTTGGTCTCCTTAATTGTTGGCTGTAGAGAATTTTGTTGCTCATGTTCTTAGGTTTCTATAGAGCTCATGAACACTAAAATCCATTCAGCCAATTAAAAGTTACGCCCTTTTTGGTGCTTGCTGTCCTTATTGTGTTGAGAGAGTAAGGCTGATTGTTCATCTGTCGATTTGAGGTAGTTGCATGCCGAATTAGAATTTCTTATTGCCTAGAGAAAGCTAGGATTTTTCCTGTAGATCAATAAAATGTATTTGTTTGCTTGATTTGGGTTCAAGAATCAAAAGATATGATAGATTGAAGTAGCTGTCCAGAAATGTGTTTGCTGAAATTTCAGAGAGTAAAGCTGATTGTTCATCTGTCGATTTGAGCTAGTTGCATGCCGAATTAGAATTTCTTGTTGCCTAGAGAAAGCTAGGATTTTTCCTGTAGATCAAGAAAATGTATTTGTTTGCTTGATTTGAGTTCAAGAATCAAAAGATATGACAGGTTGAAGTTGCTGTCCTGAAAATGTATTTGCTGAAATTTCAGAGTGGAAGGCTGAGGTTTAGGTTATGATTTGAGGACTTTTTAAGCATCCCCTGTTTGAATGGCTGTATCATGATGGTAGTTTATCCTCTTGTGGACATTTTTTTTTATCAAAAGAAATCTAATTCTGGTCTAGCCATTTGGATGCTGTGCTCGTTTTACTAATTGCCGTCCAAATGGTCTTTTAATTAGGTTTTGGGGCTTGTTTCGGATTAGGGCGTAGTTGCGCGTTGTAATGTGGTGTTTTTGTTTAGTGTCTGAGAATGAATATGCAACCGTAATATTGTTTTCAGGTGGAGAAGCTCCGGGTGTGGCCTTTTTCCTCACACCACCCCCGCCCCGCGGTTGAGGCAAGTGTATCGATTTAAGAAATGTTGCTAATATGGTTTGCGAAACTTGCTTAATGAATATTATTTCATTGTTCTAACTAATTGATTAGCCTTATTACCATGATGTTGTGCGTGAATATAAATATGCTGACTTTGCTAAGGATTATGGTTGTATCTATGAGTATGTCTAAAATGATGAACATGTGATGATGATGAAAATGCATTATGATGGTTGTGGCTTGGTAGGGCATTGATTGATTATTGTTTTGCGACTTAACCGCTAAATAGAATTTATATGCCTTGTTACCATATTTTTCTCATGAGTATGATAAGATAATGTGAACGGTGAGTTGATGGATATGAAGACATGTTAATGCTTATGTAATTGGTTATGGCTTTGAGAACGAAATCTATGATTTACTCATGTGAAATTACATATATGCATTCATAAAGGAAGAGGCGACCCATTCGATGCAGGGCCTCTGACTCACATGTAGTGAGTACGAAAGTCCTACCTCGTAGTCCCATACACACGTGTATGGGAGCGAGTCCGTAAGAGTAGGCACCCTCCACGGGATGGAAGGGATTGAGAGGGTGCACATCGACGGTGTGCACTCGGCAATACCGGTATGTGCAAAGAAAAGATGCATTCATGAGCATGCATATTGCATTGCATCGCTAATAATGATTATTGTGTTAATGTGATGTGTGTTTCGGATAGAGCCGTGGACTCCTCCCAAGAGGTTTATTGAGGTATGTGTTTGATATAAGCAATGAGGTAAAGGAGGTAAATGGTATTGATACAAATGCTTTATGAACTTACTGTTTTGTATACTAATTATGAGTATGTTGTTGAGTTAAATGCATTAACTGCTTACGATATGATTGTTGGATGCACTTTGTTTGAGTCTTGACTCACGCTTGTTTGTTTAATGTTTTTAGGTACTCAAGTCGTGTTGCCGGGTTGGGACATAGATTCACTTCCTCACATCATGCCATGATCAATCCATAGAATGGAAGAATGTCGCATGTTATTAATTAGTGTTGGCTTATTGTGATCGGTTTGTTTGTGGTTGCGGATTAAGCTTTGTGTTGATCCAAACTAAGTTCTTCCGAAGTAGCCTTTATGTTCTTTGTGTTGTTGTAATTAGTTGATGGAAATTGTAATTGTATAGTCGTTGTTTAAAGTAGCAGCTAGTTTTTTTGCTTTTGCATGAGATGATTATTCAGTTATCATGATTATATTGTTGTTTGTCTGCTGAGTGGATGTCCGATATCTAGGGTAGGTGCTGCCGAAATTCTTTAGTAGGATTTCGGAAGTTTTAGAATTGTTTTGTGTTGTAACTTGTTTGGTAGCTTGTTTCATGACTACTTTGTTGTTGATCTTCTTATTTAGTCGTTTATTCTGTGTTTTTTGGTGACACTCGGGGCATTGGAGGTGCCGGGGTGTTACAGTTGGTATCAGAGCGGGCTTTAGGTCCGTGGCATGTGAATTTAGTAATTTACTCTAGAGTAAACTAAAAGTTTGTTGTGTGGAATTAGAAACATGGCATAGGTGTCTAGTTTTAAAATTTGGCCTTAGGGAAATAACCTTAAAATCTGGAATAGTGTGGTTCATTAATTTAAAACTTGACACACTCTGATGCACAGTAGGAAGGGATGGGTATTATTACATTACGCTTATATGTTTTATTTGAGCTTTGTTGATGAATGCTAAATATGTTGTTGCATATTGCTATGCTTATGAAATAAATGATTGAATTAATATGCTTATGTGTGTTGGTTAAGCCGAAAGGTTTCGACCTTGTTCTTTTGGCCGTGTTGTGGGCCTTGCTAGTAGGTGTGGTTGGTTAGTGCCACCCCTTGAGGTTTGGGAACCTCTCGTAGGTGAGAGTCGCGTCTTTCAAGGCATAGTTTAGAGTAAGGAGGAAGGTTTGTTTCTTTTGTCTCTGATGTTTAGAGACCAAGAGAAAAGATAAGTGATGAATCCTTTCGAAATGCTTTTACCGCTCAAGCGTTCGGTTTGGTGGGTTCTTTGTGGAGAAAAGTAATGTTGTTCTTGTGTTTGTTATTCCTTGAGTTCTAAAGAATTTATTGAAGTTTTGATGTGAAACTCAAGTCATGTGGAGTTAAGTTTTGGGTCTTTAACGAAAAGTTTTGATTGATCGTTTGGTTTTTCCCTTGCATTTATCTTCCTTCATTGAAGTAATAAATCTTGAAATTTGTTTGAGGAATTGTTCCCATCGAGTTTGGGAATTCGAGAGTCGAGTTCTCTTGTGGTTTATGGTTGGGTTTCTTTTACGAAATAAAGGTTTTTACTGGTGTTGTTCATGTTTAAGAATCATGGTTTTCCTTAAAGGTTGGGTATGTGACCCACGAGGATGTTCAAGACGTTAAGTGTATGATTAGTAGTTAGAACTTTGAGATGATGTGGGTGGCTGATTATATTAAAGTGAACTTGTAGGTTGTTTAAAAAACAACCTAATTTATCGTGGTGGTAGAGAAAGATTAATTGAGATGGCAATTGATCTAAAGTGAGTGTTGATTAGTGTTTTATGCGAAGTGTTGCGAGTCCCGAAATTAATCGGAAGTACGGGATTGTGTCCTCGATAATGCTAGTATTGATCTCGACTGAGAAGGTCTAGATTCTTTTGTAGATGAATTTATTATAGCAAGGTGTTGATGTAAAGTACCAGAGTACAATGGTGTAAAGATTTGAGGGTTGTTGGTCCATGTTTCTCATGAGTTAATTAGTATTTTGGGTCAACAAAATGACTTAATCGATGTGTAATCAAAGAATAGGGATAAGGAATGATTGTATGAAAGGTTGAGCTTGTCCTTGACAAATGTCTGTCTAGGATATGTATTTATGAAATATGGCTAGTGGAGATCGTATAGCGTGGTTAGGATTAATTATTGGTGGAATGAACTGGGGATATTGAGTATGTGAATTGGGGATTGTACGAAAGGTAATTGTTGTGTACGCTGAAATAAGTGTTGAAAAAAAGATATATATTAAGCTTGGAATAAACCATTGGTTCGTCATGGTTAGTAGATCAAAAGAAAATGATGACGCAAGTCTTATGTTGAATTAACTGCAAGTTATTGGTGTTGAAGAAATAAGGAAGTGGTTTTCCTTCTGATTGTCATGAGATAGACTTGGTTAGGGTTCGATGATAATATGACCGTGGTGGTTATATGAATAGGTGAAGGAAATTAAAAGAAAAATTGGGTTTTGTAACTTTTGTTCAAACCTGTTGGACTTTTCAGGATTTTGTGAATATGAAATCTTTAATGGCTAAAGTATTGGAATACTAGAAATGGTGGGATTCGAGTTGGATCTTCTTTTATGGGTTTACGGATTCAAGTGATTTCTACTTATGAAGTGGGTTCTGTTGGGAATAAGTTTCCCATCCTCTTGAAAGAAAAATGTGCAGGTTGGGTGCTTAGATGTTTGGCTTGAGAATCGGTTTCCTCTTCCAAAACGTTGATTTTAGTTAAACGTGAGAGGTTCTGCTTTGGTGAAAGCGAACTGATTTGTTCCTGATTTTTTTAGGCTTCGTCAAGATTTGTGTGAGTCTCTCTTTAAGATTTGTGTGAGTCTCTCTTTACTTTGAGTTTCTCCTAGTTTGAATTTTATCACATTGATTCAAGATGATAAAAGTGGTTTATGTGATGTAAAATAATTGAGTTTTTCCTTTGCGTTTTGACTTGGGAAAAGAAAATGAGAGATCTTTGGGTTTTGTCGAGTTCTCTCCAAGATGAATTTTAGTGTGTTGGGCTCAAGGTGATGTATGTGGTTCACTTGGTTCAAGAGAATTGTAATTCTTTTGCTTTCTAGCTGGAGTTAAGAATATGAGTGTTTATGGTCTAGAGTTGAGTATATTAAAGGATTATACTTTTGGATTTGGTTTTGAGTGAAAGAATGTGAGGGCGAGACCCTCTTAGGAAGGAGCCGCTTGTGGTTTGGTAATGATCTCTGGTCCTAGCATGAGCTAGACGTTGGCCGTTAGTGGTTTATTGGTGGAGTATGATGGAGGCTTGTGATATCGGTTCAAATCTTTTGGAAGTAGCGTTGGTTATTAAGGTGATGTCAATTGAAGTGAAATGTTCATTGTGAACATTTGTTTTAACTATTTGTTATTGGGTGTGGTATATGCCTAAGAGAGGTTAGAATAAAAGAATTTATATCGTGGTTTACAACTGAAGGGAAATTATGCCAAGGTGCGCTATTTCCTTCGATGGCCTTGGTTGGTTATGGCCCTTTTGGTGGAAGAGATGGGACTTTGTGTATTTGATTCTTTGGGGTTGAGGTTGGAACCCGGAATATTTAAACGAATGTAAGAGTGATTAGTTGATATTTGGTTTAGAGGCGTGTTAGAATGAAAAGCCTCGTATCGTTCTAGCTGTCATGAATAAGATGAAGATTGAGATAATTCTGGTGAGATTCCTTGTTCAGGAAGTTCATTGGAATCTTCAATGCTAGGAAGTTTTGCCCCTTGCAAATTTAAGTAGAAATTGGAGTGAATATATAGTCTTGAGAAGAGAAAGCTTGGTCTAAGGTGAGTCAAATCACTTTCGTTAAAAGTTGGACTTGGAAATTTGATTTGTCGTTTGGATTCATTTGAATTCTTGTGTGGTTGCTTTGAGTTGCAAGCCATTGTGAACTTTGATTTGTTGTAGTTGATGTTCTTCGAATTCGTGGTCGAATTCCATTAAGGGGGAGAGAATGTAATACCAGGTCTGCAATTAAACATTTATTTTGATGTGCTTGGTTTATTTGGGAAATTTTCATTTTCTTAACTACTTGAGTGGTGGTTTCTAACTTGTTTAAAAATTTTGTTTCTGGTCCGGGTGTTTTGAGGGCTGTTAGGGATTTTTCTTTTTGGGGAGAGAGTTGGCACCCCTTTTCCTTAATTTCTCCCCAACTCACCCAACTCCCTCATCACATTTCCCCATCTTGCAACCAGCCAACTCTCCCTCATTTTTTTTGCCCCAACCGAAATTTTCGCTCCAAGCTGCAGCCAGCGTCCTCCCAAGCCTGCTCCCAGCCAGCTAGCCGCGAGCTCCTCCGCCGGCCAGCCGGCGGCGAGCTCCTCCGTGGGGCGGCAGCCCCAACTTCCCCTTGTTGCAGCCCTCCAAACAGCAAGCAGCACCCTCCTACCTTCCTCTTTGGGAGCCAAGAGAGGTATGGATTCTTGATTTCTTGAGCTATGCTTGCTGTATGGGGAGCTTTAGTGGGCTGCAATGGTGCTAGGGTTCCTAGATCTAAAATTTTTTTGGGGGAAACTAGCTCTAGAATGGAGGGAACTCTGTACTCAATTCGGGCTATGCACTGTCCGATTTTGGAGCGCCGATTTGAGGCAATTAGGTTGGTCTCTTAATTGTTGGCTGTAGAGAATTTTGTTGCTCATGTTCTTAGGTTTCTATAGAGCTCATGAACACTAAAATCCATTCAGCCAATTAAAAGTTACGCCCTTTTTGGTGCTTGCTGTCCTTATTGTGTTGAGAGAGTAAGGCTGATTGTTCATCTGTCGATTTGAGGTAGTTGCATGCCGAATTAGAATTTCTTATTGCCTAGAGAAAGCTAGGATTTTTCCTGTAGATCAATAAAATGTATTTGTTTGCTTGATTTGGGTTCAAGAATCAAAAGATATGATAGATTGAAGTAGCTGTCCAGAAATGTGTTTGCTGAAATTTCAGAGAGTAAAGCTGATTGTTCATCTGTCGATTTGAGCTAGTTGCATGCCGAATTAGAATTTCTTGTTGCCTAGAGAAAGCTAGGATTTTCCTGTAGATCAAAAAATGTATTTGTTTGCTTGATTTGAGTTCAAGAATCAAAAGATATGACAGGTTGAAGTTGCTGTCCTGAAAATGTGTTTGCTGAAATTTCAGAGTGGAAGGCTGAGGTTTAGGTTATGATTTGAGGACTTTTAAGCATCCCTGTTTGAATGGCTGTATCATGATGGTAGTTTATCCTCTTGTGGACATTTTTTTTTATCAAAAGAAATCTAATTCTGGTCTAGCCATTTGGATGCTGTGCTCGTTTTACTAATTGCCGTCCAAATGGTCTTTTAATTAGGTTTTGGGGCTTGTTTCGGATTAGGGCGTAGTTGCGCGTTGTAATGTGGTGTTTTTGTTTAGTGTCTGAGAATGAATATGCAACCGTAATATTGTTTTCAGGTGGAGAAGCTCCGGGTGTGGCCTTTTTCCTCACACCACCCCCGCCCCGAGGTTGAGGCAAGTGTATCGATTTAAGAAATGTTGCTAATATGGTTTAAGAAACTTGCTTAATGAATATTATTTCATTGTTCTAACTAATTGATTAGCCTTATTACCATGATGTTGTGCGTGAATATAAATATGCTGACTTTGCTAAGGATTATGGTTGTATCTATGAGTATGTCTAAAATGATGAACATGTGATGATGATGAAAATGCATTATGATGGTTGTGGCTTGGTAGGGCATTGATTGATTATTGTTTTGCGACTTAACCGCTAAATAGAATTTATATGCCTTGTTACCATATTTTTCTCATGAGTATGATAAGATAATGTGAACGGTGAGTTGATGGATATGAAGACATGTTAATGCTTATGTAATTGGTTATGGCTTTGAGAACGAAATCTATGATTTACTCATGTGAAATTACATATATGCATTCATAAAGGAAGAGGCGACCCATTCGATGCGGGCCTCTGACTCACATGTAGTGAGTACGAAAGTCCTACCTCGTAGTCCCATACACACGGGTGTATGGGAGCGAGTCCGTAAGAGTAGGCACCTCCACGGGATGGAAGGGATTGAGAGGGTGCACATGCGACGGGTGTGCACTCGGCAATACCGGTATGTGCAAAGAAAAGATGCATTCATGAGCATGCATATTGCATTGCATCGCTAATAATGATTATTGTGTTAATGTGATGTGTGGTTTCGGGATAGAGCCGTGGACTCCTCCCAAGAGGTTTATTGAGGTATGTGTTTGATATAAGCAATGAGGTAAAGGAGGTAAATGGTATTGATACAAATGCTTTATGAACTTACTGTTTTGTATACGAATTATGAGTATGTTGTTGAGTTAAATGCATTAACTGTTTACGATATGATTGTTGGATGCACTTTGCTGAGTCTTGGACTCACGCTTGTTTGTTTAATGTTTTTAGGTACTCCGAAGTCGTGTTGCCGGGTTGGGACATAGATTCACTTCCCTCACATCATGCCATGATCAATCCATAGAATGGAAGAATGTCGCATGTTATTAATTAGTGTTGGCTTATTGTGATCAGTTTGTTTGTGGTTGCGGATTAAGCTTTGTGTTGATCCGAAACTAAGTTCTTCTGGAAGTAGCCTTTATGTTCTTTGTGTTGTTGTAATTAGTTGATGGAAATTGTAATTGTATAGTCGTTGTTTAAAGTAGCAGCTAGTTTTTTTTGCTTTTGCATGAGATGATTATTCAGTTATCATGATTATATTGTTGTTTGTCTGCTGAGTGGATGTCCGATATCTAGGGTAGGTGCTGCCGAAATTCTTTAGTAGGATTTCGGAAGTTTTAGAATTGTTTTGTGTTGTAACTTGTTTGGTAGCTTGTTTCATGACTACTTTGTTGTTGATCTTCTTATTTAGTCGTTTATTCTGTGTTTTTGGTGACACTCGGGCATTGGAGGTGCCGGGGTGTTACAGTTGGTATCAGAGCGGGCTTTAGGTCCGTGGCATGTGAATTTAGTAATTTACTCTAGAGTAAACTAAAAGTTTGTTGTGTGGAATTAGAAACATGGCATAGGTGTCTAGTTTTAAAATTTGGCCTTAGGGAAATAACCTTAAAATCTGGAATAGTGTGGTTCATTAATTTAAAACTTGACACACTCTGATGCACAGTAGGAAGGGATGGGTATTATTACATTACGCTTATATGTTTTATTTGAGCTTTGTTGATGAATGCTAAATATGTTGTTGCATATTGCTATGCTTATGAAATAAATGATTGAATTAATATGCTTATGTGTGTTGGTTAAGCCGAAAGGTTTCGACCTTGTTCTTTTGGCCGTGTTGTGGGCCTTGCTAGTAGGTGTGGTTGGTTAGTGCCACCCCTTGAGGTTTGGGAACCTCTCGTAGGTGAGAGTCGTCGTCTTTCGCGGCATAGTTTAGAGTAAGGAGGGAAGGTTTGTTTCTTTTGTCTCTGATGTTTAGAGACCAAGAGAAAAAGATAAGTGATGAATCCTTTCGAAATGCTTTTACCGTTCTGGCGTTCGGTTTGGTGGGTTCTTTTGTGGAGAAAAGTAATGTTGTTCTTGTGTTTGTTATTCCTTGAGTTCTAAAGAATTTATTGAAGTTTTGATGTGAAACTCAAGTCATGTGGAGTTAAGTTTTGGGTCTTTAACGAAAAAGTTTTGATTGATCGTTTGGTTTTTCCCCTTGCATTTATCTTCCTTCATTGAAGTAATAAATCTTGAAATTTGTTTGAGGAATTGTTCCCCATCAGAGTTTGGGAATTCGAGAGTCGAGTTCTCTTGTGGTTTATGGTTGGGTTTCTTTTTCTGGAAATAAAGGTTTTTACTGGTGTTGTTCATGTTTAAGAATCATGGTTTTCCTTAAAGGTTGGGTATGTGACCCACGAGGATGTTCAAGACGTTAAGTGTATGATTAGTAGTTAGAACTTTGAGATGATGTGGGTGGCTGATTATATTAAAGTGAACTTGTAGGTTGTTTAAAAAAAACAACCTAATTTATCGTGTGGTAGAGAAAGATTAATTGAGATGGCAATTGATCTAAAGTGAGTGTTGATTAGTGTTTTATGCGAAGTGTTGCGAGTCCTGGAAATTAACTGGAAGTACGGGATTGTGTCCTGATAATGCTAGTATTGATCTCGACTGAGAAGGTCTAGATTCTTTTGTAGATGAATTTATTATAGCAAGGTGTTGATGTAAAGTACCAGAGTACAATGGTGTAAAGATTTGAGGGTTGTTGGTCCATGTTTCTCATGAGTTAATTAGTATTTTGGGTCAACAAAATGACTTAATCGATGTGTAATCAAAGAATAGGGATAAGGAATGATTGTATGAAAGGTTGAGCTTGTCCTTGACAAATGTCTGTCTAGGATATGTATTTATGAAATATGGCTAGTGGAGATCGTATAGCGTGGTTAGGATTAATTATTGGTGGAATGAACTGGGGATATTGAGTATGTGAATTGGGGATTGTACGAAAGGTAATTGTTGTGTACGCCGAAATAAGTGTTGAAAAAAAGATATATATTAAGCTTGGAATAAACCATTGGTTCGTCATGGTTAGTAGATCAAAAGAAAATGATGACGCAAGTCTTATGTTGAATTAACTGCAAGTTATTGGTGTTGAAGAAATAAGGAAGTGGTTTTCCTTCTGATTGTCATGAGATAGACTTGGTTAGGGTTCGATGATAATATGACTGGTGGTGGTTATATGAATAGGTGAAGGAAATTAAAAGAAAAATTGGGTTTTGTAACTTTTGTTCAAACCTGTTGGACTTTTCAGGATTTTGTGAATATGAAATCTTTAATGGCTAAAGTATTGGAATACTAGAAATGGTGGGATTCGAGTTGGATCTTCTTTTATGGGTTTACGGATTCAAGTGATTTCTACTTATGAAGTGGGTTCTGTTGGGAATAAGTTTCCCATCCTCTTGAAAGAAAAATGTGCAGGTTGGGTGCTTAGATGTTTGGCTTGAGAATCGGTTTCCTCTTCCAAAACGTTGATTTTAGTTAAACGTGAGAGGTTCTGCTTTGGTGAAAGCGAACCGATTTGTTCTGATTTTTTTAGGGCTTCATCAAAGATTTGTGTGGAGTCTCTCTTTAAGATTTGTGTGAGTCTCTCTTTTACTTTGAGTTTCTCCTAGTTTGAATTTTATCACATTGATTCAAGATGATAAAAGTGGTTTATGTGATGTAAAATAATTGAGTTTTTCCTTTGCGTTTTGACTTGGGAAAAGAAAATGAGAGATCTTTGGGTTTTGTCGAGTTCTCTCCAAGATGAATTTTAGTGTGTTGGGCTCAAGGTGATGTATGTGGTTCACTTGGTTCAAGAGAATTGTAATTCTTTTGCTTTCTAGCTGGAGTTAAGAATATGAGTGTTTATGGTCTAGAGTTGAGTATATTAAAGGATTATACTTTTGGATTTGGTTTTTGAGTGAAAGAATGTGAGGGCGAGACCCTCTTAGGGAAGGAGCCGTTTGTGGTTTGGTAATGATCTCTGGTCCTAGCATGAGCTAGACGTTGGCCGTTAGTGGTTTATTGGTGGAGTATGATGGAGGCTTGTGATATCGGTTCGAAATCTTTTGGAAGTAGCGTTGGTTATTAAGGTGATGTCAAATTGAAGTGAAATGTTCTGTTGTGAACATTTGTTTTAACTATTTGTTATTGGGTGTGGTATATGCCTAAGAGAGGTTAGAATAAAAGAATTTATATCGTGGTTTACAACTGAAGGGAAATTATGCCAAGGTGCGCTATTTCCTTCGATGGCCTTGGTTGGTTATGGCCCTTTTGGTGGAAGAGATGGGACTTTGTGTATTTGATTCTTTGGGGTTGAGGTTGGAACCCGGAATATTTAAACGAATGTAAGAGTGATTAGTTGATATTTGGTTTAGAGGCGTGTTAGAATGAAAAGCCTCGTATCGTTCTAGCTGTCATGAATAAGATGAAGATTGAGATAATTCTGGTGAGATTCCTTGTTCAGGAAGTTCATTGGAATCTTCAATGCTAGGAAGTTTTGCCCCTTGCAAATTTAAGTAGAAATTGGAGTGAATATATAGTCTTGAGAAGAGAAAGCTTGGTCTAAGGTGAGTCAAATCACTTTCGTTAAAAGTTGGACTTGGAAATTTGATTTGTCGTTTGGATTCATTTGAATTCTTGTGTGGTTGCTTTGAGTTGCAAGCCATTGTGAACTTTGATTTGTTGTAGTTGATGTTCTTCGAATTCGTGGTCGAATTCCATTAAGGGGGAGAGAATGTAATACCAGGTCTGCAATTAAACATTTATTTTGATGTGCTTGGTTTATTTGGGAAATTTTCATTTTCTTAACTACTTGAGTGGTGGTTTCTAACTTGTTTAAAAATTTTTGTTTCTGGTCCGGGTGTTTTGAGGGCCTGTTAGGGATTTTTCTTTTTTTGGGGAGAGAGTTGGCACCCCTTTTCCTTAATTTCCTCCCCAACTCACCCAACTCCCTCATCACATTTCCCCATCTTGCAACCAGCCAACTCTCCCTCATTTTTTTTGCCCCAACCGAAATTTTCGCTCCAAGCTGCAGCCAGCGTCCTCCCCAAGCCTGCTCCCAGCCAGCTAGCCGCCGGCGAAGCTCCTCCGGCCGGCCAGCCGTGGCGAGCTCCTCCGGTGGGCGGCAGCCCCAACTTCCCTTGTTGCAGCCCTCCAAACAGCAAGCAGCACCCTCCTACCTTCCTCTTTGGGAGCCAAGAGAGGTATGGATTCTTGATTTCTTGAGCTATGCTTGCTGTATGGGGAGCTTTAGTGGGCTGCAATGGTGCTAGGGTTCCTAGATCTAAAATTTTTTGGGGAAACTAGCTCTAGAATGGAGGAACTCTGTACTCAATTCGGGCTATGCACTGTCCGATTTTGGAGCGCCGATTTGAGGCAATTAGGTTGGTCTCTTAATTGTTGGCTGTAGAGAATTTTGTTGCTCATGTTCTTAGGTTTCTATAGAGCTCATGAACACTAAAATCCATTCAGCCAATTAAAAGTTACGCCCTTTTTGGTGCTTGCTGTCCTTATTGTGTTGAGAGAGTAAGGCTGATTGTTCATCTGTCGATTTGAGGTAGTTGCATGCCGAATTAGAATTTCTTATTGCCTAGAGAAAGCTAGGATTTTTCCTGTAGATCAATAAAATGTATTTGTTTGCTTGATTTGGGTTCAAGAATCAAAAGATATGATAGATTGAAGTAGCTGTCCAGAAATGTGTTTGCTGAAATTTCAGAGAGTAAAGCTGATTGTTCATCTGTCGATTTGAGCTAGTTGCATGCCGAATTAGAATTTCTTGTTGCCTAGAGAAAGCTAGGATTTTTCCTGTAGATCAAGAAAATGTATTTGTTTGCTTGATTTGAGTTCAAGAATCAAAAGATATGACAGGTTGAAGTTGCTGTCCTGAAAATGTGTTTGCTGAAATTTCAGAGTGGAAGGCTGAGGTTTAGGTTATGATTTGGGGACTTTTTAAGCATCCCCTGTTTGAATGGCTGTATCATGATGGTAGTTTATCCTCTTGTGGACATTTTTTTTTATCAAAAGAAATCTAATTCTGGTCTAGCCATTTGGATGCTGTGCTCGTTTTACTAATTGCCGTCCAAATGGTCTTTTAATTAGGTTTTGGGGCTTGTTTCGGATTAGGGCGTAGTTGCGCGTTGTAATGTGGTGTTTTTGTTTAGTGTCTGAGAATGAATATGCAACCGTAATATTGTTTTCAGGTGGAGAAGCTCCGGTGTGGCCTTTTCCTCACACCACCCCGCCCATGATTGAGGCAAGTGTATCGATTTAAGAAATGTTGCTAATATGGTTTATAAACTTGCTTAATGAATATTATTTCATTGTTCTAACTAATTGATTAGCCTTATTACCATGATGTTGTGCGTGAATATAAATATGCTGACTTTGCTAAGGATTATGGTTGTATCTATGAGTATGTCTAAAATGATGAACATGTGATGATGATGAAAATGCATTATGATGGTTGTGGCTTGGTAGGGCATTGATTGATTATTGTTTTGCGACTTAACCGCTAAATAGAATTTATATGCCTTGTTACCATATTTTTTCTCATGAGTATGATAAGATAATGTGAACGGTGAGTTGATGGATATGAAGACATGTTAATGCTTATGTAATTGGTTATGGCTTTGAGAACGAAATCTATGATTTACTCATGTGAAATTACATATATGCATTCATAAAGGAAGAGGCGACCCATTCTGATGTGGGCCTCTGTACTCACATGTAGTGAGTACGAAAGTCCTACCTCGTAGTCCCATACACACGGGTGTATGGGAGCGAGTCCGTAAGAGTAGGCACCCTCCACGGGATGGAAGGGATTGAGAGGGTGCACACTGACGGGTGTGCACTCGGCAATACCGGTATGTGCAAAGAAAAGATGCATTCATGAGCATGCATATTGCATTGCATCGCTAATAATGATTATTGTGTTAATGTGATGTGTGGTTTCGGATAGAGCCGTGGACTCCTCCCAAGAGGTTTATTGAGGTATGTGTTTGATATAAGCAATGAGGTAAAGGAGGTAAATGGTATTGATACAAATGCTTTATGAACTTCTTGTTTTGTATACGAATTATGAGTATGTTGTTGAGTTAAATGCATTAACTGCTTTACGATATGATTGTTGGATGCACTTTCTCGAGTCTTGGACTCACGCTTGTTTGTTTAATGTTTTTAGGTACTCAAGTCGTGTTGCGGGTTGGGACATAGATTCACTTCCTCACATCATGCCATGATCAATCCATAGAATGGAAGAATGTCGCATGTTATTAATTAGTGTTGGCTTATTGTGATCGGTTTGTTTGTGGTTGCGGATTAAGCTTTGTGTTGATCCGAAACTAAGTTCTTCTGGAAGTAGCCTTTATGTTCTTTGTGTTGTTGTAATTAGTTGATGGAAATTGTAATTGTATAGTCGTTGTTTAAAGTAGCAGCTAGTTTTTTTTGCTTTTGCATGAGATGATTATTCAGTTATCATGATTATATTGTTGTTTGTCCACGAGTGGATGTCCGATATCTAGGGTAGGTCTTTGCCAAATTCTTTAGTAGGATTTCGGAAGTTTTAGAATTGTTTTGTGTTGTAACTTGTTTGGTAGCTTGTTTCATGACTACTTTGTTGTTGATCTTCTTATTTAGTCGTTTATTCTGTGTTTTTTGGTGACACTCGGGGCATTGGAGGTGCCGGGGTGTTACAGTTAGTCATCATGACACCGTACCTTGCACTGTCCGTATAGTAAAGCAAAGCCCACTTCTCTTTTGGCTCATTTTCAATCCATTCGGAGAAGCAATTCATGGCCGTGCCAGTCCTAACCAATTGTGAAGGGTCTGGAGGTAAGTCATGAAGCTCTATGGGGGCCTCTTCCACGCTAGGATTCAGGTCCTTCGCAGCCTCTGTTGTATGCTTCCTTGTCAGTTCGTCTAGCTTTGTCCATAGTGAATCAAAGTTCTGCTGTTGATTCTGATCGCACAACCTCTTGAACAACTTTGTTAGAGCCTTATTTATGATTTTCTTGTAAAAGGTCGCCCCCATGTGCCGCGTGCACCACCTGCTCTGCAAATATATCCATGGAGTCGGCTCGTCTTCACCTTACTGCAACTGCAGAATTACCTTCAACAACCCAGGGTGACGATCATGTATTATGAAAATCCGAGGTTGGTGGCCGATGATTCCAACTTTCACGTTCCTCATAAACCAAAGCCAACTATCTGTGTTCTCACTCTCCACAAAAGCCAGCTCGACGGGAAGAATCTGATTGTTACCATCTATTCCAATGGTAGTCAAAATCTGCCCCTTGTACTTCCCAGTCAATAATGTGCCTTCCACGCAAAGCAACGGTCGGCAATGTCTGAATACGTTGATGCACGCACCGAATGCAAAAAATGTTCTCCTCAGAACCATCTTCCCTAGAAAGTGCTGCGAGGGCTGCTTGAAAATATCCACAACTGTCCTAGCATTCCTCCCTTGAATGACTTGAAGCATGCCGTGCAAGTTCTGGTATGAGTCTTTGTACATACCGAACCTAGCTTCGAGGGCTTTCTGCTTCACCCTCCAGGCCTTCGCATAGGTTATGGTGTACTGGAACCTCTGCTCTATTGTAAATATAATATAACGGGGCTCGAGATCAAGGTTGCCAATGATCTCTCTGTACATTACGCTTGCAACAAAGACTAAAGAGATGTTTGTATACGATTGCATAGACTCTGTCATCACACATGTATGCGGAACGATTATAAAGCACTTCTAAACGGTGTCCCACTTAGGCCGGTATGCATGAACACGCCATGGGCACCCCTCCATCTCGCACCTGACATCATAAACCCGTGGTGCTTACTTAACAACCTTAAATGGTCTCTGTATTGACACTGCTAATTCCTTCACAGCCTCCTACACCTCTCACTTACTTTTGTAAATTGCCCCCAACTGCACCTCATTCTCACTATACTCCCATTCAACGCCTTCACTGTCATTCACTACTACATTCTCGAACTGGTAGTCCTCCCACTCATCAGGGTAACGCTCATCGCGTCGAATCTCACCATCAACGCAAATGTTATCATCAGATAAAGTCTTGTACTCCCGATCCTCTGCCTCTATTCTTTTCACCAACCTTTCTATATGTTCCTCTTCGTCCGCAATGCCCATGGGTTGTTGTATCTGCGGTAAGGGAGCGTCAACTTGTTCATCTTGTACTGTCTCCTCCCCCTCACCCACGTCTTGACTTAATAAGAATGTATGACTGCGGCTGGACTCCCTAACTTCTTCCGCAACATCATCCACAGCCTCCTCTATCATCGCTTGGCCGGAAGCAACTCTCTAAAATGCTTGTGCAACAACACTAGAGGCTATCCTCTCTCCTTAGCCACTCTTACATAAGAGCGCCACGACTTCAACCCCTTCAGTTCCAGTAACTCCCAGTATATGCACTCCCGTGATCAACATCCGACACCGTGCAACTTCAAATCATTTATATTAGAGTCCAATGAGAACATGTTGTACAACCATCTCCTAACAATGCCCAAGAACGCTCCCCTACGCGTGACAAACTGCCTATTATGCTTGGAAAATGACTTAGTTCCACCCCTTGGGCACATTTGTTACACGATTGTTATTATGCACACACCGTATCGGCATTATGTCATGCAATACATAATGATATTAAAGAATTACAAACCTAATAGGGAAAATATGCCTATGAATGATGTGAACCTACTCTACACTTCAATATACAATTGCTTCAAATGTTCCTAAATTTTATTTTTCAACTTCATACTATCCGGCAACGTTTTACGAATAATTTCCAACATGTTGGAGCGAATCTAAACCACGATCATAGCACTACAAATACAATATGAATATATCTACACTAATATTACTAACCTCCACGCAGCAACACATACATTACTATTCTAAACATAGCTCTAACAGTAATACCAATGTCCAAATATTTACAGACAATCTTAACGATCTAAACATACCTACATAAATATGTTTAATCTACCTATAGCTGCTCTACAATTCAATGCACAATTGCTTGAAATGTTCGTAGATTTTACTTCTCTACTTCATACTATCCGACAATATTTTACGAATTATTCCCAACATGTCAGAGCGAACCTAATCCGTGATTACAGCAGTACAAATTCAAAAATAGCAATATATCTATACTAATATTACTAACCTACACGTACCAACACAATTATTACTATTCTAAACTTCGCTACCAATAATACCAATCTGCAAATATTTACAGAAAATGATCTAAATGTACCAATAATTTTTTTACTCCATATCTACCAATAGTACTACTCGACGTATCGAAATATTTACAAAAAGTGTTAATAATCTAAATGTATCTGCAATAATATTTTTAATCTACCTACTAGTTAGGAGTCTACAAATAACTACACAATTATTACTATGTGACATACCTAAATATCGACAAAGATTTACAAAAAATCATAATGATCTAAATGTACTTACAAAAATATTTTTAATCTACCCATTCTACCAATAAATTACTAGTTTATAAATATCTACACAATTATTACTAGTATATAAATATCTATACAATTATTACTAGTCTACATAACTAAATACCTACACATCTAATTAGTTTGGTTTTCTAACCTAGGTTTCAAAAATACAAAACAAGAGATTAAAATTCGAACCTTCAAATGTAGGCTGGACTTCTCCTCCTCCTCCCCTCCCTCTTCCTCCTCCCTCTTCTTCCCCACTTCCCCCTCACCTTCTCTTCTCTTTTCCTCTTCTTCTCCCCTTTCCTTTTCTTTATCTCGGTTTGGTTGCTCTGTGGCGCACGGGTGAGGTTTAGCCGGCCGTGCGGCTTTATAATGTGGTTTCTGTCGCCAATCGAAATGGCGACTGAGAACGTGAACGGTCAATCGCTATTTCAATTCATGACAGAAATGCTAGTCGCCAATCCAATTGGCGATTACAGACATGGCTCCAAGCTTGCGCATTTATGACCAATTGAAATGGCGACTGACTTATTGTCACCAATTGAAATGGCGACAGAAATGCAATCGCCATTTTGACTGGCGACGAAACTCTATCGCCAGTTAGAATGGTGCTAGTGGCCTACTTTTGTAATTTTTCTTTTCAGCCTATTTTTTGTGTTTTTTTAAATTCCTTCTTGCTCTATAGTATGGCCTTAACTAGCCTACGTACATTTTGATTAGTTCTGCTAATTGTCTTTCATTCGACATATTTGTGGTATCTTTTTCTTTCTTTTTTCTTGTCTTTCTTTTTTTATTTCCTTTTCTTATTTTCGTTTAGTTCCATTTTTTTACCACTTGTTGCGGTAGGCCTTCTTTTATTTGTCATGTCAACTTTCATCATTGCTTCTATATATCTCTTTTTAAAGATTACACAAATATTAAAGTATGAATGAAAGCTAGATAATGATCACTTACCTCTTCACTTGCTTAAAGATTTATGTAACTTTTATTGAGAGGAAATGCATAGAACTACCTCTGTGTTTACTAAGCTGAAATATATGCAATTAGAGTCTTGTTTCGAAGGTCCCATCATAAGGAACACCCTGATTCAAACAGGTCATGAATTAGACGCTCTGTTGTTCAAAAGATACAATCATTTAATTTTTTGGATCGCAAAAACAAAATCACAAGTCTTTGTATGTTTTAAAACAAGCTCCTCAAACTTGGTTCTCTCGCTTCACCGCCCACATATTATCTCTAGGATTCATGGCATCTAAGGCAGATTCTTCTCTATTTATTTATCACCAAGGCCACCATATTGCATATCTTTTACTTTATGTTGATGACATTATTCTCAGTGCCAACACCACTACACTATTACGTTATATCATTTCTTCTCTCCAAAATGAATTTGCCATGTCTGATCTAGGAGAACTCCACCATTTTCTTGGTATTAATGTCCACCAAGATTCTTCTTGCCTCTTTCTCTCTCAAGAAAAATATGCTTTAGAAATGTTAGACAATATCATTGTTACCTTATATCAGAGATTGCTAGTTGCCTTGTATAGAGATTGCTAGCCTTGTATATGTATTGCCTTATATAGACTTTCCTTCTATATCATCATGTACATGTATATATATTGGCCCATTGGCCTCATGCTGAATCCAAAAATACTATTCATAATGTGGTATCAGAGCCACATTTTTTTAGGTTTAGGGTTTAGCAGCATTGCACTTGCGTTGTCCTCCCCGGTGAGCTTTTTCCGCTTGTTTCTTCAGTGACTCCAGCAAGCTCTTCCGCTCGTCTCTTCGGCTGCTCGTCCGTAGTTGTCATCATCTTGTCCACTGCCGTCGCCTCTGGATCTGATTGGATCGCGCCGGCCACGCCCAAGCCTCAGCGCCCTTCGGGCCGGCTCGACCAGCGCCATCTCAGCACTCCACCGGCGCGTCCGCCTGCTACGCCACCGGCCACCACCTTTGGCCCGCGGGCCGCTGAGTTCGACGTCGGCAGCCTCCTTTGGCCCGCGCACCGCCGAGCCCGACTCGGTGCCTCCTTCAGCCCGCACAACTTCCGACCAGCCTGCGCCCCTACGTGCCTGATCTCCGGTAGCCGACGCTCCCGCCTTCTTCGCGGCCTTCCTGCTGCTCCTCGTCGCTTCAGCCCAAGCTGCCGCCCGGCGTCGCTGCCTGAGCATCTCATCTCGGCTGACGCCCAACGCCGGCCCTCGCCTCGAACGTCGCCACACACACCTTGCAGCCGCTTCTCGCACGAGGCGCGATCCAAGACAGCTCCACTCTGGCCGAGGGGCTTCCTCTCGATCCACCTCGCGCGCTGGTTGCACCGGTCTGGCCTTTGGCGCGATGCTCCATCTGCGCTCGTGAAGTGAGGTGTGCGCTCATGGGAGGGGAACCGAAGAAGCTTTGCCGTGAAGATATTTGAAGTTTGCACATGAAGAAGCTCCAGGAACCGAGACACAGACGGACTCCAAAGTGATCTATTAAGTCCATTTGACTCTGGTTCTTTGAGTCACATGGCTTCAGAACTTCTTCTGTTTATGAGAAGTCCTTTGTATGTACCGGATTTAAGACGAAGTTAAAGGGTTCGGCTAAGAAGAAAAAATGCAAAAAGCAAAAAAAAAGCAAAAAAAGAAAGAAAATATGTCATCTGCAGGTTCTTCTTTGGGTCGCTGACCGGTTATTTTCGATGGTCTTAATTATCGAGACTGAGTTCTTCATATGCGCCTTCATATGCATGGTCAGCGTCTGTAGGAGTTTCTTACTGGCGAGCTATCATGCCCGCCTCGTCCTACTCCCCTTGACGCGCCTGTTATTCCTAAGAAGGCCGATGCTGCTGCTCAACATAAGGCCTTCGATGACTATGCTAATGCTGTGGAGTCTTTTCAGACTCAATTTACTGCATATAAGATATGGATTGATGAAGATGCTCGTGCCTCTGCTATTCTAGTTGCTAGCATAGAGGTGTATCTCACTGGTGATATTGTTGGTTTGTCTTCGGCACAGTTGATGTGGACACATCTTCGCGACCGCTATGAGCCTGCTAGTGATTCTTTATACCTTGCTATTGTACGACAGGAACAGTCATTACAGCAGGGTGATTCTAACTTGGATGAGTTCTATACCCAACTATACTCAGTGTGGTGTCAGCTTGATTCTCTTGGATCAGAGATTTGCCGCACCTGTCAGTGTTGCCAGTGTCAGCACTCTCACTTGGAGCTTCGTCGCATCTACGACTTCCTGACACATCTTCAGGCTGAATTTGAGCAGATTCGTGCTCAGCTACTTGCTCGTCATCCTCGTGTGACCTTGTTGGAGGCCCTTGCAGCTATTCGTACTGAGGAAACTCGTCTTTGTGGTGCGGGCTGCTAGTATCTCCTTCAGTCCTAGCGGTGCCTTGTGCTACTCCTCCACTAGTGGCGCCTACTCAAGTGTCAACTGCTAGGAGTGGAGGGCTTCACTGCACCTACTGCAACAAGAACGGGCATGTGGAACAGTTCTTCTACCGGAAGAAAAAGAATCTTGCTCGTCGAGGTGGATGCCCTTCTAAGGGCACTGGACTTCTGGGCATTTCTCTTCAGCAGACCTCTGCTAGTTCTGACTCTACTCAGGAGATTCTTACGCTGCTACGTCGCATGGCTGCCTCTAAACCGTTAGGTTCTGCTGCTCAGTCTTCTAGTGAGATACCACCTTCCTCCTCATTTGGTATCACATCATGGATTCTTGACTCTGGAGCTTCTTTTCATATGACATCTGATCCCACGAGTCTCCATTCCATTAGTCCTCTTGCTGCTCCTATCACTGTGCAGACCGCAGATGGTACCTCTCTTTCTGTTGCAGGACGAGGCATTCTTTTGTCTTCCTCTTTTCATATTCCTGCTGTTTCTCATTTTCCCAAACTAACTATGCAGCTTATATCCGCTGGCCAGCTCACTGATCATAGCTGTCGTGTTATCCTTGATTCTAACTCTTGCTGTGTTCAGGATCGCTGGACGGGGTCTCTAGTTGGTACTGGCCCTCGCCACCGTGACTCTCAACGCCTTTGGGAGCTTGATTGGCTTCGTCTTCCTTCTGCTGCCCCTGCCAGTTTCTCCGTCTCCTCCACTGCTTTCGCCTCTGTTGCATCTTCTACTAGGTTATTTGCTCAGTGGTATCACCGTTTAGGGTATCTTTGTGGGTCACGTCTGTCTTCTTTAGTTCGTCGTGATCTTTTAGGATTTGTGTCTGGTGATATTTCTTTAGATTGTGCGGGTTGTAAGTTTGGTAAATAGCTACAACTCTCTTATCCTTCCAGTGAATCTGTATCCCAGCGTCCCTTTGATCTTGTTCATTCTGATGTTTGGGATCCAGCTCCTTTTTGAAAGTTAAATCTCTATTGGTTTTGGTGATTGATTTTATATTAATGCTTAATCATTGTTTAAAGACAAATCTAATCATTATGAGGCTAACATGGTTATTGAGCTTTATTCTTATTAGTCTCAAATTTGAACGAAAAATAGAAAACCCAAGGTATTGTATTCACTCTATTGTCATAATGCATATTTATGATTCAAGTTAAAAGATAAACTCTTCCATTGCCTTAGTCTAAATATGTGCATTATGTTTCTAAATCTATATATACATGAATGCACACATCTAGGGGGAGTTGATAATTTAACTTGATGTTTCAATTGCATTGATCTATGTCCTCTTGCCATATAATATAAAGGATCAAGACTTTGAAACAATCTTTTGAGTATATATAACTTGTATAGTTGTAGTATACTCATGTTAATATAGGATAAACTCATATGCAATCTAAGATTGATTATGTGCATATTGATTCCATGTTCAATTAGTTACACATACTTAATGGATTTTGTTCTATAGTTGATTGTCTAAATGTATTGATCCCTTTCCATCACTCAAACATATTTGGATCATTACTAACCATCGTATTGAGTATATGAAACTTGTGTAGTTATATATACTCATTTCAATTTAAATGAAGTTTAAATTGAGTTCGGTTGTCTTTCAATCAATCAAAGAACATTTCATCATGTGTTGATGGTGTCTCTTTATTAATTAAGGACAAACGAAAAGTTCTTGAATATAATGAAGTATTAGTTGCATCAAAGTACTCAAGACACCATTAAATCTTTCAAATTGATTTGGGGTTGCTCAATCGATCTTGGAGGCATCCATTATGTGTTAATGGAGTGCAAATGATGATTGAGATAATCGTGTTTGTTGGACTAACAATCTTCCATGAGTTGTAAAGTAGGTTGAGTCCAAGATAAATAAAAGAATCGAGAACGAGAAGTCATCATGTGTTGATGAGCTTCAAGAGGTGATCCTGAAGTAAAGAGAAGGGTTAGAGAAGGTTCATCGTGTATTGATGAACAAGAAGAAGAAGATTCGATCCTAGAGAAAAGATGATTGGATATCATAGAATCTCTAGGTGGATCGCTAGAGGCAAAGGTATAACTAGATAGGGCTAAGGATGTGTTCCTAGTCTTTTACCGGTCTCGGTGTTTGGATGGGAGATCGGGTTGCTAGTTGGGGTGCTGTACTAGTAAGAGGGGTTGAGTTATTTAGCTTGAGCTTCATCATGTGTTGATGAACTCAATCCGGTTCACTCTAGCTCACTCTCTTATTTGGATTTTGCATGGAGCTAACCATTTGGCATGTGTTGCGAATGGGTGAAGCTCGTGCATTAGTTTTTGCATAATACTTTGATTTGCATGTGTTGCAAATAGGAGAAGCTCATGCTTGCTTCTTATTTGAATTCTCAATTTGTTTTGATATTGCTTGGAGCAAAGTTTTGCATGTGTTGCAAAAGGAGAGAGCTCAAGCAATTTGGTTTAAAGTGGTTGCATGAAGCTAGAGATTTGCATATGTTGTAAATAGAGAGTTCATGCACTTAAGTTCGATTTGTGGTTTGCTTGGAGCTAAGATTTGCATGAGCTGCAAAAAGGAGAGCTCAAGCATTTGGTTTTAAATGTTTATTGTTTGCATGGAACTAGGTATTTGCATGTGTTGCAAATGGAAAGCTCATGCATTGGAGACTTAGCTTGTGACTTGATCATGTGTTGATCATCACAAGGCTAAGAGAGGTTAATGCTTTGTGTTTGCAAAATGTGTTTTTGCAAAGTGTTTATTTGTTATTTGCAAATGTGTTTTGCAAATAAGCTAGAGGTTATGGGTTTTGATCCTAAAGCATGTGTTGGCATTTGCAAATGTGTTTTGCAAAGTGTCGGGATCATTTGTTGATCCTTACATGACCAGAGGATTGATCTCATAGGTTCTCGGTTTATTTGCAAATGTGTTTTGCAAATAAGTTGTGCTTAATGTGATTCTTTGGAGAATGTGAATTGGGATTGCAAATGTATTTTGCAAATTGCTTGATTATGTTTTGATAATCACATGGCTCAAAGAATCAATCATTATTAATGTTTGATTCGAAAAGACAAGATTTTTGGGAAAAATCTGTTTCTGATCTAGGAGGCCGGTCATACCGCCCCTAGTTGGCTGGTAGCACCGCTAGGCCGGTGCTACCGTAGTTTGGCCAGTAGCACCGGAGGTCCGGTGCTACCGCCCCTCTGGCCGGTGTGAAAAATCAAGAGAGGGGTGTTTTTGCAGTCGACTCAAGGCCGGTGCTACCGCTCCGCACCTGGTTGGCCGGTGCTACCGGAATTCTGCACAACGGCTAGTTTTCTAGCCGTTGGCCTTGTGGCCGGTGCTACCGGGCCCAGTAGGGCGGTAGCTCCAGATTTGCTAAGTTTTTTCAGATTTTGCTCCCAACGGCTAGTTTTGACTTGGATGCTATAAACGGAGGACTTGGGGGGCATGTGCTGGTTGTTGGAGTTATTGTGAGTGTGTGGGAGTTGTGTGCATGTGTTTCTCTCTCCCATTTGCTTCTTGAGCTAGTGTGAGTCTCTAATTGCATGTGTTGCAATTAGGAGAGGATTGAGAGCCTCATTGTGCATGTGTTTCACTTGAGGATGATCCTAGTGCATATGTTGCACTTAGGAGGTCACCGGAGTGCATGTGTTGCACTAGGTGAAGTTCAAGCTAGAGGGCTTGACTTGTTACTCTTGGAGGTTGCCGCCTCCTAGACGGCGTAGAGCATCGTGTGCGGGAGCTCTCAACGAAGGTTATGAGAAGCCCCGGTAAAGTTTGTGAAGGTTGAAGCTCGCTTACCCGGGAAGGAAAAGGAGTTACCACTAGTGGATTCGAGGTGGGTGCTCAATTCGTAGAGCCGGTCCAATTCATTTGGGCTTACCTCAACGTGGATTAGGGGAAACCGACAAGTCTCTGAACACCACGGTAAAAAGTATTGTATCTCCTTGTGGTTTACTTCCTCGTGCTAATTTACATTCAAGCAATTTATATTCATAGTATTAAATTGATTGATTGTTTGATTGTCTTTAGGATTGCAAATTATTGTTGGAGACATAATTAGTTAGTGCACTTAGTGAGCCTAGTTGTTTTAGGCCTTAATTGTCAAAACCATAGTTTATCGCTTCCGCATTAATTATCTTTAAAGTTTTAACATAGTGGATAAATAGAGCGTGTATCTAGAGAGAAGAATTTTTAATACCGCCTATTCACCCCCCTCTAGTCGGCATCCTCGACCTTACACTTTTGTTTCAAAAAGAGGTCATAAATATTATATTATTTTTATAGATGATTTCTCTCGCCACACTTGGACATATTTTATGTCTTCTCGTAGCGAGGTTTTATCCATCTATAAGGCTTTTGCCACTATGATCCGTACTCAGTTTGATTCTCTTATTCGAGTTCTTCGTGCTGACTTAGCAGGGAGTATCTGTCCGGTGTCCTTCGTGCTTTTCTTGCTACTCAGGGCACTCTTTCTCAGTTTTTCTGTCCTAGTGCTCATGCTCAAAATGATGTGGCTGAGCGCAAGCATCGACATCTTATTGAGACAGCTTGTACTCTTTTACTTGCTTTCGCTGTTCCACCTCATTTCTGGGCTAAGGCTGTTTCCACTGCCACTTATTTGATTAATATTTAGACTTCTTCTACTCTTCAGGGTGAGATTTCGATGGAGCGTCTTTGTGGCATGCTTCCTGATTACCCTAGTCTTCGCCTCTTTGGGTGTGTGTGCTATGTCCTCCTTGCCCCCTCGTGAACGCACCAAGCTAACTGCTCAGTCTGTTGAGTGCGTTTTAACTGCTCAGTCTGTTCAGTGCAGCAGCACCAGTTGTCACCTGTGTTTCCCTCTGCCATTTATCTTTCTCACTATTTCTGAATGGAGTTATCCTGTATAAAGGCAATGGTATCAATTCCTGCTTCATTTTGTATCCCGTAAATAAAACCAACTAACAGCCCAAGCAACATATCTGCAGATGCAAGCTGGGAAGTTCTAGCACTTCCCATACAGATTTTCGGTCTTTTTGTTTATACTCTATACCATTATTCGTGCCTGTTGTCTCGCAAGTTTGTACACCACTGATGCCAATGTGGTGGAACCAATTTCCTTTCTTGGAGGTTGTTAGTGCAATTCAAAATTTTTGTGGAAGGTAGTGCAATGCAAAATTTACCAACAGTAATCAGTGATACAAATAAAAATGGTGTTGAGAAGATGAAATCAAGACAGAAAAAATGCACGAATGAAGCTCAGCAGACCACTTACTAACTGTAAGCACTTTAAAAGAAGATTTCCCATCACTCTATCACAGGGCTACAGCAGAGTTTATATATATATATATATATAATTCATTACTCTATTACATGGCTAGAGCAGAGTTTTGTTAAAAAAAAAGATAACCCATTAGTCTATTACAGGGCCATAGAAGATTTTAGTACATCGATATAAAGGCATAAAATAAATCCTACTACCATGATCTGATAAGCATACAGGTATAGAACAAGAAAGTTTCAATAAAAAAAAATTCTACTGCTATGCAAGATATTGTAACAAACTGAAGGGCATGACATCTCAGTCTCTTCATTATGGTTACTGCTAATGCAAAGTTTACCTTCTCTACAATTTCTGTACGTCCGACCACTCGTCATTCTCACCATTCGAGTCAGAAGACATTTCTGTCATTAAGTCATGGATTGCTGACCACATAGATGGTACTTTAGAATTTTTATGCTAGAACCAGGAAGACTATGGTGGGTAGTAGTAGTAGTAGTAGTAGTAGTACCATACACACCCTTTGCAGCCTGATTCTTCTCCAGCAAAGGCTACAGGTGGTTTTGGAAGGCATATTGTGTGCAGTAAGAAAGCCTAGAATGACTATAGAGTATATAACACAGCATTGAGCGGCGAAAACACAAGCAACCAATCACACCTCCTGCAGCTCCCGTATGCAACCGAGTCTCTGATTTGAAGAATCCAACAGATCAGCATATGCTTGCTCTATCTCGTGATCGTGGTTGCAAAACCTTGACCGGGTGGGTTCCTGCAAGAACACCATAAAGGATATATTTGAACGCGAGCTACGGTCCCGCATTCTTCAGAAGGAAAAACAATTGAGAAGAACCAAAGAAGTTGCTTGTTGCAGAAAATAAGGAGACAAATCTCAGAAAGGGTAGGTAGGTAGAATGCCCCGTCGATTTTTTGTGCTCCAAAATTTATGCGTCTCTTGAAGGGTGAAAACTCAGCAGCGGATGCAAGGAGAAGACGTGAAGGGGCTAGAACATCATCTCTAACCATCGTGCCTCTGATATCCTTTTTTTCTGGTGGTCTTCCTACAACACAGTTATGCATATCCATATTGTTATCCCTAAGATCTTGTTTGGTCGGGTTATAATCTCGGTCTATCCACGTAGATAAACCAATATTTTAGTTTAAATTCTCAGTCCACCCACCTAGATCCTAACAGAGAATGAGCTTTCTGTTTGCCTAAGCGTCATGCGGAATCACGACGAACTACTCATAGCTGCATAATTGTTGTTTTCTTCCAATGTTGCGGCACGGCCCATATAGACCAAATGATTTTGGGGGATCAATCCCATCTAACAAGTTGAATCGGATTTTTTTTGGTTTCAAAAGCCCATAGGACCGAATGATGCTACTGTATCCTTTCCAAAAGTTAAGCAAATTGTTCTTGTTTGATGATGGTGATCGATCTGACTTTGCGGCTTGTGTGTAATTAGGAAGATTTGGAGAGCCACCTGAACGACCGGAAGCAGCACCGGGTGAGCGTCTCCGGAGCGTTCGTGACGCACGACGTCGCGACCAAGCTCAGGAAGAGGACCAACCGCCGCGTTGAGATACTGGAGATCGAGGAGGTCGACACCGACCGCGAGCGGCGGCCACCGTCCCTGAAGGAGAGTATCTTAAACAGCGCCGGCGAAGCCTGCTCCTTCGGTTCTCACGAGCCGGAGCTGATGCTGAATTGTTTGATTTGGCGAGGAGTCTCTGTATTTCTAGACGTGTGTGCTGAGGGACGCACTCACGTGTTTATGTACATGTGATGTGCAGGGGCGGAGCCAACTGGGCCTTAAGCCTCGGACTGGCCTAGAGGTTATTGGGCCCCAAGCCACTGCAAGATTTTATGTTTTTGCAAGAAAACCTACTGCATGCTTTATGTTTTTGTTGCCGGGCCTCGGGCCTAGGCCCGAAAAGCTTGAGGCCTGGCTCCGCCCTAGTGGTGTCCTGTAATCGAAAAGAAAAACCTTCATGTACAAAGTACTAGAGTTGGATGGAACCTTGCAGTCTAGCAGCTACTAATCATAGAGCAGGACAGTTTAATTCCCAAGAGCGTCGTGTATAGTTTTACTTAATGCACATGATACAGCTTTTCATGCTATATTATTCAGCAATGGAGTGGTCGAGGTCTTGTATTTGCTGCAGCATCTTTTTTCCCCTTCCAAACCTCTATTTGTGGACCAAGCGCGTAAAGCTTCTAACGTGTCTACCGTTTTCCACAAGAGATCGATAACTACACAAAATGCGTGGAGTTCAATCGACAGATGATCAAGATGCGAGTCGTTAGCCACTAGTTGCATACCAAGGTAAATGAGCTTGCACAAGCTTTGCTTTAGACACAAGTATTCATCCTCCTAAGGCATCAGATAAAATGAGCAGATCTGCAGACGTGAGAACATGGCCAGTTTGCTTGGAGTGCAGCTTTGATCAGGAAGGCCAAGTAGCCCCAGCGATACACAAAAGGGTCCTCAGATCCACACTCTCAAGTCCTAACAGCATAACAGAAAAGAACCAGTCGCTTGCAGATTCGGTACTGACAATGATCACGCTGCGAGGACGATTAAATGACCAACGATACCGTGGAAATGACAGAAATGCTGAAATCAGCGGCAAGAACAGCCACCTCGTTGTGGCGCGTTTGACCACCACGGGTCGATCGACGCCCCACCAAACGATAGCACCCAAACAGATTGCTGGTGAGTGGCAAACAGATGCAAAAAGGGTCGCATGGGAGCGTGGATACAAGCATACAACATGGCAGGAAGCATGTAGCATGTAGCTGCTAGTGCTAGGTCTTGGCACCAGCTATTGTCAGGATTGCTGGTGTGTGAGACAGATGTAAAAACAGTTGCATTGTGTAGTTCCTTCAAACTAAAGTTGCAATGTGTAGATACCTGGCAAGAAGCAAGTAGTAGCTGCTGCTGCTGCTAGCTCTTGGAACCAGCCATGGCCAGGTGTTTCTTGGAGTGGCATTAAAGCCTGCAGAGTTAGATAGAGAAGAGAGGACTCACCGGTAGCTGGCTTTACGGCCAGGACAGCAAATGTGGCCGCACACGCCATTTTATGAGATTTAACTCCCGTCCTGTTCCTCCTTTTTGTCACACCCAGTGAGTGTTCAGTACCTCTGAGGAGTGCTTCTGCTGCTGCTGCTGATTGAGCAAACATGGGCTTGGCGACAAGGTGCATCTTGTTCCTCTTTTCTGTCTCCTTTGTGTTCCTTGTGTTCAACTTCGAGATCCTGGAGGGGGCTCTCCATCTGGCAAGCCGCGACAGGGAGGTGGATGGCGCTGCGGTAACCCATGGTGTTGGTTTCAGTTTTCTCTCTAGGTTTAGGATGTTGATTGGATTGAATCATCACCAGTCACGGCACCGGAGGCATCAAAGAAGTTCGGCAGCTCCAGCTCCAGCTCCAGCCCAGGAAGCAAGATTACCAGCTCCTGCCCCTCTTTTCCATTCTCCTCGAAAGAGAATGCCATCTACTCATGGCAGCCACATTGCCCCAACTAGAAGCGTGGCACTCAAATTAGGAGATGGAGGCCACACCAGGATCCCGAAAGCTACAATTGTTGCTCTGGCTGTGGTTGGAGCATGCCTACTTGTTCTTGGAGTTGCCATAGCAGTGGTATCACTTAGGAGATCAAGGAAGTTTCAGAAGGGGTGTTCAAAGCCATTCAGACTATTTTGCCATGGATCAAGAACTCAAAGATCACCTTCTGCTACCAGGAAGGTCAGTTCCCACCCTAGCCCAGATCCACTTTACCTAAGTTCTGTTGTACAATCCCAAGAGAATTATCCAAACCTCAAACAATCATCTGAGGTCAAGAGCTTATCCATTGTTAGTACCTCCCCAAAGAGCACAGAATTAATCGTAAGTGATCATATTGTGAAAAATCACAACTCCTTGCAATCCGATGAAGTCGAGTCTTTCCACTCCATACCTTGTTCTGATTCCTCAAGTGACTCCATCACCGAGTTACCTCTGCAAATCTGCGATACAACTATGACATATCCACCTTCTCCTCCACGTACAGATAATTCACCATCTGATTTATCATATCGATCATTTTCACCAGATTTTATATCTCACTTGTCCCCAAAGTGTCCAACTTTCACTGCTTCCAGTCACTTCAGTTTGTGTAACACTTCTCACTGTCCAGAAAAATCAGATGACGAGAAAACTCAAGTAAACCATCAAGAGAGTGTAAAAACAAATGATATTTCTTGGTCCATGGAACATGACAAAGCTCCAAAACAAGAGCAGATCAATTCTAAGTTCAGGAATCTACCATCAGAGAACAATTCTCCTTCCTGTCATATGGATACCTCAACCGCCCGAAAAAACATAGCTTTCATCGTCCCAAGCACAAAAATCAATTCTAATTTTAAAGAATTCTCAAGTAGTTCAACTGAAGAAGCAAAACTTCAAATGCCCAGTGCAATGATTGTACCAAAAACACCACTGCCACCTCCAATGCCAATTAAACCTCCTCCAAGTCTGAAAGGGCAGAACTCTGGCCAGCCTCCACTGCCACCTCCATTACCACTTCAGATACACGTTGGTAAATATGGGTCTCCACTTCCAAGGTTGAAACCTTTGCATTGGGACAAAGTAAGGGCAGCTCCAAACCGCTCCATGGTGTGGAATGATATAAGATCAAGTTCCTTCGAGTTCGAGTAAGACAATAGAAGGATCCTCCCTCATTACTAGATTGGGATTACATTGCCTTACTTTTTACAATAAGGTATGTCATGCAGATTTGACGAGCAGATGATCAAGTCTTTGTTTGCATACAACTTTCAAGGCCTAGCGAAAGATGAGGACACCATGAGCAAGGTTGTATCTACCACCAAACATGTTATTGAGCATCACAGGCTTCAAAATACTACTATCTTGTTGAAGACCTTAAATGCGACCACCGAACAAGTTTGCAATTCCATAACACAAGGTAGGTTTCATCATGTCCGGAGTTACATTTATCAAAATAACAATAACTATAGTCAACCTACCCTCCTATCTTGGCTGTCTCAGGTACTGGATTATCTGTGCAACAACTGGAAGCGCTGGTCAAGATGAAACCAACAAAGGAAGAAGAGGGAAAATTACTGAATTATGATGGTGATATCGACATGTTGGATCCAGCAGAGAACTTTGTCAAGGTACTACTAACAATACCAATGGCATTCCCAAGAATGGAGGTTATGCTCTACAAGGAAACTTTTGATGATGAGGTTGGACATATCAAAATGTCCTTTGCAATGATTGAAGTAAGTGGAGCCATTTTGAATAACTTATTAAGATAGGACCTATTCTGCTGAACTTATACCTATTTTCTGTCTACTAGGGAGCTTGCACTGAACTCAAGTTCAGTAAACTATTCTTAAGATTTCTTGAAGCAGTACTCAAGACAGGAAATAGGATGAATGTTGGAACACTAAGAGGAAGTGCAAGTGCTTTCAGACTAGATGCACTGCTGAAATTGGCAGATATACGTGGGGCCGATGGGAAGACAACCCTCCTGCATTTTGTTGTTCAAGAGATGGCTCGTTCAAAAGGTTTAAAAGCTTCAGCGAAGCTCAGTGAAACTCCCAGAAGTTGTCATGCCACACCGATAGAAGGGGAAGAGTGTTGGGCAATGGCTACAGAATTCGTCTCTGAGCTAAGTAATGAGCTAGGTAATGTCAAGAAGGTAGCAAGCATAGACCTGGATACATTGATAAACTCAATCTCAAATCTATCATGTGGACTGACTCAACTGAGAAACCTCGTAGAGATGGTCCAACCCAGCAATGACAAGAACAAGGATTTCCTGCAATGCATGGGATCCTTCCTAAATTATGCACAGAATACAATGCAGGAACTCAAAGTTAGTGAAGCTCAAGTCCTACTCCATGTCAGGGAACTTACAGAGTATTATCATGGAGAGGTTGGTAAAGATGAGTCCAACATGCTCCACATATTTGTCATAATGAAAGATTTTCTTCGTTTGCTGGATAGGGTGTGCCAAGAGAGGAGGGGCTCAAAGCACAATCAACCTCTCAACCTAGTTCTTCCACTCAGGTGAATAGTTTGATGTTCAGATTAACCAGTTGGACATTAACAAATTGACTGTTTTTGTTCGCAAGTGTTTGTTTGTATAGTGATGTTAGCATAGAGATCAGTTGGCAACTTGGCATTAACTACAGACTGTTTGTGTATTTGTAAGTGATATTAGCATCATGGATTCATTATTGGATTTGTATGGCATGGTTTTTCCATTTTGTGGAATATATTGATAACTTAGTGCTGAAATATCCTATATGTTTTGGAATGCCCTATAGGTACCCGAGATCATTAAACATATATTCTTGTATGTTAGCATGCCATCACACTTCGAAATGGACCAGATCCATTTATATACTTGCCTACACTGGGATTTATAGATTTATTGCTAGGATTGTAGCAAAGGTACTGAGAATTTAGCCCTACAAGGTAGCTACCGAGGAAACTTTAGGGAACCTGCTAATTCAGATTGGGATTTAGGCCCTATTTGTTCAGGCTTAGGCTTTTTGCTTATAACTTAAAACCAGCCTTTTGGCTTAAATAACTTAAAAGTAGTACGCTTTTATACGTGATATAGGTAGGTAATTTTACCCCAATTTTAGTGGCATGGGTCTAAAACCAATCTTCAATAAGCCAAAAAAACACCTCTTAGATGGCTTTTAGCTTTTAGTTATACGGAGGCTTATGGCTCCTGAAAAAGCCCAGTTAAAAAGCCACCCATTTGTTTTGGCTTTGGCCTTTTGCCTTTTAAGGTAGGGAAAAAGGCCAAACAAATAGGGCCTTAACATTTTGCAAACTTTAGGAATTTTACATGCATAAATAAAGCAGGAATAGAGAACATAATAAGGAGAATCATAATATATATAATTAAGGAAAAAATATAATTAGCAAATTATTCTATAATTTATTGATTTCCAAAACTTCCATAGCATCAACAGTATCATCTTTCCAACATTCAGAAGTAAAAGCCGTACAAACAGCTCAAAAGCAACATCCCGTTGAATGCTCAAAGATACAAAAAACGGAATTTGACAATAGACTGCCAATTAGAATCAAACTAATAACCGGCACAAAGACAACACTTCCAAGGAAATCTTACAAAGTTAGGCTCTCAGGATCCTCAATAATCTTTGCAAAAGTTTGCAGGAATGCTGCCAAATCAGCGCCATATACAATCCTGTGATCAGCAGTGACATTGACCTGAAAAAAAAAACATGTATCAGCTTAGTTATGCAAGCTGGCAGCACCAGGCAATATTTCTGCATTAAAATTTATTACTCATACAAACTCAAACAAACATTAACTACTTAAGACTTAAAGGTGTATTTGTGGTGCTACAGTGCTTGCTTGCTACCAATGAATTGTATTTTTTAGGACAAAGATGTTCATCTTAGGCTAGTAAATCTATGATTTAGAAAGAACCAGTGAATATTATCTACTGATTATAGGGACATAATTATTATGATACAATCCCATATCTTATGTTGAACTCATGATGTCAACCATCTAAATGAGCTCCAGTTGATGCATCTGAAACATTGTATCACAGAAACTACAGTTGATCAAAACATTTGTTTAAAATCCCCAGCATGAAGCAATGTTAATATTTCTTGAATCCGAGACCGAAAACATTATATGCAAGGGACAATTTCGTTTTTGCCAATAAGCACCACCCACATCTTGTTTCTGCCACCAGTTATCTCATTGACATGTTGGTTCTCGGCTTGCATGTCAATGAGAGAATTTGGTGGAAAAAATGAAACTCGCTCTGGATTAGTGGAAAAAATGAAGACACACACAGTCTTTCATGCTTGTGTTCACATCCAATTGGCTGAATGATATTTCACTTACATGTTTGAAACTGTGAATGATGGCATATGAATAGGCACGCGGACACAGAAACACACTAACATAACAATCATAAATTTGCAGCATTAATGCATGCAAGTTATATGTGTGAAAGACATACCAGCATTTTGCTCTTGACACTAAAGAAACCATCTTTATCAGTCACCACTGCAGGTTTTGAGGCTCCAACAGCCATTATAGCTCCCTGAATTCATATACACTCAAATTCTTAGACCACATACATCAGTAAAGCGATTATACCAACACTTAGCATTAACTTGGCTATAAGTAGATTAGGAGAAAGAAAACCACACCTGGCCAGGTGGAAGAATTGCATCAAATTTATCTACACCAAACATACCCAAGTTGGACAGTGTAAAAGTCCCTGCAAACCACCAAATCTTCAGTTAAGAACAACTTCCATGGATTTGCAACAACGATCTAACGCACTATGTGATGCAATAGGTCCATACCAGAGCTGTACTCATTTGGTTGGAGCTGTTTTGTGCGTGCCTTCTTGACTAGTTCCTTCCATTTTTGTGAGAGCAAATATATATCCAGCTGCATTGTTCCATTTCTTAAGATATTTAGTTTCAACTCACATGCTACAATTCCTAAATGGAACCACATTTGCCACACAGATAGCATTGTCACAAAGATAGCATGTAGCCATGTACCTTATCAGCATCCTCCAGGACGGGTGTAATGAGCCCACCATCAATGGCAACAGCCACTGCAATGTTGATGTTACTATTGTAAGTGAAGCTCTTCCCATCCCTGCAGCTAGCGTTCACGACAGGATGCTGTGCAAGCGCCATAGCTGCGGACTTTGCCAGTAGCACCGTCATTGTCACCCCCTTCGACTTAACCTGACCAAACGAAATCAATCCAAACATCAGTAAACAGGTTAAAAAACAGAAGAGCATCACAGGCAGTTGAGCACTGCCCCAAAGTCTCCAAAGGCAAGCACCTTCTCATACAGCTGGTCGAGCTTTTCGGTTAAAATGGGGTACCCAACCCGGAATGCTGGCACTGACAGGCTCTCCACCATGTTCTTGCTCACTGCGGCCTGCATGGTAGTGAATGGAACCACTGTCGCACCAGGCACTGGTGGAAGCACCGCAGCCTGCGGCACTGAGCCCACAGCCGGAGAAGCCAGAGGTGAAGCAGCTGCAGGAGGAGGAACATTTGGCTTCAGCTGGATGCCGGCGGCTGCTTCAACATCAGCCGGGGTAATTCGGCCGAATGGCCCAGTGCCAGTCACCTTGGCAAGGTCCACCCTGTGCTGCTTGGCCAGCTTCTTAGCCTGCGGCGTGGCAACGCCCTTCGTCCCCGCGGCCACCGGCGCGGGGTCAGCCACCGGAGCCGTGGCTGGAGAAGGCGGCGGCGGCGGCGGCGCGGCGGACTCGGAAGGAGGTGGGGCCTGCTGGGGCTGTCCCTTGGAGAGCGCCTGGGCCTGGGCGACGGCCAGAGACACTTCCTCCTCTGACTCGGCGAGTAGAGCGATGGGGGCGCCGACGGGGGCGGACTCCCCGGCGGGGACGAGCACTGCCGCGACGATGCCGTCGTGGAACGTCTCGACGTCCATGTCGGCCTTGTCGGACTCGACGACGACGACGGCATCGCCCTTGGAGACGCGGTCGCCCTCCGCGGCCGTCCAGGACACGATCTTCCCCTCCGTCATGGTGGAGCTGAGCGCCGGCATGAAGATCTCCCGGATCTTGGCGCGCACCACCATGGCCCCACGCCGCCGCCAGCCCCGCGCCGCCGCTGCCGGCGCCGCCACGCGGAGGTGCGCCGGCAGGGTGGAGGCGGAGAGCGAGAGGGGCGCCGGGGTCGCCGCCATTGGTGAGCTCGAGGTGGGTGGCGGAGGCGAGGAGGAGAGGGCGGTTTGGTTCGCTGGGGTATTAGGGGGTGGGACGACATAGGCGAGGGCGGAGAAAGCGAGGCGAGGGGGGCTTTGGAAACTCCGACGAGCATTAATGGGCCGGTCCGCGAATGGATATAGGCCGAGCCGAGCTTCACTTGCAATGATGGGTTAATGGGCCTACCATTATGGAGAGGCTTAGGACTGGCCCATTATTGCACGCTGCGCAACGCCACTACTCTCCCACTGAGGCTACTGAGCCGAGCAGCGAGCACCCACCCGAAGAGAGAGAGAGCCGCACCCACCTTGTTCCCCAAAACGACCAAACCCGCTCGCCGCCGCCGCCGCCAGGACCGGGAGGAGGAGCGCCGCCGAGCGAGATGAACACCGACATCACGGCGTCGGTGAAGCCGGAGTACCCGGTGGTGGACCGGAACCCGCCCTTCACCAAGGTCGTCGGCAACTTCTCCGCGCTCGACTACCTCCGCCTCTCCACCATCTCCGCCGTCTCCGTCACCGTCGGCTACCTCTCCGGTTCGTCCTCCTAGGCCCCCCAAAAGCCCAAAGCACTATCTTTCTCTCAGAGGCTCAAGCCCGCGTTCTTGGCGGTGCGTGCAGGGATCAAGCCAGGGATCCGCGGGCCGTCGATGGTGACGGGGGGCCTCATCGGGCTCATGGGCGGGTTCATGTACGCCTACCAGAACTCAGCCGGCCGCCTCATGGGCTTCTTCCCCAACGACGCGGAGATCACGCGCTACAAGTACAAGCTGTAGAAGCCTCTCCCCCTCCGTCCATCTTATCGCAAGTGTTACATCTTTTCTGATCTCGTGTTAACTTCACTTCTTGATGTCGGCAATGTGCGCCTGTGGTTGAATAAATGCGGTACCTTGTTGCACAGTTGTGAGGAATTCATGCTACAATTTAGCTCCTTTTGTTATGACTGGGTGAGAATTTGGTCGCCGTTTTGGTGAATTGACGAAATGGATCTGATCCTGCTGTGTAATTTGGGAATTGTTGTGTTAAAGTGGGTGTTAGTCTATCAGTTTCAGGGAGTGTGGTTTTCTTTGCTTGTGGTGGTAGGCCGGTAGCGCTGGCTGGCTGTGGGGGAAGGCTGTCAATGGTGCGTTTAGATAGTTGCTGTTTATGTGGAAATGCCTGGTATTACCCAAATGTTGGTTATGAATTTGAGGAATCATGGGGAGGGAAGATATATTGTAGGAATAGGGAGCAAACATAAATTTCTATGATGATAACTAACCCATGAAATAAATAAGTTGCTGCGCCAGACTACTTGAGCTACCTGGTGGCAATGGTATCGTGCTATTGCCATGCATGCTTCCCTCTATTTTGAGTTGATTTGTGTAATAGAGTCAGTTATTCTCCTTGATGCTTGTTTGTAAGCCACTAACAAGACAAGTGTCATACAGTCATAAATTAACATTAAGTGTCATCAGAGGGTGTTACAAAGTTTGCATTTTACTATTTTAGACAAGTGACACTTGTGGTGGACACTAACATTTATGTGATATAAGTAATGGCCAAAGTTATGATATGATGAATTATCTGATTCGCTGTGGGACATCTGCTAACCTCATACTATCGCTGTAGAAATTTTAAGAGACCACAGAATAGTAGAAATTCTCATGCCAAGAACAACTTATCAGTATATGTGTCTTGTGTGAGTTGTAGTTTGTGATCTTGTCATACTTATATCTTTGCTGAATTGAAGCCTAAGTGCCTAACTGTATACACTAGGTTTAGATTAGAGAGAAATCTTTGGCTTTGTTTAATGTCTAAGATCCTCAGCTGCTTGCTTTCGTCAAAAGGTTATGTTTTGGAAATGGTGTTTGTGTTTGGTCTAATTCTTCTATTTCATCTTCCATTATCTAAATGTTATGTTTAGGACATTACACATAGTTAAATGAAATTTGCAAAAATTGATGTGGTTGAACCTTGCAACCCTGTCTGAATCTTTGAGTAAGCTCTGCAGTTTGTTAGTTCATCATTGTAATTGTACATTGATTTGTTTCCAATCACAAGAAAGTTTGGATATCCACGACAGAGGGTGTAGGTGAGCTTGTGCTCATGTACATCTTTCCGCAGATGCTTCCATACAAGAAGCAAAATGAATGCAACATAGTGAGGCATGGAGGTCAACACTATATAACCTATAATTGATACTTGAGCCTAACAAAAAATTTAATGGAATAAGCAGTTCCTCTCACAAGAACTGTATCAGAGTCATCCTTGTATGGACTTCTGAATGACATTACATGGGAATTCAACTGTACTCTATTCAGCTATGGTTGTTTGTCCCGGAAAGATGTAGATGAGCACGAGATCACCCACACCCTCTATAGTGGACGTCCAAGCTTTCTTGGGACTGGAAATAAATCAATGCCATGCAATTACCATGCTGAACTAACATTACTAATTGTGGTGCTTTGCACCCTAGCCGAATAGTGACAAACCTAGTCTGGGGCTTGGTTGTTTCCCTGCACTCTATGGCTTAGGTGAGCATTCGCGCACCTGCACTTCCTATCCACACCAGGAGAGGATGCAATTTTTCATGCTTCTGACTTCTGAGAACAATAGATTGCATACTATAGATCCATATCAAGCACATGTGAGATATTTGAGTACCTCTTAAAAGTTTTAATACACCTGTTCAGCATCCAAGGTATATTTCCAGGTTGAACCTTCCATAAGAAACTGATCTCTAGAAGATCTGCCAGACGATGCAGGGAAAAAACAGTAATTCAGAAGTCTGGTATGCTAACATTTTCTGATCTACAGCTGTTAGCTGCCCCTGCCGTGTTTAGTTATACCAGTTGTTGAGATCCTAACCAAATGGAATCCTGCTTATTGATTGTTGCATATTCAGCAGAAATAGATGTATGACCTTCCTACAATAAAAAATGCCAGATACTGCAGTATCTTTGTACTACTTGGTTGTGAAGACTATAATTTTGTTACTGATATAGTCATACAGTTGTTTTTAGCTGAATATGGCCCAGAAAATAATACAATTTCGTAAGTCATAGTGAATGTAGATATAGGTGGAGGAAACAAAGGAATTTGTTAAATCACAGCAATCTTAAATCACTCATTCCTGGATATGCATGTTGTTGGATAAAAAGTATAGTTATATCTAGTATGTGATCTTTCTATTTTGCTGTTCTTGCCTCCATAACTAAGCTCTTGTTTCATAGTCCTCCATTTCCAGGCTGTGGTTCATTCTAGTGCCTCCTCATCTTAAGTGGAGTCCTTTATGCCCTTAGCATCACAAGATTTGTGCAAAGAGTACAATATCACTCAAGTATGAACCTATCCTGAATATATAGTTCTGTATTGGGGTACAGACTAACGGTGCACGTCTAGCTGTTTACCTTCGAATGTTTGAGGAGTTAACCTGAATGCTGAATTCCAATCTGAATTAGTTTTTCTTTTGCTAACTAAGTTAAGGAGTCTGCCTATTAGTTCTTGGTGAAATCCTTGCAACATTGATCATGAAAAACTAGCTTGTAAGAAAGAATAGAGATTTATGCATTTCTCCAATGCAATCGCAGTAAGCCTAATCGAAGGTTGCAAATAAGAACTGAAGCGCTTCCTCTAGTGCACAAGCAAATGAAAAAAGATGCCAATGTTTACTGAGGTGTTGGGGTGGGCATAAATAAAACGAAACATAAAAACCGAACCGAATTAACCGATTATTTCGGTTTTTGGTTCGGTTTTTATTTTAGTGTTATTTGGTTTTCTGGCTTCGTGTTCCGATTATTTTGGTTTTTCCGGTTTTCGGTTCGGTTTTTATTTTAGTGTTATTCGGTTTTCTGGCTTCGGTTTGGTTTTTGGAAACTGGAAACCGAAAAGCTGAATGAACCGATTGGTCCATGGCCCAAAGGCGAGAACCTCGGCGCAAGTCACTCGCGTCCCGCATCTCCTCGACTCCTCTGAGGCTCCGACCTCCATTTCCATCCTCTCCCTCTCTGTATCTGCCACTGGCGCCATGGCCTCCTCTGGTGCTGCGGCCTGAGCGCGGCCTCCCCGCTTAGGCGCTCATCATCTCCCAAGTTTCCTCAAATCCCAACACCCAGTATGAGCTTCCATCGGTCCACCTCCAATCGGTGGCCATGGCGGCGGAGAGCACGAGTAGGGTGGCGTTGTGGAGTGCAGAGGCGGCACGGAGCGCGATGGGAGGTGGACTCACAGGCTTTCTTCCTCAACGCTGGTGTTGCGCACCCTCTCTGCAAGGCCCCCGTCCGAATCTGGAGTCACTTGGATCCGAGCAGCTTTTTCATCACTACCACACCGCCTTCTTCCTTGTCATCAGTGCGCCTTGACATCCTCAGGTAACCTCCACCGCATCTGGAGTCCTTCATTTCGGTAGATTCAGCCAACCCACCGTCGGCGAGCTCCCTCCCATCGACGGTGAGGTTATGAGGGCTCGCCCATCTTTCCTTCTTTTGTGACCAACTACATGGGGACAGCGAACGGGAGGGGCATGACACAGTGATGGAGGAGTAGCACCGCGGCAAGGTAGATGCAGGCGGTGGCTGCGGCGAAAGACGGGGATGCGGCGAAGGTGTGGCCTAGGCGCCAGTCGAAGATGGCATTGTGCGATTTTTTCGGTTTACCCGAAAACTGAAAAACCAAACCGATTTTTTTCGGTTAATTCGGTTCGGTTTTCGAATTTGAAGCGAGAATTTCGGTTTCTAGTTTGCAAAAACCGAAATTATTTTAAATCGTAAAAATCGAAATGGTTAAAAAAAAACCGAATGCCCACCCTACGGAGGTGCTTCAGCGTTTACTGTATGCGGTTTACTGTATGCGGATCTGATGCCAATGTAAGGCTAGGGATGACTAAAGTAGGCTGCAAGCAATGTGGAGGCATGGAAACACGCTTGATAAAATGAGCTTGACTACCCTGGTAGTTATATATATTACTAGTATAGTGCCTGTGCTAACGCTACGACGGTAATACACCCGCTTATCAATTAAATGAGAAGATAAGTATGAATACAACACTTAATAATAAAAGAGAAATTTAGAATTTTAAATGAATTTAGAAAGAAAAACGAAACTAAATGGAGGTCGAATGGGCGAAAACGGGCTCCCAAAAGATTTTAAGTCAAGAAAGAGAAAGAAAAAGAATTTTCGATTTTAGATTATTTTTTGTAGCTTTCACATAGAGCACAACAGGTTTCTAGGCTTGGCCAACAGAGGGAGAGGGAAGGCCGGGGTGGCGGTCGGTCAGCGATGGGTCGGCAGACTGTGTGACGAGATCGCCGGCAAGACCGCGCATGCGGGGGAGGAATCACGGTTGCGGTGAATTTCGCCGGGAAAGATGACGGTGATAGCTTGGGTTACCTCCAAAATCCGGCGATCTTTACAAGAGGGAGCACTTGGGGATTTACGCAATGCGATGGGGGTGGAGGAGAGCTCGCCGGCTTTTATAGCCCCGAAACAAGCATATTTATGGAAACCATAATTTGGGATCAAATCAGATTGGGGGAAATTTTGGCAATAGAGCACAAAATTTGGGGAATTAACACCATAGATGGAAATAGGAGATTTGATGCGGGATTGATAGAGCTTTGGAGCTTCTTTCTTGCTTTAATGGAGAGAGGGAAGAGAAGAAGCTTCTCTGGTCTGGGCTGTAGCTAGAAGAAACTACAGGTGAGTTGCCTTCATTTTTTTAAATATAGAAGGATTTTTGAAAAGATAGCACATTAGGTTACAAAATTCTCAAAAATACTTTCGATTATTTTGTTCCTAATAAAATTATTTTCAAAAAAATTTAAATTATATATTTGCCGAGGCACGACGGCCGCGAGGTCGCTGACCAGCAACCTCGCCGCGTCGGTAAAGCCACCGATGGCGACCGTGGAGCCATTGCAGACCTGCGTTCTCCCGACCGCGCTGCCCCATCCCCTGGTTTCCTTTTCTCAGCACGTAATGTATGGTCCTTTTCTTTTCCAGGATGTTTGTTTCCTTTTCCTTGATTCCAAGACGTTTGTTTCCTTTTCCTTGTTGATGCTGGAGGTGAGGGAAGGTCTGCATAGGGCCATGGGATGATTTCGGAAAAATATGGAAAAATAAATCGCACTCGTCGATCACTGGATCCGCAAGGAAAAAAGATAAAATTAAACGATTAACTTTCACGGCCACGTTCCGCGAGAAAAAATTGAAAAAAATTAAGTAGCACTCTTAGACCGTTGGTTCATTAGATAAAAAATAAAAACAAAAATTCAACGCTCTCTGTGCGCTGAAATTAGACTCTATGGGGTTAGATCCGTAAAAAAGTCTCAAGAAGGGACATATTCGAAAAAAAAATACGATCACAATACTAGGACAATAAAAAATTGAAATCTTGTTTCCTTGCATGCGAATCCTCCCTGTTTATTTCCTTGTTTGATTCACCCTCCTTCCAAATATGTAGTACATACAATTTTGGCCAGTAATCCTCCTTATTTATTTTCTTGTTTGATTCACTCTCCTTCCAAATATGTAGGTGGGGAGATCTGTTGTGGGCCATAAGGATAATTAGACACACTAAATAATGACCATCGGATGTGGGTGAGTAAAACTGAGGAAAGATCTGAGACGTTTATTTTGATGAATGCAAGTTTCTGGGGACGTTTTGCTGGGTGCACGAACATTGGGCCATCTCTAATGAGACGCATTATTCAAGGTGGACGTAGAATAAATTGCTTAGGTGTATTATAAAGGGATATAGATTCAGTGTCACAAGTTGCCTAATTTTTTCTGCGCCTGTAGTACCTTTCACAGAGTTTCCTCCATCCATCAGCTTTGGTTTGTCCGTGCTGTTGTATCAAGCTGTATGAGTAACACGGGGTATGTGTCCACATGCAACGTAATGAGCTTTGCATCTCTTGCTGGTTTGCGTAAGAATAAAATATAATTTCGCAAAACTATTTATCTTTTGAATAAATTACGAGAAAATTACAGTTTTTAGCTCATGTTTTATAAAAGGAATAAGTCTATTTTACACCCTTTAACCTTTTAAAAAGTTTATGTAGCACTCAACTATAAAACTGGGTATTTAGCACCCCTAAAATTTACAAAATTAGATCAATTTACATTTTAAGACGGTTTCAAAGAGCAGTGTAAATTGATCCGGTGGGATCCAAATCATTAAACCACCGTTCAAAACTGTTTTAGAGTGTAAATTGATCTAGTTTTGTAAGTTTGGAGGTTAAGTACCCGTTTTTGTAGTTAAAGGTATTAAATAGATTTTTTAAAAAGTTGAAGAGTGTAAAATGAACTTATTTATTTATAAAACTATAGATTTTTTAAGAACTTATCACATAACTAATCCCTCCATCCAAGTTTATGAGGCGCATTTTTTGAATAGTTTTATCCACAAACATAGGACGTATTTCATATTCTAGTACAAAATTAATATGATATTCCCTTTATATATCTAATAAATATATAGTTTTACTTTATATTTTCTACATACATGCATTGAATATAGTGCTTAATGATAATAATTAGAGATAATCTAGTTGGTTTCGATATCTTCTTTATCTATGTGCAAAAATAAAATACGCCTTATAAATTTAATCAGATTATATGTTTTAGAATTGATCTATTCTTATATATTATCTTATGTTTTGAAATATGTGCAACAAATTCTTTTTAAATTTAGACTAGGAAAGAGAAAAAAAAAGAGGCGTCAGTGCACTCTACTGTACACTTGGGCCTGCCACCACCAGCGCTTATTCTCTCTCGTCTCTGCACTCATCAACGCATCCGTCCCATTCCCATGAATATGAGAATTTTTTTATTTAATATTTTTTTAATGTTTTTTTTAAAACTAGGCGTCCGGGATGAAAAATTGCAGAAGTAGACGCCCATAACTCGTGTATGGGGCGATTGCCCCATACACAGGCGATAGGTGCCACAGGTCACGGTCTTTATGCAAGGTCTTTGTGATTTTACAGATGGTGGTGGGCCCCCTGTCGCCCGAGACAGGGGCGATCGCCCAAGAAAGGGGCGACAGGGGCATACCGACCAGCCAACGAGACAGAAAAAAAGATAAAAGCAAGAAGAAAAAAAAGAGAAAGGAGGAATTTTTTTCTTTAATATTTTTTTAATCTTTTTTTCAAAACTAGGCGTTCGGTTTTGAAAATTGCAAAACTAGGCTCCGTTCTTAATTAATTTTCCAAGAATAATCAATTGGACAGAAATTTTTTAATTCGTAATTAATTTTTCGAGAATAATCAATAGGACAGAAATAACGAAAATGCTCATAGTACTGATGTACTTTAATATTTTAAATCTTTAAAGAATTGATACCTATTAGTATTGATTATAAATAATTTGTAACGAAAATGGTCATAAGTTACAAACACTGATCTTTAAGTACGTGGTACCTCTTAGTATTGATATACTGTATTATTTTTTATGTATTGGCCAAAATCGTCTGTTCCGGACCAACAGGAGACTAGGGGCAGTCGCATTACTAGTAAGGTCCAACTAGAACAAGGTAAATCAATTTTACGTAAACACTTTTTAGTGCATTATGAACAAATTATACAAACCATGCCTCAAAAAATCCTGAAGTAAATATGTCTTGTTCGTAGGGTGTTAGGTGTCCATTTTAGGGGAAAAATTACGAATAAACTCAGTTGAATAAACCAAATGATTGTAAGTAGCCTCATTTGCATGACATATTTAAGCTTTTACGGCAACCCGTGAAATATCATTTGTAAATGTAATTTGTTGGGAGAACAGGCTGGAGTTGCTCTTTGATATATGCAGTACCCTATGGTGGGAAAATATTTTATTTAAGCCTTTCTTTGCATATTAATCCTGCCAGTGCAATAACCCAAAGTATTATGGTCGAGGCAACAATGGAACGCTGAAGCCTTTTTGGCAGCCCGCGAAATATCATGTTGAAATGTAATTTGTAGGGAGAACGACCAGTGTTTGCTCTTCGATATATGCGTACCATATGGCGGAAAATATTTTATTTACACCTTACTTTGCATATTAATCCTGCCAAAGGTAATAACCCAAAGTATTATGGTCGAGGCAACAATGGAACGTCGAGACAACAATGAAATGCTTAAGCCTTTTCGCAAGATGTGAAATATCATAACGAAGGTCTAAGCGTAGGTTATCATGAAAATAAGGTAAGCCACACTCTTTATTACGGCTTAAAACAGGAAGGAGTACCACGAGCAAGGAATTTGAAATGTTAACTCTAGACGTCTACTGAGTGCTTCGAGGCCATTTCCCATTCGCCCATGCCTCCGGTGGGGCATCTCTCGCACGTCGCGCCCTCTCTCGTTTCCTCTCTTTGTCAGCCTCCTTCTCCTCCGCTTCCTTCCTACGTGCCTCCTCGCGTGCGGCATCGTGCTGCTCTTGAAGCTGCCGCGTGAACTCGTCCTACCGGTTGGCTTGGTCAAGAAGCCGTTGGTCATCGGGGTTGATCTCCATATCAAACCACTGCTCAAATTTACACAGTGGCGGAGGTGACTGCATAAAACGTAAATTTAAAGTGATAAGGCTCTCATTCACAAATATTACGTAAGCCGTACGATTGTTACCATGCGGCGATCCTTCAGGCTCTTCTCCGGCGGATCGAAGGCGTAGTTGCGACACTTCCAATACCTCCTCTTTCAAGTTGGAATTCCCCAAGAGCGGACAAGCCTGCAAGGATCTACGCACATACACATGGGTGCTACAGCTCCACGAGGTAGGAAGAGATCTTGGTACGCTAAATTGCACGGGCATGCACTTGCTTCTTCCTTTGCTTTCCCCTTTCCCTTTGCACTTGCACGCCTCGGCATTTTCGATTGATCCTGAATTTTTTTCCTCCCTCCTCTATTCTTTCTTCCTCTCTCGCTGCCGTCTTTGCGAGACCGCTCGTGAGAACGAATGTTATAAAGGGCCGATATCGCCACGGTATGGAGCGATCGCCCCAACTAGAGGCGATAGGTGCACCAAGTCGTTGGTGTGTTGTCACGTCGTGTGGCATAGGCAGGCAATGCATACATGGATTTGCATAATTTAAAGTGGTAAGGCTCTCATGTTACTAACTCGTACAGTTATACAATATGTTGTTGAACGTAAAGGCATTACAAAAATACGTCTGTACAACTAGTCAATCACGGCCACGCTTCCTAATCTGGCCCGTAGGGTTGGTGAGTGGCGACGGCGGACGGACATCCCTCCTAGGCTGGCCCTGCGGCGCAGGCATATAGTAGTGTGGCGGCGATGAGGGCGTGTCATGTGGCGCTCCCGAGAGCTGAGAGGGGGCGAGGTAGTCGGTCGAAAGGTACTCCTCCAGGTCGAACTCGACGTCCGCAGGGTCGTCGAAACCACCCTGGGGTCCTGCTGGGGTGCGAGACGACGAGGGAGCCTCCGCAGCCCACTATCCCCACTGCTGCTGCGTGGGAGCGTAACGAGGAACCGGCAGGGTATGGCGAGACGAGGAAGGAGCCTCCTCAGCCCACTGTCCGCACTGCAACTGCGTGGGAGCGTAACGAGGCACCGACGGGGTAGGGCGAGGTGCTGTGTCGTGAGGATGGGGGCGTCGTGCGGCACAACTGCCGGACCCGCACAGGGGAGGCCTAGGAGGTACGACACGTCCTGCAGCGTCGGAGCCATCTCTCCGCATGAAGGTGGAACGTGTGCGCTCTCGGTCTCCACCGGTCCACGAGTGCGCCAGCGAGGGACCGGTCGTACCAACCGCGGGACCTCCTCGCCTCTAACGGGCGATCCACCGCTCCACCATCCTACAGAGAGGAAGTAAGCCAGCCGCTCGCAACCTGCATGTAGTGCATTGTGTCGTTAGAATTGCATTCACAAGTAAATACATGTACGTAAAAGAGTGCAAGTGTTGGCAGCTTACCGTGGAACCCAGCGTGGGTCAATGCGAAGCAGCTCGTTGGGCACCCGAGGTCGGAGTGTCCCTAGCTCTCGATTCTGCTCTGCAGAGTACCTAGACTGGTGGGTCACATCGACGGTCGCGTCGAGCAGCTCAGGGCAAGGTCGCGCCATCGTCGCCTGTTACAAAGCAAATACAACAAATTTGTCAGTAATTAAACGTGCACACAAAATGAAATGCGAAATAACGAATTGTACCATACTCAACAAATAATACAAAAGATGAAGATATGTTGGATGAGGCACACAACGCCAAAAATTACATTATCCTCGTAGCAATTAACTGGTACATCAAAAAATACATGATGCGAAAAACAACTAACTGGTACATCGAAAAATACATGATGCAAAAAACAACTAACTAGTACATCGAAAAATACATGATGCGAATAACAACTAACTGGTACATAAAAAAAATGATGCGAATAACAACTAACTGGTACATCGAAAAATACATGATGCGAATAAAGCCTAACTGTTACATCGAAAAATACATGACGCGAGTAACAACTTACTGGAAGTGCGAAAATTACATTATTGGCACAACAGTTCACTGGTACATGATCGAATCTTACAAGATGAGAAGAAGATCGAACATTAAATTATCCGCGATTGCGACGCGCCTCAGACTCGTCCATATCGTTCCAAATGCGCCGTGTCCTTCGACGCCCAACCTTCAGCTTCAACATTCGGATGTCCGGTACCCATCGATGGTCCGGAGGGGGTGAAGGATCGAGATGGCCTAGAGGGGGGGGATAGGCAATTTTAACAATCTCTAACTATTTTAAATAACTAACTAAAATTAACAGAGAGCAACTTACTGTAAGAATAATACAGAAAATAAATAACTAATAAACACAGCGAAATCAATAAACAAAATAGCACAGGAGAGACAGAGATTTATCCCGTGGTTCAGAGCCGCACGCCTAATCCACGTTGAAGCACTTCTTTCGAGGTTCTGCTTCTCCAAAGCTAGTCGCAGTAGCTCTGGCGATCACTCAGGTAACTCTTTCACTACTCCAGTGAGGTGAGTTCCAAACCTCTCACAAATACAGTTGCCTTCCACAAGCTCCTTTGGACAGGTCACACTGTTCACTTCCTCCAAGCTGTCTACAATCGCCAAGATCCAAGAGTAATAAACTTTGCACAAGTTCTGTCTCTTGGTTCACTTTGCAATTCACACAACTAGACACTGACTTGGAGCTAAAACACTTAGAGATGTATGAGAAGTTTTTGTATGAAGATGAAGCACAGACTCCTTCTGAGAATGAGAGCTATATTTCAATGCCAAAGTGTAAGGAGTTCATCTATAAGTGTGGTAGATGGCTTAGGTAATGCTTATATAGCCATTTGGGGTGAAAATAGCCGTTACACCTGCTACAGTAGTCGTTGGACGTGTCAGATGTCAGAAACAACAGAAATATACACGTACAACGGACTTAGTATCAGTGCTTAGCGATACTGGATATGTGTATGTCGGACCATATTTGAGAGATTGTGACGGACCAAATATTTTGGTCCGTAGTACATGGGTTGATTATAGAAGATGGTCTGGCATACCACTGAGAGACATACATGAGTATCAGTCCAAATTCTTTGGTTCGTTACACATGGATTTCAAAAGATTTAGCTTAGGTATGGAGACCTATGTACGTCGGACCAAATTTTTGGTCCGTTATACATGGATAATGCAAGAGTTTTGCCAAGAATAGAGACACATGTATTTCGGACCAAATTTTTGGTCCGTCGTACATAGACTTTACAGAAGATGGGTTTAGCATGGAAACACATGTACTTCGGACCAAATTTTTGGTCCGTCATACATAGACTTTACAGAAGATATGTTTGGCATGGAAACACATGTACTTCGGACCAAATTTTTGGTCCGTCATACATGGTCTTTTCAGAAGATTGGTGCCAAGGTCCTTTTTCAACAAAGATAAATTTTATCTAAGCTTTTTATTTTAGCCACCGACTAAAAAATAATTAAGCATAAATGCATGGTCCGTTTTCTGAGAAAAGGTTCTTTTGAAGATAGAAAAATATTCATTTTAGGTTTCGATTGAAAGTACATCAAAGATTTAGTCCGGCCAAAAACTTATATACTGAAAGGGGTGCCAGACCAAATTTTTGGTCTGCTGAAGATGAGAAACCTAAGATATTTTGGTCGTCACAGAGGAGAGAATTTTGCATGTATGCCGGACTAAGTATTTTTGGTCCGTCATTCATAGGTAAACCTTTGGCTATCAAGAAGATTTTCAAAGAAGGTTTTGATCAAGGATTTGTGAATATGAAAGCGAATATTTTAATCTGATGATCAGATATTCAAAGGAAGTTTTGACGTAGAATAGTTTCAAGGTATGCAACGGACTGAAGAAAAATTGATAGGTAAAGATTTGTCCGTTGTACTAAGAGGTATGTTTTCATCAAGGTAAAGACTAAGTGTCTTTTGCTTCGAGTGATCTAGTTTTTCCTTTGCCTAAACAAACTATTTCTTTGTGCAAAGTCCCTCTTTTAGACAGCCAAGAAAAAAGAAAAACAAACCTAGGCTATTTGACTTGAAACATCTCCCAAGTTATAAACTAAAAACTGAAAGCCTTAATCTTGTTATCCCAACTTGTTCCATCATAGATTCCAGCTTACTTTATTCAACGCTTTGAGTATTACTAACTTAGTCATCAATACTAAAACCATAATAATACAGAAATAAAATTGAGGGGTGCCTAGATGCTATCAATCTCCCCCTTTTTGGTAATTGATGACAACATACCTTTTAGTTAGTAATATCTTATTTATTCTGCAAAACAGAGTTAGCTGAATATACTGACATCAGAAATAATGAGTGAATTTTTCTCCCCCTTAATGAATGCATTTATATCATAGTAGAGAATCCGAGCATATAGCATCTAAACAGTTTAAATATGAACAATATATAAACAAAGCACACCATAAAAATTGCACACAACAGGACAAATACACATACTATTCATATAGTTAAGCCAGTCTACAAAACATAACTTAAGAGACTATGGCTAAGGCTATAAGGTTATTCTCCCCCTTTGGCATCAATAGCCAAAAAGGGGCCCTATTGGCGCCTTGAGAAGATTCTTTTGAGCTGGCCCTGAGCTTGGCTGTTCTTTAGAGGAGAGACAGGTGGATCATCAGTGGCTTCTTGGCTTGGATTATCTGGCCCTTGAGACATAGCTTGTTCATGCCAACTTGGATAGTCCGGGTCTCCGGGCTGGATAGTTAGTAGTTGAAGATCTGACTGAATATGATCCAAAGATTCATTCATATTTCGAGTCTCAGCAAGGACGTCGCCCACATCATACATGCAGTCATGTGCCAAGCGAGTATAGTCGAGCAAGGCATCTTCAGTGAATTCTGAAAGATGATCTAATTGATGCCTCATCCATAAATGATTGCTTGTATGAGATATATTTCCAGCCTCCACTTGATTTCTTAGTTTCTTGTAGTGATCATCCAATTTTTGATTCATGTCATACAGTCTGTCCTTGATCAGATTTTGATTAGTATCGAACTGTTGGACATGCTATCTAAGATTTTCCTGATTTCTGCTTGGGTGGTCAAATCTTGACATGACTTCATTTTAGAACTTTATTTCTTCCTCATATCTTAGAGCTGCTGTATTCTAATCTTCCATGTATCTTGCTTGGAAACCTCTTTGATCAGCATGATACTGTTGCTCAAAGTTTGAAAACCAGGAAGGCTGAGAGTCAAAGATATTTTCTTGAGCCTGAGATGTATTATCTTGTGCTTGCTCATCATACTTTGGAGAAGATGGTATGGGATACTGACAGTCAAACAAACTTTCCCAACCAGGAAACGTGTCCCTTTGATCATGCTCAGGATGAGCTGACATTGAAGGATAGTAGGTTTCAAATTGTTGGGGCATTTCAGATGGCATCCCAGATCCTCCTGCTTCATTTTCATTTGCTCCTGGTCTGAAAGTTTGTGCCTTCATGAACCTTTCTGCAGCTGCTGACTCTTGAAGATGATATAATTGTTGCTCTTCATCCAAGGTTCTATCAACTGAGCTTGAAAGCTTTTGAGTAGCAGCATCATCCATTTCCCATGATTCACTTCCATGAATCTATACCCCTTTATAATGCACCTAAGCAATTTTTTCTACGTCCACCCTAAATAATGCACCTCATTAGAGATGGCCCAATGTTCGTGCACCCAGCAAAACGTCCCCAGAAACTTGCATTCATCAAAATGAACGTCTCAAATCTTTCCTCACTTTTACTCACCCACATCCGATGGCCATTATTTAGTGTGTCTAATCATTCCTGTGGCCCACAACAGACCTCCCCCACCTACATATTTGGAAGGAGAGCGAATCAAACAAGGAAATAAATAAGGAGGATCCGCATGCAAGGAAACCAGACTTGAATTTTTTACTGGCCAAAATTGTACGTACTACATATTTCGAAGGAGGGTGAATCAAACAAGGATATAAACAGGGAGGATCCACATGCAAGGAAACAAGACTTGAATTTTTTATTGTCCTGGCATTGTGATCGTATTTTTTTTTCCGAATATGACCCTTCTCGAGACTTTTTTAAAGATCTAGCCCCATAGAGCTTAATTTCAGTGCACGAAGAGCGCTGATTTTTTTTATCTAAGGAACCAACGGTCTGTGAGTGCTGCTTAATTTTTTTCAATTTTTTCTCGGAACCAGTATGCGTGAAACCAAGCATTTAATTTTTATCTTTTTTCCTTGCAGATCCAATGGTCGGCGAGCGCAGATTTATTTTTCCATATTTTTCCAAATCATCCTCAGAGCCCACAATGACCTTCCTCACCTCCAAAGATCAACAAGGAAAAGGAAACAAATGTCTTGGAATCAAGGAAAAGGAAACAAACGTCCCGGAAAAGGAAAGGACCATACATTACGTCTTTGGGAAAAGAAAATCGGAGATGGGGCAACATGGTCGGAGAACGCAGTCCGCAATGGCTCCACTGGCCGCCATCGGTGGCTTTGCCGACGCGGTGAGGCTGCTGGTCAGCGACCTCGCGGCTACCGTGCCTCGGCAAATTTATAATTTAAATTTTTTTGAAAATAATTTTATTAAGTACAAAATAATCGAAAGTTTTTTGAGAATTTTTCTAGAATTTTTTAACCTAATGTGCTATCTTTTCAAAAAAATCATTTTATATTTTTTATAAAATGAAGGCAACTCACGTGTAGCTTCTTCTAGCTGCAGCCCAGACCAGAGAAGCTTCTTCTCTTCCCTCCCTCCATTAAAGCAAGAAAGAAGCTCCAAAGCTCCATCAATCCCGCACCAAATCTCCTCTTTCCATCTATGGTGTTAATTCCCCAAATTTCGTACTCTATTGCCAAAATTTCCTCCCAATCTGATTTGATCCCAAATTATGGTTTCCATAAATATGCTTGTTTCGGGCTATAAAAGCCATGAGCTCTCCTCCACCCCATCGCATTGCGTAAATCCCCAAGTGCTCCCTCTTGTAAAGATCGTCGGATTTTGGAGGTAACCCAAGCCATCACCGTCATCTTTCCCGGCGAAATTCACCGCAACCGTGACTCCTCCCCATGCGCCGGTGCGGCGATCTCGCCGCACTGATCTTCGACCCATCATGACCAGTCGGCCACCCCGCCTTCCTCCCCTTGCACTAGCCAAGTCCAGAGAGCACCCTGTGCTCTCTGTGGAAGCTGCAAAAAAAATAATCTAAAATCAGAAAATTCTTTTTTCTTTCTCTTTCTTGATTTAAAATCTTTTGGGAGCCTGTTTTCGCCCATTTGACCTCCATTTAGTTCCGTTTTTCTTTCTAAATTCATTTAAAATTCTAAATTTCTCTTTTATTATTAAGTGTTGCATTCATACTTATCTTATCATTTAATTGATAAGCGGGTGTACTGCCGTCATAGCGTTAGCACATGCACTATACTAGTTACTTCAGTTGCTTCTGGAGAATGGTGGCTCAGAGTCTCCCCTTTTCCTCTTTGAACACTAGGTTCTCTGTTATTTCTACTCTGATCAGACATATGATGACTCTCATAGGTTTGATGATAACTTTCATAAGATTGATGCCAGGAGTCACTTTGTTGTGCCTGGGAAAGATCTTTAAAACTGTTTCTATCAAATTCATTTTCAGCCTCTGCCCTTTCTTCACTTTCTTCTTCATCCTGTATTGGTTGATTTTCGGCCACTCTTTGAAGAAACCCAGAAATTCTTAAACTTTGTCCAGTAGCTTGATGCATACTATATTTCTTTTGAAATCACTTGAATTCTTTATTTAAATCGCCTTGAGAGATAATGCCTTGAGCCAACAGGACTCCAGTGATTAACTGGGCAAAAGGCAAAGAGCTACTAAACTTTTTGTAGATGGCTTCCTCCATCTGCCCAAAGAAGTAGTCAACTAGATCTACAGGCTGTCTTGATAAAATGAGATGTAGTAACCAAGCTAATACTGAGGTTACTCCTTCCTTATATCCAGACTTGGGGTATATTGTATGCCTCAATATTAAAAGCAGAACCTTAGCTTCTTCAGACAGGCAGGACACTCTATTCGGATTAAAATCCTCACTGGAGGTGTCTTTGTATATGTGTCCTGACACTTGCACATCTGGCATGTCCCCACTCAGTCTCCACCTCTGATGAGGATACATCTTTTCAAAGATTCTTGTCTTGTTTGCCAGTGGACTAGAAGCTCCAATTGCTGATTCAAACTGGGATGACTTGATTTTTCTTATTTTTCCATTCAGAGTGAACATGATATATTTTCTTTGTTTGTTCACTAGTAAAGATGCATAAAACTCTAGAGTCCTTGAGACACTCCATGGAATTGTTTTGTTTGACATGATTCTTATCAGTCCAGGAGTTGAGTTTATGCAATCAAACAGTCCAGTTGAACCAATGATATTATTCACTTGATCCCATTCTACATATTGGTGATTTGACAGAGCTGAAATCAACTTTCCTTTTCCATCTCTTCTGTTTAGATAGGCATTGTATATATTTTTATGTAACAAGGACACGAATTTTCACCTGTATTGGCCTTGACTCTGAAACGGACCTTTTCACTTACTAACCGAACTGCTCTCAACTTCTTAGTACTAAGGTTTGCCAGTTCTTTACTGCTAAGCATGTCAATTTCAGAGACCAGTTCAGTACTCTCTGAGGAAGATTCACTGTTGGGTTCATAGGGACAATCCTCAGATGATGACTCAGAATCAACTATTTGCTTTCCTTTTCTTGGATGAGAGGTTACTACTTTCCGGTTTGCTCGAGCAGCATTATGAACATCTGGGATTAGTATTGGTCCATGAGGTTGTTCAGGCAGATTTGTTTCAGAGGTTGAACTGGATCTTCTTTGCTTCTTACTCTTAACTCTATCAATAATTTTTCCAATCAAACCCCTTTTATCAGGATTCTTTGACCTCATTTTGATTTCTGACTTAAACACAGACTTATTGCTCAGACTCAGGACCAGGCCCTCTTCAAAAAAAAGAACAGACCTAAAAGGAAGAACTAAATCTAAGCACCAGGTCTAGGGTTCGAGATTTTGAAGAGAAAGAGAGAAGTTCTAAGGAACTTACTGAGCTTGAAGAAGATTCTTGCGCAAAAGTCACAGATCACCGTCGCCAAGACCCGATCAGATTTGCTTGGTGTAGAGAAGAAGGAAACTTCGTTCGAGAGAAGTTTTATGCAAGCAAGGAAATAACAAAGAGGTTTTTGATGGAAGAAGTTATCGCATTGAATGTATTGGCGTATAAATGGGCCTTGGGAACTGACACCTTTAACTGGGTAGTTGAAAAGGAATGGGAGTTCTGGCAAGGTGGTGGGACCTCCTTTTTGAAGCGGTTTGAACAAGCACAGAGAGTCCCAAACATAAGGTCAGGTTAGCAATGGGTAAGACCTAAAGCAATAGGTAAGATTTTAAACAAATTTTGAAATCTTGAGAGAAGAAGAAGAAAATCAAAAAAAATGAATTTAGAAATATTTGATCATGAGGCAAACTTGATTCAGACGATTTGATTTAGACAGATTACTAATTGGGCGGACCAAAAGCTTTATACTCACCAAGACCGTTTTAGTCCGTTTGTAGAGGAGTTTTAGTCTTGCTTGGTGTTAAGACCAAAACTTTCATTAGCGTCGGACCAAAAAATTTAGTCCGGCGAGCATGGAAAGTTTGTTTGAGATTAGTCCGATCCAAGTAGGAACCTGTAACTTTAAGTTGTTCTCAGTCTGCATCATATCTACATTTCTGAAGATTTTGAAAATAAGAGATATATCTAAGATTGACAACCAAAATCAACAAAGACAACAAAAATTTTCAGTAAATGTTTGAGTTTGATAATCAAGTAAGCTTAAGTATTTCTTTAAACTAAGCTTATCTGAGAAACTCAAGTACTTTAATATGGACACTTTGCTGATAAAGTCAGATGATAACTTGTTTTTTTTAATTTTTTATTAGATAAGAATGAGCATAGAAAGATGAGTATTATAGCAGCATTTTTATTATTAAAAGGAACTTTATTCAAAGAGTTATTTTAACTTGACATTATTACTTTATCCATATCGTAGTCGAAAAAGAATCATCGAACTAGAGCCGCGAATGATACTAGCAGAAAGTATTGTGCGACTAGTCGGTTATGTTTAGCGATGTACGCTATGAATAGTCATTCAATTTAGAAAACACACAAGATTCAGAGAGCACTTTGGAACACCATATTTTTATTTATATACAACATCCCGGCTTACATGATTAGAGGGAACGGGACAAGACAAGAGCAAGAACTTAGTTTTCTCCCCAACGCGCGCGCCCTAGAGCCTCTATGAGCGCATCTCTGGCCCTGAGGAGAGAGGGGAAAGCTTCAAGAAAGGCGTCCACGGCAGCACTGTCTCTGACAACTGCCCTTTCTTCAGCCAACATTGCTAGAGTGCGATCAAATCCCCTCCAGAGCTCTGCAAGCTCTGGATCGTCCCGATCATCGTAGAAAGGTCTTTTAGGCATGATGAAGAACTCAGAAAGAAGCTAAAAGATGGATTGCATCCTCAGAGCTTTGGTTCACCTTTTATAGCCATTTCGACAGGAAAGAAATGAATGCCTCATAATTCGAAGCGGCTTGAAGTTAGAGAAGATACGGAAAACTAGGAGGTTACGAAAACCGAAGAGATTTTTATCAGAAAGTCACACAAAGCTGGGGTAAGAAATCAAGGGATATGAGCTTTCAGGATAAGTAAGTGAGCAAACTTGCTCCCCCTTAATCAGATATTATCGAGCAACATTTGAAAAGGCAATAATATTTAGTTCATTTCTTAATTTCGAAAATTTGGCCTCATCAAGCGGCTTAGTGAAAATATCAGTCAATTGGTCCTCAGTTCTTACATGACTAAGCATAACATTTCTTTTAGCAACATGATCACGAATAAAGTGATGTCGAATTTCAATATGCTTAGTTCTGAAATGTTGGACCGGATTGTTTGCTATTTTCACTGCACTTTCATTATCACACAGTAGAGGCACATTTTCAAATTTTATACCAAAATCTAAGAATGTTTGTTTGATGAATAAAATTTGAGCACAACAACTTCCTGCAGCCACATATTCGCTTCTAAGCAGTGGATAGTTCTCTTGAATTTTGCTTTTAGAAAACCAAGAAACTAAAGACCTTCCAAGCAAATGACAACTCCCTGAGGTGCTCTTACGATCAATCTTGCATCCGGCATAATCAGAATCTGAGTAGCCTAGAAGCTCAAAGGGGGCACCTTTGGGGTACCATAAACTCATACTTGAAGTAAACTTAAGATATCTAAATATTCTTTTACAAACACTCAAGTGAATTTCTTTAGGAGCACTTGAAATCTAGCACACATACACACACTAAATATGATATCGTGCCTAGATGTCACAAGTATAGTAAAGAGCCTATCATGAATCTAAAAAGCTTTTGATCAACAGACTTACCTCCCACATCTTGATCAAGATGTGTGTTAGTAGCCATAGGAGTCTTTATAATCTTGCATTCTTCCATTTTGAAGCGTTTGAGAAGATCCTTAGTATATTTTTCTTGAGAAATAAAAGTTCCTTCCTTCAACTGCTTGATTTGAAATCTCAGAATGAATGACAGTTCCCCAATCATAGACATCTCGAATTCTTTGGCCATCATGTCACCAAACTCTTTACAGAGAGAAATATTAGTACAGCCAAAGATAATATCATCTACATATATTTGACAAATCATTAATGTTCCATTGATGTCTTTTAGAAACAGTGTTGGATCAACCTTTCCAGTTTTGAAGTTCTTATTGAGTAGAAAATCTCTAAGACGCTCATACCAAGCTCTAAGAGCTTGTTTTAGACCATAGAGTGTCTTAGATAATTTATACACATGATTTGGCGATTTTTGATCTTCAAAACCAGGTGGTTGTTCAACATAGACAGTTTCATCAATGAATCCATTTAGAAATGCACTTTTTACATCCATTTGAAATAGAGTGATATTAAAATGAGTAGCAAAGGCAAGAAGAAACCGAATAGCTTCAAGACGAGCCACTGGGGCATAAGTCTCTCCATAGCCCAGTTCTTCTATTTGAGTAAATCCTTGAGCTACAAGTCTGGCTTTATTCCTTATCACCACTCCATTTTCATCTTGCTTATTTCTGAACACCCATTTTGTACCAATAACATTGTGATCCTTTGGGCGATTTGTTAAACTCCAGACTTTGTTTCTTTCAAAATTGTTAAGTTCTTCTTCCATAGCAATTATCCAATCAGTATCTTCTAGTGCTTCTTCCACTGTTTTAGGTTCAATACACGAGACAGAAGAGTAATGTTCACAAAAAGAAGCTTGTCTAGAACGAGTTTGAACACCCTTACTGAATTCACCAATGATTTGATCTGAGGGATGATCCTTCGCAATGGTATGATGGCTTTTGATGAGGATTGGACGATCTTGTTCTTTTTCTTCTTATTCTTCTTGAGTTCCAGCGATGAGGCACCATTGATTGAGTGGGGAGTTCATCCTTATCTTCCTTTGGTCGAATATCACCCACTTCCATCTTCTTCATTGCTTGTGCCAAGCCATCATCTCCTACATCATCTAAATTTTCGTGCTCACCTTGTGAGCCATTAGATTCATCAAACTTTACATCATAAGTTTCTTCTACCAGCCCAGTGGTATTATTAAAGACTCTATATGCTTTGGACTTAGAGGAATATCCTAGCATGAAGCCAGTGTCACATCTAGTTTGAAATTTTCCCAAATGAGTTCTCTTTTTATAGATATAAACTTTGCAACCAAACACACGAAAATATGATACATTTGGTCTTCTTCCTACCAAAAGTTCATAAGGAGTTTTCTTAAGCAATCTATGAAAATAAAGTCTATTTACAGCATGACAAGCAGTATTGATAGCTTCAGCCCAAAAAGCATCAAAGGTTTCATATTCATCTAGCATAGATCTAGCCATTTCAATCAAGGTTCGATTTTTCCTTTCAACAACACCATTTTGCTGAGGAGTATAAGTAGCTGAGAGTTCATGCTTAATTCCTAATTCATCACAGTATTCAATGATATTTGTGTTAACAAACTCAGATCCATTGTCACTTCTTATTTTCTTGATGGGACAATCAAATTCATTTTGAGCCCTTTTTGCAAAAGTTTTGAAGATTTTTCCAACTTCACTTTTATTTGGCAAAAAGAATACCCAAGAAAATCTGGAAAAATCATCAACAATTACTAAACAATAAGAGTTACCACCAATGCTAGCATATAAGGTGGGACCAAACACATCCATATGCAGAAGCTCAAGTGGCCTAGTGGTGGACATGATACTTTTAATTGGGTGGGAATTAGCTACTTGTTTGCCTGCTTGACAAGCACTACATAGCTTATTCTTTTCAAATTTGACATCTTTCAAACCCACCACAAGCTCATTTTTGAAAAGCTTCTTCAGATTAGACATATCTACATGCCCAAGACGCCTATGCCAAAGCCATCCAAGGGAAACTTTAGCTAACAGGCATGTTGAGATACATGAGGAGTTAGATTTGAAATCTACTAAATAGAGATTTTGAAATCTGAAACCTTTGAAAATAAGCTTTTCATTTTTGTCAAATACAGTTACCCCATCAGAAGTGAAGTTGCAATGGAATCCAAGATCACATAATTGAGCAACTGACAATAAATTGAAGTTTAAGGAATCAACTAGAAGAACATTGTCAATAGAGTGATCATTTGATATGGCAATCTTACCAAAACCTTTTACCTTTCTTTTGTTGTTGTCTCCAAAGGTGATTTTGTGACTTGGATCACTTTCTCCTTCAATTGAAGTGAACATTCTTGAGGTACCGGTCATGTGTTGAGTGCAGCCACTGTCAATGACCCAATGTCTGCCTCCACTCTTATAATTTACCTACAAGTTTATTTCTTCACTTTAGGTACCCAAATACTTTTGGGTCCTTTGATGTTAGTTACAGCCATTTTAGGTTTGAAAGGATTTATCAACATAGTCTTAGGTACCCAGACAGCTTTAAGTTTCTTATTTAGATTTGAGGGACCTACATATTTCACATTTGCTTTGCCCCTGAAATATTTAAATAACATGTAATGGGCATCTACCATGCAATTCCTTTTAGCATGAGAAACATTTGCAAGATAGCAATTTTTAGATTCATGATTCGATTCATGACAATAATAACATTGAGTGCTTTTCCTGACAAAAATTTGTTTAATATGACCTGAAGCATTTTTATTTGGCAACCTGTTGGGTTTATACCCCAAGCCCTTTTTGCCCAAATTTGGTCTCTGTCCAACTAGAATTTTGTCAAGAGTAGCACTTCCCAGAAAATATTTTTCTAAGCCTTTATCAAATGTGGCTATTTGAGCTTTTAGTTCTTTATTTTCAGTTTCAAGCTCCTTGACACAGGAAGCATATTTGCAATTTCCTTTGCAAGCATCAAAAGACCCATAAGTCAAGATCTCTTCTGTTGAAGAGTCACATGAGATAGATGCATTACTTAAAGAGACATGACTGGATTTGTTAGACATCATTTCATTTTTAATTTCTAGCTCACAGTAGTTAATTTGCAAGTCTTCATAATTTTTAGTAAGCAAAGCATGACTTGTAACTAGATCATAATGAATTTGTATAGACTTTTCATGTTCATGCATAAGTTTTTCATACTTGTCTGTTAGCATCCTTTGATCATTAAGCAAGCTAGAGATAGTCTTCTTAAGAGTTCTAGTTGAATTTGTTTTTTCATGCAAAGCATTATTTAGTTCTTCAACTAGTTCTACAAGCTCATCATAAGAAGGAGAGTCACTAACCTTTTCCTCATCTGATCTTGCCATAAGACACAGAGGAAATGAGGATGGTGGTGGAGTTGACTCATCTAGAGCAAGTCCAGCTAGCCCCTTTGACTTTGGACTTTCTTCATCTGAGGATGAGTCTTCACTTTCACCCTCATCATCAGTAACCCATTCTCCTATGTGAGCTTCTCCTTTTCCTTTCTTCACAAATCTCTTGGAGTAGTTCTTCTTGAAAAACTTCTTCTTTGGTTTTTCCTGAGTCTTTTCTCATCCTCATCATCCTTATATTTGTACTTGCTCCTCTTCTTGATTTTGTTGGGACACCGAGCAGCTATGTGCCCTTTTTCATTGCATTCAAAGCATACAACATTAGAAAAAGGATTTTTCTTTGAGTAAGAATTGGACCTTTCTCTGTCTTTGAAATTAACTCTTCTCATGAGTTTGTTGGCTCTTCTCATGAGTAAAGCTAATTTCTTTACATCTTCATCCTCATCTTCACTTGACTCATCATTATCTTCATCAGATGAGTCTTGTATAACTTCTTTGGCTTTTAATGCGATGGATTTCCTCCTTGGAGCATCTTCATCACCCAATGTGAGTTCATGAGCAGATATCTTGCCCAATAGCTCGGTTGGAGTGAGCCTTTTAAGATCACCACTGTTGGACAGATATGTGATCAAGCTGTGATATGCCCGAGGAAGCACTCTGATCATCTTCTTGCATACTTCAACATCTGAAATTTTAGTTCCTAGGTCTTTTAGTTCATTGACAATAGGATTTAGCCTAGAGAACATGTCATTAGCATTTTCTTGAGAAAGTATTTTGAATTGATCAAATTTTTCTCGGACAACATAATATTTTTCTTCTTTTACATCAGAGGTTCCTTCATGAATTTCTTGTAATGTTGTCCATATATCATAAGCAGATGTAAGATTACTTACTCTATCAAAATCTTCTAAATTAAGACAGGAAAATATGGTATTTCTAGCTTGAGCATCATATTGCATATTTTAAATTTCATCAGGAGTGGGTTCTCCATATGCAGATTGCCCTTCGGGTATGACACGAGGAGGCATAGGCTTCTCTATAACCCTCCACACATCATACCCGACAGCTTCTAAATAGCATCTCATCCTAATTTTCCAATAAGCATAGTTTGTGCCATCAAACACAGGTACTCTACCAATACTAACAGTTGCAGAACCATCTCCCTCAGCCATTTACCAAAGCTAGGTAGGCTAGACAAGTAAAACCTTGCTCTGATACCACTTGAAGGATCGAGATGGCCTAGAGGGGGGTGAATAGGCAATTTTAACATTCTCTAACTATTTTAAATAACTAACTAAAATTAACAGAGAGCAACTTACTGTAAGAATAATACAGAAAATAAACAACTAATAAACACAGCGAAAGCAATAAACAAAATGGCACAGGAGAGACAGAGATTTATCCCGTGGTTCAGAGCCGCACTCCTAATCCACGTTGAAGCACTTCTTTCGAAGTTCTGCTTCTCCAAAGCTAGTCGCAGTAGCTCTGGCGATCACTCAGGTAACTCTTTCACTACTCCAGTGAGGTGAGTTCCAAACCTCTCACAAATACAGTTGCCTTCCACAAGATCCTTTGGACAGGTCACACTGTTCACTTCCTCCAAGCTGTCTACGATCGCCAAGATCCAAGAGTAATAAACTTTGCACAAGTTCTGTTTCTTGGTTCACTTTGCAATTCACACAACTAGACACTGACTTGGAGCTAAAACACTTAGAGATGTATGAGAAGTTTTTGTATGAAGATGAAGCACAAACTCCTTTTGAGAATGAGAGCTATATTTCAATACCAAAGTGTAAGGAGTTCATCTATATGTGTGGTAGATGGCTTAGGTAATGCTTATATAGCCATTTGGAGTGAAAATAGCCGTTACACCTGCTACAGTAGCCGTTGGACGTGTCAGATGTCAGAAACAACAGAAATATACACGTACAACGGACTTAGTATCAGTGCTTAGCGATACTAGATATGTGTATGTCGGACCAAATTTGAGAGATTGTGATGGACCAAATATTTTGGTCCGTAGTATATGGGTTGATTATAGAAGATGGTCTGGCATACCACTGAGAGACATACATGAGTATCAGTCCAAATTCTTTGGTTCGTTACACATGGATTTCAAAAGATTTAGCTTAGGTATGGAGACCTATGTACGTCAGACCAAATTTTTGGTCCGTTATACATGGATAATGCAAGAGTTTTGCCAGGAATAGAGACACATGTACTTCGGACCAAATTTTTGGTCCGTCATACATAGACTTTACAGAAGATGGGTTTGGCATGGAAACACATGTACTTCGGACCAAATTTTTGGTCCGTCATACATAGACTTTACAGAAGATAGGTTTGGCATGGAAACACATGTACTTCGGACCAAATTTTTGGTCCGTCATACATGGTCTTCTCAGAAGATTGGTGCCAAGGTCCTTTTTCAACAAAGATAAATTTTATCTAAGCTTTTTATTTTAGCCACGGACTAAAAAATAATTAAGCATAAATGCATGGTCCGTTTTCTGAGAAAAGGTTCTTTTGAAGATAGAAAAATATTCATTTTAGGTTTCGATTGAAAGTACATCAAAGATTTAGTCCGGCCAAAAACTTATATTCTGAAAGGGGTGCCGGACCAAATTTTTGGTCTACTGAAGATGAGAAACCTAAGATATTTTGGTCCGTCACAGAGGAGAGAATTTTGCATGTATGCCGGACTAAGTATTTTTGGTCCATCATTCATAGGTAAACCTTTGGCTATCAAGAAGATTTTCAAAGAAGGTTTTGATCAAGGATATGTGAATATGAAAGCGAATATTTTAATATGATGATCAGATATTCAAAGGAAGTTTTGACGTAGAATAGTTTCAAGGTATGCAACGGACTGAAGAAAAATTGATAGGTAAAGATTTGTCCGTTGTACTAAGAGGTATGTTTTCATCAAGGTAAAGACTAAGTGTCTTTTTCTCCGAGTGATCTAGTTTTGCCTTTGCCTAAACAAACTATTTCTTTGTGCAAAGTCCCTCTTTTAGACAGCCAAAAAAAAAAAACAAACCTAGGCTATTTGACTTGAAACATCTCCCAAGTTATAAACTAAAAACTGAAAGCCTTAATCTTGTTATCCCAACTTGTTCCATCATAGATTTCAGCTTACTTTATTCAACGCTTTTAGTATTACTAACTTAGTCATCAATACCAAAACCATAATAATACAGAAATAAAATTGAGGGGTGCCTAGATGCTATCAGGGGGGCTATTGTGAACGATCCATCCACTCGGTATCCGTACACCTCGTGATGCCACGTGTTGAGAACACTTTGCTTGTAGTAGTAGGGGGAGATGAACGGACGACATGATTGATGCATCTCGGCGGCTGCGGCAATGATGTGCGAGCACGGCAAGTGCAAAGAGCGTGGTTTCGGCGGGAGCACTCGCAATCGGTTTGCCGAGTATGCATAGATGGGAAGTCCTCTCCCGGTGGGCACCCCTGCGACCTCGGTCACCACAGTGCACGTGGTATCTCCGTTCCACGCCACTCTCCGGTGTCACCCGATGTGTCTACGCCTTTCTTGTTTTCTTGGACATGTACGTAGATACAACCGTTGAGTACGACAGTCGATTGTCCGACATACATGCTGCGGAGCTATTGTATCGCTCAATGAAATATCTTTGTGTCCCTAATAAGACACCTTCAACTATACCCACCAGTGGAAGGCATCTGGTGCCTTTCATTACCCAGTTGTAAATCTCCGCTAGGTTCGTTGTCATGATTCCGTAACGCGAGCCGCCCTCGTCATGCAGAAGGGACCATTTCTCCAAAGGCTCGTGCCGTATCCAGTCGGTGAAACTCTTTATGCTGGTCCCCGGCCTATGCCGAATGTTTGGGGCGTCTGTCGGGAGCGCACACAAAGCTGTGGGATCCTCTCCTTGCTCATGGTACACCATCGGGTTCCTTGATGAACCAGCGGTATCTCCTGGATTCATTGACTGCTTCTTCGTTAGTTCATCCAACGTCCTCCAAAGCGCGTCGAATTTGCTCCGTTGGTTCTGTTTACATAGCCGCTTGAACATGTTCATAAGCTCCTTGTTCCTGAACTGACGGAAAAAATTGGCACCTATGTGCCTCATGCACCACCTGCTCTTCTGGTCCGACCACTTTGCTGCTCCCACGACGGCGGACCCTTGTTGCATATCCACGATCGCCCTTAGCAGCCCTGCATGTCGGTCATGGATGACACAAACATCAGGCCTGTCCAGAACAACTGCCAGTTTCACTCTTTCAAGGAACCAGTGCCAGCTCTCCGTGTTTTCCCCCTCCACGAAGGCCAATGCAACCGGTAGAACCTAGTTGTTGGCGTCCACCGCGATCGCAGTTAGAATCTAGCCCTTATACTTCCCCGTGAGGAATGTGTCGTCCATGCAAATGACCGGACGACAGTGCCAGAACGCATTTATGCATGCGCCCAGGTATAAGAATGCACACCGCAAGACCCACTTACCCGCAAGACACACCACCCGCAGAAACTCCGCAAGGTCAACGGATGTACCGGGTTCCTACGTGCTATTGCCCTCGGCAGTGGGAATATTCTCGTAGGAAGCCTCGACGCCCCAACCGTATTTCCAGAGCTGTCCTTTTCGCTCTCCATGCCTTTCCGTAGCTAATCTTGTACTGAAACCTCTACTCCACGACTGTGATAATAGATCGAGGCTGCAAGTGCGGATTGTCCACGATCTGACCATAAAACACATTTGCCACCCAAGTGGACGACAGATTGCGGTGTCCCTGCTCCGCTTCTTCTAGCTCGCAATTATGTTCCATCACTATGGAGCATTTCCAGTAGTCCTTTCACTTCCCCTTGTATGCATGCACCCGCCATGGGCACGAATCAACTACGCACTTCACGTCGTACTCCTTCTTGCTGGACTTCACTACCCTAAATTGCCGCCGGAGAGACATTGCCCAGTACCTCACCGCATCCATCACAGCCTCCTTGTCTTTATATATGCCCCCCTCCGTCACCTCGATCTCACGATACTCCCATGCATCAGTGTTCCCTTCATTCGTTGTTAGGTCTTCGAAACTCTAATTGGTCCACGCACCAGGGATAGGCACCTCAGGAGCGTTGTCCTCATCGTCGGAGTGCTCACCATCAGGGACTTCCTCATCCGCACGGTCCTCCTCTTCCATCAGGTCAACTATGTCCTCCACCTCCTCCCCCTCGTCGGCCACCCCTCGCGCCTCCACCGCTGTCTCCTCTGCCCCCCGATCCCTTCGCCACCGCCAGTCTTGTGCTCCTCGTCTCCGGGCTCCTCGCCGCCTTCCTCTTCGCATCCTACATTTGACGCCCCCTCCCCCGTAATGTCCACCCCGACATCACGAACTTGCGACACCGATGGAGCTACCGGGTAACATCAGACCAACAACATGAGCGCCAACCCCGCTCTACAAAGAAACCAACATAACTCCTCCATGTTGACGCCGAGTTAATAGGAATCAACTCTCCGTAAAACAGTCTTGCGCACGGCTCACTCTGCTTTGACCCAGAACCAATGGATCTGGACATCCAAATCAACATCCGAGACATCCACTCCAACAAACCCTCAGTATGTCCTATCGCTCGATCTCGCATATGCCCCGTAAGACTCTTGAAAATGATGATAAATCCACCCCATCCGCCCCCTGTGCTATCTCCCCATCTCCATAAAATATTTGGAAATACAATTTCTTCGACATGCTGCAACGTCCGATGGAAAAATATTACTCTAAAATACAATATACACAACGTACATTGATCGTACTACAAAATTCGACTATAAATAAGTTATTCGACTAGCCTACCATACGGCCTAATATTAAATTTCTACTACATTATATTTATATATACTGCCTAATACATTATTTACATAATAAAATTAGTAATACACAACCCTACTAAATTAAATTTCTACTACATTACATTTGTATATATTGCCTAATACATTATTTACATAATATACTTACTAATACACAACCTTACTAAATTAAATTTCTAAATATTGCCTATAGTTTCTACTGAACTAAATTTCTAGATACAAAATACTACATTAAATTTGCATATACTGAAATACTACATTAAGTTTCTAAATACTAGATACTACATACTATATTAAATTTCTGAATATTAACTGCTACATTAAATTTCTAAACACTATACAATCATAAAATTTCTAAACAATACACAATCCTAAAATTTCTAAATACTACAACAAATTCCTAAATATTAAATGCTACTTTAAATATCCAAATACTACACAACCTATAAAAAAATTCCTACAATTATCTCTAAAAAAATTCCTAAAGCTAAGTCTACAAAATAAAATCCGATATTTACCTTTTTTTTCTTCTTTTTTTCTCTTCTCCTTTTCTTTTCTTCTCTTCTCTCTTTCTTCCTTTCTTCTCTTCTTTCTTCTTTCTTTGCGCTCGGTCCTTCTCTTCTTTCTCTGCCGCTTGGCTCGGCCGAATGCAGCGCTTTTAAACCCATTGGTCGCCCCTACATGGGGCGATCGCCCATATAGGGGGCGATAGGTGCCAATGCCCATTTTGCCCCCATTTGGCCGTTACTTCGCCGTTTCATTCAAAGACTAATCGCCAGATATATGGGCGATCGCCCATATCTGCGACCGCACCTATTTTTGCAATTTCTCAGTCCGAACACCTAGTTTTGAAAAAAAGAATATAAATAAATATTAAAGAAAAAAAATCTGAATATGATCCCATCTCTGTTTCTCTCTCCTCCTGGGCGATGGACGAAGTGGCGACACGCGGCGAACATGCACCGAGGTGGAGCATCGGCGGACTGCGACGCATCCCAGCCGGCAGAGAGGTGGTGCATCCCGCGTTCCATCTCCTAGTGGGGTGGCGGCCCAACGTGCACACCGCGCTGTCCCCGCGATACATCTTCCTTAGCTCCAGCGTCCCTTTTCTGCTGTCGTCGTCGTGCGCACCTCTTCACTGTGCCCACTGTGTGCTCGTCATCGCCGTGCTCCGTCATGCGCCGTTGTTGGTGTCCCTGAGGGCACTGCGCGCCGCCAGATCCGGTTTCGGACAGGCTGGTGATGAGGTGGCGAGGCGAGCTTGACATCGCCGATGGCAGATCGACCATCTACACCAGATCCAGTTTGGGGCAAGTCGGTGACGAGGTGGCGAGATAAGCTCGACATCGCCGGCAGTAGATCCCCCATCTTCGTTGCCAAGGTGCACCAGATCCGCGGATGCAGCTCCAGTCGACCAGGTACACCACCACTTGCCAGCCAGCGGATCCCAGCATCCCCATCGTCGCTGTCGCCAGATCTACCATCCCCAACCCTGTCGCCTAAGGATCAGGCCATCCCGACCCCTCCGCGTTGCTCAGTTTTCTTCCTCCTCGTTGGCATGGTCCAAGGGTACACCATCGCCATGGTCATCGACTCATCGTCCTTTGACACGGCAGGAGTACATATGTACTCCTCCACTGCCATATGGCCCATGGTCCTCGTCGCTGCCGCCATGTACTCTTCCACCACCATGTACTCCTCTGCCGCTGCCGTCGTGTACTCCTCCACCACCGTCGCTGCCGTCGCCATACACACGCGCCGCCATGTACTCCTCCGGACCGAGCGTGCACCACCATGCGTCGCCGGTTTAGGTGTAGAGTACACCACCGCCCTGTACACATCCCCTCTGTACACCTTTGTACAGTACATGGCTATGCGTCTTGTATGGAGGTTCAAAATCCTAGCAAATTTCAGCCGGGATGGGATTTTAAATCCCAACCGAATAAAAAATTTGAAAAAAAATCAAATTACTATAGTAATTTTGGAAATTTTGTCTCAGTAATTTTGACCGGATTTTAAATTTTTTAGACCAGATTATGGTCAATACCCTTAAGAATGTCATCTTACATGAAAATATTTGAAAAAACTGAATTTTTAAGAAGTTTTATAAAAATTACAGAAACACTATCAGATTTTTATAAAAATGTACAAGCTTGATAATGATCTAAAAAATTTGTGGTACCATATTTAGTAGTCAAGGATCATACAAAAAAATTTGCAAAAGAATTGATCTTCATTTGTTATCTTGAAAAAAAAATCAAAAACAAAAGGAACATAAATGAGACAGTAACCTTGTCAAAATTTTATAAATTCGCTTGAGTGTGATCATGATTCAAAAATTTTACGAGAGTTTAGCATTGTCTCAGAACCATTCTCTAAAAGTTTTAAAAATTCTAAATCTTTTTTCGGTTGCTCAATCAAATCTATGGAAGCAATATATGTACTCAGCCAGATTTTTATCAGGACAATAGCACTGTCAGAAATTTTTAAAATTACTCAGACTTGATCATCATATGAAAATTTTATGGCAATATTAGTGATGCATCAAGACCATCCAATATTTTTAAAAAAAATTCTAACATGGTTTGGACTAATTTTCATTCGGTTGAAATTTGTCGGTAAAGCTTTTATTAGGGACAGTACCACTGTCAGAAGTTTTGAAAATTCCTCAGGCTTGATCATCATCTGAAAATTTTATGAGAATATTAGTGATGTGTTAGGACCATCCACAATTTTTTTAAAAATTTTATAACGTTCATTCGGTTGAAATTTGTCGGCTAACCTTTTATCAGGATAGTAGCACTGTCATAATTTTTAAAAATTCCTCAGGCTTAATCATCATCTGAAATTTTTATGGAAATATTAGTGATGTGTCAAGACCATCCACAAAATGTTTAAAATTTTCTAACATAGTTTCGACCATTTTTCACTCGGTCGAATTTTGTCAAGATTTTTGCAATTTCCGTCAAAATTTCACAAATTTTATTTCAAAAATTCAAGATTTCAAATTTCCTTTTCGAATTTTGACCGGATTTCGTCCGAAATTCTGAGATTTTGCTGAAATTTTGGATTTCGCTGAAATTTTAGATTTCACCCACCTCCAAGATGTGAACCGAAAATAAAATTTCAAACCTGCTTGTACCCCTTGTTGTACATGGATGGGTGCACTACATTGTACAGATACATGTACCTATTATGAGATTAGTTATTGTATAAACATATGTACAATATATTGTAGGAGACTAGGAGTATTTTGTATAATAAATGATGACTAGTTTGCTTTGTTGTACAATACACGTGTCTACCTCCAAAGTGTATAGTACTTTCTCTATCTAAGTTTATAAGTTGCATTTTTTCTTGGTATATAGATCAAGAATATATTGAAAATGACTAAATTACCTTTAATTATTATCATTAAGTACTATATTCAATGAGTGTATGTATAGAATATGAAGTAAAGATGGGTATTTGTTAGGGATATATAGGAAGCATCCTATATTTTTTGCATTGGAATATGAAATATATCCTATATTTATAAATAAGGTAATTAAAAAAGTACGCCTTATAAACTTAGATGGAGGGAGTACATCACATTCAAAATAACAACCTATGGGGATGTGAACAACTGGCGCGCCGGAGGTGGGCAGTGATCAATGTTCTAAGTAACGACCATTAAGGCCATGTAAACGACTGTTAAAATAGTAAAGATCTCCTGTTTGTTATGTTTTTGAACATTTTAAGGTTTGTTTTATCGGGCCGTTTATTCGGTTTAACGGCCGTTAATGTTTGACAAGCCTATTTTATCGAACTGTTTATTTAGGTATGATTACAAGATTATGGAATAATATGACATACATAAGATGAATGCTAGCTTTTATGTTTACTACCACTTGAGATATTCATTCATTCAATTATGATTCTTTAATTATATTCACATCATGTCATCCATTTGTTTCATGTCATCGTTGTGGACAATTGTTAATAGTCTGGTTGTTCCATTACTTATGCATGAAAGAAAATGAACTAGATGTTTATTTTGGTACTGCAAATACATGTATATATTTATCTAAATTTTAAATAGTAAAACTGTTTACAAGACCGTTTACCATATAAACACTAAAAGATGAGGTGACCGTTCGTTAACCGTTTACCGTTATTTAGAATATTGGCAGTGATCATCCTCCCCTGAAAAGCATGGGCCTCCTTCCATCAGCTTCAAATATAGACAATGTCATTAAATCATATATCTATGTAGCTTATAATGAAATGAGATCAATTCTCTAAGCAGCGAATAGTCGAACACCTAAGCAGTTAAACAAAAATAATTCCACTGCCTCGTGAAACAATTGCTGACTAGGCATAGTTCAGAATAATAATATATATATATTAACAATCCTATAGCGGAAGAGATCCGCGAGCTCCAAACGAAGCCACGTCGCCGGATTTGCGATCAGGCCCCTCGCAGCTTTCGAAATCGCGCCGGACTCCCGAGCGATCTGGCCTGCGAGTCCAAGTGAGCGCATGCCAATCAGTCCGTCCACGCGTCCCGAGCCACGGCCCTTAAAGTGCCACGAGATCGCCCTCCGCAGAGCCCTCGAGGACCGAACTCCCCTTTTCCCCGCCGTCCTCGCGGTGCTCCCTACCCATTCCCCTCGCAAAGATCGCCGCCCCCGCGGCCCCACCCCTCTCTCGCCTCGCCTCCTCGGCACCCCTCACGCTCTTGGCTCCTCCGGCCACGCTCGCCCTTGCGTACCGCTTCCCGTCGTCCATGCGCGTACTGCCGCCCTTTTGCCCCAGCCCCTACCGTTCCCCTCACAGAGGACGTCTCCACCGCCCTCGCCTCCGCCCGCCCCAAGAAGCAACCCCACGGGAGCCCCACCGCCCCCGTTGGCTCCCATGACGCTCCGGGCGCGCCCGCGTCATTCTGCCGCCCTCTGTCGCGCTCCCGTCGTCGCACCTGAAGCCCAGGCCCACCGACTTCCCCCTCACCGAAGCCTTCGTCGGCGTGGCGAACGCCTCCCACTCCCTCGCCTCCACCATCGTCGTCGCCTCCTGACCACCGAAGGCAAAGATTCGTACGGCCGGGCTCGATCCCAGCAAGGAGCTGGTGTTGGATCACGGAATGTGATTTTGGCGGCGCGGGTGCTGCCCCTGACGGATCGCGGATTTAGGGGAAAATTGCAGGCGGCTCACGACGCCGGCAGGGTCATCGCCAGACGGCCTCGCCTTGCTTCCCCTTGGCGTCGTCGGCAACATCCTCTCCGGGCTCCACATCCACGAGATGGTCTGCGCCTACGCGCTCTCCCATGCGTGGCGTCGCCGCTGGGAGTTGCTCCCCTGCGTCGACCTCGTTCCTCTGATGTTAAGTTCAATCCAGCCTACCGTGGGTGATCAACAGTTTTAGGTTTTCTTGAGATGCATGCAAGGCCGAGAAGTGCAGAGCATGTAGAGCATGTATGTTTTTGTTTTCAAATCTTTAACCTTTTCTCTGCAAAATTTAGTTGTCAAAACCAATTAGGATTGTGTCATTTACATGACTGAATCAATGCATGTTTTGTAACATGCCTTGGCATAATTAGCTGTATGCTTCCTCAAAAAAGTTGCCTACGAAGAATATGAATCAAGGTGGTAGAGCAGGAAATGGATTAGGCCATACTTATATTACAAATCAGTGGGCTACAACCAAATATTATGTGTTTTTTATAGGGCTGTTTTTTAATAAACAAAAAGAAGACTAGATCGGTTCACTAGTCCTTACTTAAATACATTATCTTTGACATGGCAATCCATATACGCCTGTGCATAGGTCCTCACTGCTACATGAAATTTGTGTGGAAGAATTGCAAGCTTGCCAGGCATAGGAGGATTCTAAAAAGGACTTGTTCTGACAGTAATCATGCTTGGTTGTATTATTTTTCAGAACATCAAAATCAAGATTTAATGGCTATATATGTAATTCCATAGGTTGAACCATGTAAATTGTTTGGTATGTAAACCATCAATTCAGTTTATGATGTATGAAACAATGGCAAACCATATCAGTCGAAGTGGCCTGGAAAGGAACTCCCCAAAAAGAACCTTGCTGCTGCGGAGGTATGGAATTTTCGTATTTAGCTGATGTCTCTGTCTTTCTACGGGTACAATATATTGGATTCTTCAGTCACTTTAACTGCTACCATGTACTATCTCCTAGATGCTTCATTTTTTGTATTTCTAGAAATTTGTGTGTCTCTTCCTACAAACTTCACTGCTCTGTGTTATCCATATCATTTATGTGCTTTGCAAAGAAGTGCAAAAGCATCTTTTGATGGATACCAGATGTATCATGTAAAAAAAGAGTATTCGATGGTGATGTCTTGGGTTACAGTCAGATCACTTGTCTGCAATTCTAGTGTACTTCATTATACAATTATATTTCTAGATACATGCTCTGAATATTTGAGCAACACCATTTAGCCATGCATAGGGCATGGACTTTAGGGAGGGAGGGTCCTTGTACGGATATCTACTTGGTTGAATTTGGGACAACGATGTGTTTCATGGTATGCAGCTAAAGGTAAGCAGCTCTCTTTTTCCTCCTTTCTTTCCCGGATGGCATGGATCAGCAGTTAGCAATATATGTTATTTCGGATTATATTGGTTAGTCTATAACAGCAATAGGTACTAATATGTATACTCAAATTTCAATAATTCAATGTATCACTTATTTACTTACTTTCGATTTTTTTTTCTTTACTCATATACTTGTGTGGTGTTTGATGGAATGACAGAACCAGCTAGGTCCAGTTCATACATTCAATTGCTAAATGGAGTGCAGTGTTCATGATGCACTTCCTGGTGAGCATGCTGCTGTGATTGAAAATAACCCTCTCATGAACATGCAGGCAGAACCAGGTTCACAATATCATCGATAATCGCTCGAATATCGCGATTATCGGTCGTGTCAAACTGGCTCAGCGTTTTTTCCCGAAATTTTTTATTTCTTAACCCTTCGGTTTCTGGCGATTTTCGATCAGTTTTTGCCGATAATCGAAAACCAAATATCGTTCAAAATTCAAAATGACTTGTTTTTTTTATCATTATGCTTCCTATTTAGTTTGCTTCTTAGTCCTGCTTTAATTTCATAGACATGTATAACATACTATCTTTTCTTGTTTTTGCAAACCGCCAAAGTCCACCAATGGAGATTCTATGAAACCATGAAACTAGAAAATATGTTCCTTTTGCCTCTTCCCTGTACAGCAACCGGCCTCTTTTGTACTGGGCAGCTTTTTGGCCTGATCATTCCTATTGTGAAGGTATGCAGTACAATTTAGGGCTGGCAAATAGTTAAATACATGTGCTTAATTAACTTTTAGTTTAATATAGGAAAAAAAACTTACATATTTCATCCTTAAAAATGTACTTTTTTCAATCATATACCAAACTCACTCCTGCATCCAAAAATTGAGGTAACACTATTCAAATACCGTTTTCGTAACACCCACATAGGTTCATGTCTCTTTTCTTTTTCTTTTTTTACCAGAAGCTTAACTACATTGCCCCCTGTGCCAAATTGTTTTTATGGAGTGCAATCCGCTGTTAAAACCTGTAGATTGTACTATAGATTTCAAGGTTTTGGTTTGCAGGATTTTGGTTACATAATTTACACCTTCAGATTGAGCCCTTTTAGTTTTATCCTTTTTTTGAACTTTTGCATTATGTACCTCGTGTTGAGGTGGATGGAAGAAAAATGCTACTGATGTCCCCCTTGTTTTGTTGACTGAAGATTGCGACTTTTCTTTTTGGCTGCCGCTTTGTGCTTCTTCTTGTGTGAAGTTCTTTCTTGCTTACCTTTGGGCGATACCAAAGTAGTCCTGTTTGCGATAGTGATGTCTTCCAATTCTTATACAAATACGACTGTTTCTGTTGTTCGTGAATTGCAAATCGACCAGAGCCCAGATAGGGAAATGATCATTAGATTGCGTGCATGTCTCACACCAGCCAGCATTTGATCACCCTTTCCTCAAGAACTACACTATCCAGATAATCTGCTGCTGTAACTTCAGAAATAATGGTTTTGCTGGATTTCTGTTCATTACATTTTTCACTTCTGCAGATTAGGCCTAACTATCACCTGGATGGCTGGTACAACGAATCGAAGAGAGGTGTGGCCTCCAGCAGCAGCGGTGAGAAGCCAGCCCATGCTTCGGCTGTGGCTCATTACTCAAAACGGTAGGGGCAGGAACAGAGGAGATGCCCAACAACAGTAGCATGTACAAAGAGTGAAAATTTCCAAGAAGCAACGTGCTCTCAAGGTACATGCATTCCTCGAATGAACTACTCGCTTAGTTTCTTTGCATCTGCAAAACCATGGAATTCTTTAGGGGTTGTTCTTGTCATTGCACTATTGATCTCAAGTTCTCAACATCATCTATTCTTTGTGTAGTTTCAGGGAGTGTGAATAAGCAAGCGGTTAGTTGGTCACGTGTATGACCGAATGGATACAGTTGACAAGGAGGCACCGTTTATGGAGCTAGGCAAAGCTATGTGAATTAAACAACTATTTCCTTTGTTACACAGAAATAATTTTTTCTTTCATAAATCATATTAGTTTTTGTTGTTGAGAGAAGTTTTGAGTGCATTTTGTCATACCTATTACATAGTGTTATCCTCATATAAACTGCACATTTTGCGGGAATCGATCCTTACATGTTAATATATATACTGTTCCCTGGAGCTGTCCTGCACCTGTGATGGCCTTATGACAGCACGACCTGATACGTTAGCAGGGTATACCCATTGTTAGACTAAATCTAGATGGCTTGGGTCGATCACCAGAAAACCATAGATATTTTCAAAGGACCCCTGAATTATCTCATGTTGGACTTGCACCCATCCACCTTCCAGTGACCTGCATTGTTCAAAATTGATCTCATTCGGTGCGGCGTAGCGCTCGACTCTGCCTAGTATATATTAAGTCGGAAAGAATCTGAGCTCATCCAGGGCATGCCATACTTTTTTGCGAAAACCCCCTCCATAAATTCCTAAATCGCGAACAGGTCCTTCCACCGTTATTTTGCAAAAAAGGCTCTAGAAAATCTAAAATCGCAAACAGGTCCTTCCACCGGTTATTTTGCAAATAGGACCCCATAATTCCGCAGATTCAACTCGGGCGTCGGTTCTTTAAACTTGAAAGATTTTAAATTACGTTTAGGTCCAATTATTTTGCAAAAAAAAACGTGGTTCCGCAAAATCGATGCCAGCGTTGGTTCTTTAAACTCAAAAGATTTAGAATTACGTTTAGGTCCTCCCGGGCGCCGGTTCTTTATGCCCGAGATATTTAAAATTACATTTAGATCTTTCTACCATTTTTGCAACGCAAAACTCTGGAGTGAGATTTACTCTTTCTACCATTTTTGCAACGCAAAACTCTGGAGTGAGATTTACGCGGAGCAGCGTAGCGCGCTATACTACCTAGTCTATACCCCTTTATAATGCACCTAAGCATTCTTTTCTACGTCCACCCCAGATAATGCACCCCACTAGAGATGGCCCAACCTTCATGCACCCAAATAAACTTCCCTGTAACTTGCCTCCATCAAAATTAACCTCTCGATCTTTCTCGCCTTTACTCACCCACATCCGATGGCCATTGTTTAATGTGTCTAACTCATCCCTATGGCCCATAACAGATCTCCCCCCACCTCCAGCATCATCTCAAGGAAAAGGAAACAAATATCCTGGAATTAAAGAAAAGGAAACAAACGTTTTAGAAAAGGAAAAGGCCATATATTACGTGCTGGAAAAAGGAAACCGGAAGACAGGGCACTATACTAGTAACTATAATACGTTAAAATATGTAAGGCAGGCATCGTGTTTGAATCAAGAAAAAGATGCCAATCTCCAGTGTACTGTGTGAAATAAGATCAATATACCCACACACATGATGTACTATACCAACACTAATATAGATCACATTCCGTTAAAAAAGTTAAATATAACATACCAAATCCATTAAGCGAAGCAAGAAAAATCTCTCATGGCAATAGGCTAAAAAACTTCTTGCCAGCTTTTGAGTTAGCCACTGAAGTTGTAAAATAGCCCGGCGATCACCCTCAGTCCCTCACCACCAAGCCGCTGTACTCCTCCACATTGTTGCCACCGATGTACAGTAAGATACTCTAGTAGTATAACCTGCAAATAAATGAGAAAATTTGTACTCTACTCAGCAACCAATGTCAGAAAATAATAAAGAAATAGTTGAACGCCGTGCGTTGCTACGGACACAAAAAAATCATTTATTGTATTAAGTTCTTGTTTACAACGACATTTTCATGTATCCATGTGAAAGTACGCCATCCAAAAAAATATTATATATTCATCTCAAATCAATTCCATTCAATTCATACTTGCGAGGAATTGTATCCAAAGTAGCAAAATAGCAATCATAAGTGAATACTCCTCAGAACGAAGTACTCAGAAAAAACAATAAATAACAATGTTTAGGTATCAAGCCTTCTTGATTCCATGTACCTAGTCCAAAGAAATCCTAGTCAGAATAATTATTGCATACTCTTGGGAATACTGACTTGATAAGCTGGTCGTCCCCGCATCGTTTGCCAATTCAGGGTTATTTAACATTTCGCCCATTACTGCATGGTCCTCGGCAGGTAGGGGTGCAAACTGAGCGGATAGTGTCCGACCGATCGTTTGTTCAAATAAATTCGGATAGTATTCGGAGGGTAAATTTGGATATCTGAGGTATTTTTCGGATATCGGATTCGGATAATTTTTTTCAGATATGAAAACGGATACAAAATAAAAGTATCCGTCGGATTCGGATATATCCGTAAATAAATTCGGAGCTATCCGTATACAGTATACTATCTATTTGTCTATCCTCATACTTGTTGAGGTATCCAACGCCAACCGCCCAAGGCCCAACAGCCCAACTCCCGTCGCCCCCCACTCGCTCGTGAGTTTTCAATCTGGACTCCTCTCTCGCCGTATGGTCTCCATCTCCATGTCCTAGCCAGTTTGCCGCCGCTTCGGGAGGCTAGCACCGGCGGCCAGGAGCCCTTCATCGCCGTTGCCGGTCCCCTCCTACATCCTGACGACAAGAACCCTACATCCTGTTCGCTGGATGGGCTGAGGAAGGTGGAGAGGCAGCAGCACCGCAAGGAGGACGGCGATGTTGGACGAATAGTACAGGTTCCACTCGCCTATAATTCTGTCCTTTTGGCATTAATTTCTGGTTTCCTCTTGATGTTTAGACTGGTGGATTGAGTTGGGTCCACTGATTTTTCTTGCTGGGTAAAACCGATGTGAAAGAATAATGTTTGTGCTAAATCACCAACAATTTACCAGAACTATGGGGGTGTGGGGGCAGTGCTTCTTGATCATATCGTGAGAATTCCTGGTTGTAGTGATCTTTGATTCAATGTAAGCGATTCATCCTTTGCTAAAGTAAGGTTGCAGTCGGTACTTATTTATGCAATGCTCTATATAAGTTTTGAAAGTTATTGCAGATCTGGATCATAGTATCCGCAGTGGCGGATCTACTGTTGGGGCGGGTTGGGACGCCAGCCCCACCTCCGGCCGGCGACGGGCCCCCTCCCTCCCCCAGCGCCGGCGGTCCCCCTCCCCCGTATCCCTGGTCGCCCGCTCAAGAACATTGCTTCACTGGCGGGAGTTCAGAACAACCGAACAAGTAAAAAATGGGCTGGTGCCTGGGCTTAATTAGACATGGGCCAATGGGCTTACCGACATAGCATCAGACTCGGCAATCGGCCGAGAATCGCTCTCTTCAGAGCTCCGCCGCGACGGAGAGGAGAGAAGGCGAGCCCTGCGCGAGCCGATCCGCACTCGAGGACGAGGGCTCATGCTGCGAGCGAGGGCGCGCTCGAGGCCGAGGCGGCGGCGGGCGCCGCCGCCCCGGTCCGGGCAGCGGCCAGGGGTGAGGGCGAGGGCGGGGCAGCGCCCGCCGCCACGGGTCCGGGCAAAGGCCAGCGGGCGAGGGCGGGCGGGGCCGCGAGGCGGGGCTTGGGGCCGCCCAGCCCGGCCGGCCTTCAGGCGAGGGCGAGGAGTCGCCACCGCTACCCGGCCGCCGATTCACGAACGCCAGAGCCCAGAGCCGGACGCCGGGACACGGGCGGGAGCGGGAGAATGTGGGACGCAAGCGGCAGCAAGTCGCTGAGTCCTGAGTGCCTGAGTCGCCAGAGGAAGAAGAGGAAGAAAGAAATCAAGAAAGGAAGCAGTCGCCACTCCCACTCGCCAGAGTCCAGACGCGGAGACGCCAGTGCTTTTGTTCGGTTTGATCGCCAGTTCGCCACGGCCACGCCACTCGCCAGGGCAGCTGTTGCATATTGATTGGGATTTGGGGGACCAGTAGACGCCCACTCGCCCAGAGGCCAGAGCCGGGAGCTCTGCTGTAAATTACTGGTATAAAAAATTGTCTCACTCCTAAGCCCCTAACGCATTCTTTATGATCATTGATAAACAGAAAAATGGCTAATCTTTATTCTATTGACTGGTTGATTCTTTTTTATCTCTTTAATTTAATTTATTTTATTACAGCAAGTCGGCAAACTAAATTGCAAAAAATGGAGAACCAAACGTTGCACACTTTTTTCCGACGAAATGCAAGAACTAGTGACCCACGAACCAACGAGAGCAACACATCTCAGCATATTTTTAATCCCAATGAAATTGTTGTTGATCCAACGCATCGCAAACAAATTGAAACTTATCCTAAAGAGATTAGAGATCAAGTGAGGAGAGCATATATGTTGAAGGGTCCGACTCAACCAATCGGGCATACTTTTCCAAAGAAGATTCAACATGGGGAATCAAGATCATTTCAAGAATTATGGTACAAGAAGTTCGATTGGTTAGAATATAGTATAGAAAAGGACGTCGCCTTTTGTTTCTATTGCTTTCTTTTTAAGAAATCAGGACAACCTACTCACTTTAGGAGGGATGTCTTCACAAAAGTTGGCTATGTGAATTGGAGAAGGGCTATGGAAGGTTTCAAAGACCATGTTGGGGGACCTAATAGTGTCCACAACATTGCAATGCAAGATTGTGAAGATTTTTGCAATCAAAGAGCAAGCATAGAACATAAATTAAATGTTTATAGTAAGGACTCTGAAATTGCATACAAGATTCGTTTGACTGCTTCTTTAGATTGTGCAAGATTTCTCATAATGCAAGGCGATGCTTTTCGTGGACATGATGAAACTTCTACCTCTATGAATAAGGGTAATTTTAAAGAGTTATTGGAGTGGTATAAAGATAGGGTACCAGATGTGAATGCGGCATTTGAATTTGATGGTGGAGGGAATAGTTTGATGATTTGTCCAGAGATACAGAAGGACCTTGCGAAATGTTGTGCACAAGAGGTAACAAAGGTGATTAAGGATGAGATTGGAGATAGGAATTTCGCGGTGCTTATTGATGAGTCGCGCGATTTGTCAATAAAGGAGCAAATGGCTATGATTGTCAGGTTAGCAGTACATATTATGTTTGTTAGTTGTATCATTTATGATTTATGTTAAGTTCTAACCTTGTATCATTAATTTGGTTGGCATGCAGATTTGTAAACAAAGAAGGGAAGATCATGGAAAGGTTTCTTGGTATTAAGCATATCACTTATTGTACATCGGTTGCATTGAAGGAAGCTATGGTTAGTTTGCTTGCCGATCATGATCTACCTATTTCTAGACTACGTGGGTGGTTACGATGGAGCTTCAAATATGAGAGGGAATTTAATGGCTTGCAAAGATTAATACAGATGAGAGTCCATATGCTTTCTATATCCATTGCTTTGCCCATCGATTCTGCTTAATGGTTGTTATCACGTAAGTTGTAGTAGAGCTATTGTCGACTTCTTCAACTATGTTCCCTTGATAGTGACCACTGTGAGTGCATCTTGCAAGAGAAAGGATGTTTTGATGGAAAAGCATCAAGAGAAAGTATTGGAGAAATTGGAGAATGGCATACTTTTAAGTGGAACAGGCTTGAATCAAGAAACTAGCTTAGCTAGACCTGGAGATACTAGATGGGGTTCTCATCTTAAAACCATACTTCGTATATACCAAATGTGGGAGTCAGTGCTTGAGGTTTTAGAGATGATATCTGAAGATGCATCATATCCTTCAGGTCATGGTGGAGCAGCAGGTTTGATACAACAGATGGAAAGATTTGAGTTTGTATTTATCATGCATTTTTTTGATAGACTTGTTGGGCATTACAAATGAGCTATCAATTGCTTTGCAAAAAAGAGATCAAGATATTGTAGAAGCCATGGATTTGATTGTCGATGTGAAAGTGCGCCTACAAGACATGAGGGACAATGGGTGGGAGCCATTGCTTAACCAAGTCAAGTCCTTTTGCGAGGCAAATGAGATAAGTGTGCCAGATATGGATGATTTCATTGGAGTTAAGGGCAAATCTGCACGTCGGAAGCATAAGGTGACTTACCTTCACTATTATCGTGTTGACATTTTCAATGTTGCTCTTGATGCTATTATGGGAGAGATGAATCATCGCTTCAATGAAGTTTCTTCAGAGTTATTGGTATGCATGTCTTGTCTTAATCCAAACAACTCCTTTTCTAAGTTTGATGTGGATAAACTTGTTCTACTTGCTGAGATTTACGCTGCTGATTTCACCATAGCTGACTGTTTGTTATTAAGAAATCAGCTTCAAACCTTCATTCTTAATGTTAGGAGAAGTGTCGAATTTAATGGTTGTCGTGATCTTGGAAAATTTGCTGAAAAGATGGTTGAAACCGGAAAGAGTAGAACTTTTCCATTGGTCTATCGCCTCATCGAGCTTACATTGATCCTTCCAAAGGGCAACAAAGATCGTGAGAAAGAATCTTCTCAACAATGAAGATTATTAAGACAGATTTACGCAGTTAAGATAGCAAATGATTGGTTCAATGACTTGATGGTGTGTTACCCGAGAAAGAAATATTTAGAAACGCCGATAATAAAGAAATCATTCGACGCTTTCAAGAGATGAAAAATCGTAGAGTGAAATTACGTCGCACTCCAGACTAGTGCCTTGGTAAGTATTATTTCAAATTATATTTTTATAAGTATTCACAAATTAAAATTGCATCACTGAGTTTTATATTTTTATCTACAGGTCAAATGGTCGATGATCCGTCCTCACATATTTATGTCTTTCTATCCATTAGTAAGGTATTACTATATTACACTTGTTATATTTTGATTATTCACTTTGTTTTCTTCCTATTTATGTGTGAATTTGGAATTTGGTTGGCAATAGATCAGTAGATGTATCATTAGTATGTTTGTTTTGAGTTACAACTTCTACATAGGAGCCCCCTTCTATTTTCATCCTAGATTCGCCACTGAGTATCTGGATTATTTTTTGGCTCTACGCAACTGACAAAATTGAGTTTTGAGCACTGAAAATACTCTGTCGACTGTCGCTATACGGGGATCATAGTATCTAGATTATTCTTTGGCTCTACGCCACTGACAAAATTGAGTTTTGAGCACTGAAAATACTCTGTCGACTGTCGCTATACGGGCACAAGAACTGCGAACTAACAAAATGGAAGGATATAACATAGTAACGTCGTTCCATCCCTGATGATAAATACATGAGGACGGCATCTTTTGCTACCACATTTCCTTACTGCTGTGTTATGAGCATTGCATTGTTTGCTTAGAACTTCTGATATGGGGAAATTGCAGGAAAGGGACGTTGTTGACCAGTTTCACTGCCAGAATCAGCACTCTCAAGATCATGATAACATTGTCACACTAGAAGAGTTTCCTCATGGAAATTGTCCATCAGAAGGTGATTGTGATGTATCTTCATGCTCAGAGTTAGTTGCAGAGTTGCAGTAGGCTAGATGACGATGAACCAAGTGTCTCAGGATTAATATAGCTCTCTAGAAGTGCATAATATAAGTGCATATGTCGATTGAAATTGTACGTGGCTGCATATTATTCTTATATAGGGAAGGCAATTATTATTGAATTTGAAACACATACATGTCTTGAAGGTTCTAGTTAAGTTTTGTGTATGGTTGATTAATCCTAATATGCGCGACATATATGGTTTCTGTTTTCACGCATTATCCGACTAACTATTCGTGATCGAGACTAACCGTATTTGGAACGACCTGTATTCGTTTCGTATTCGTGACCGAAGTAATCCGTATTCGTATTCGAATTCGAATCCGGCACTATCCGTATCCGATTTTGTATCCGAGAAAAAAATTAGAATAGGATACGAGATGAGAGAAATCCGTCCGTATCCGCTCCGTTTGCACCCCTATCTGTAGGTGATGATTTTGTCCCATGAGGTCGTGGCTGAGACATAATATTGTCCACACAGTAAGAAAAGAAACCGTGAATAATGGAGACAATTCCCAATTCCAACGAAGGTGTATATAAAATGTAGCAAGTTGTAAACTAACTTGGACCAAAAATTGTACCTGCAACATTATTAGGACTGGGAGTTTTAGCTGATTTGAATGATGTATGACCAATTGGATCAGTTTCTGCCTGATCCTGTCTGGGCACCTGAAGCAGCTGCAGATGCAACCCAAGGTTACAAATTTCGCCGAAATATCGGATTTCGGGCCACCAAGAAATCCAAATTACCGGCCGGATAAAAAAAATTGGAATTGATACAGTAATTTCGTTTTTTCGACGAAATTTCAGGATTTTTGACCGGTTTGTGCTATTTTATGGCCGGATTTGCTCCAATAACCCTTAAGAAAGCAATCTTCTATGAAAATTTGTTGAAAAACTGATTTTTTGAGATATTTTAAAATTTTGGTAGAAACACTGTCAGATTTTTATAAAATTGTACAAGCTTGATAATAATCTAAACAATTTATGGTACTATATTTAGTAGTGTAGGATCATACAGAAAAATTGTAAAAATAATTTAACTTAATTTTTTATCTTTAAAAAATCAAAAATAAAATGAACATAATTGGGACAGTAACCTTGTCAGAATTTTATAAATTTTCTCGAGTGTGATCATGATCCAAAATTTTTATGAGAGATTAATAATTTCCTTAGTAACATTCTATAAAATTTTAAAAAAATTCAATTTTTTTGTTTTCTCAATCAAATCTATGTAAGCATTGAACTTCATTTGTTATATTTCAAAAATCAAAAAGAGAAACAACATAAATGGTACAGTGCCTTGTAAGAATTTTATAAATTCACTGGTTTGTGATCATGATTCAAAATTTTTATGAGATCTTAAGAATTTAATTATCACCCTTCTGTAAAATTTTTAAAAAATTTAAACTTTTTTTTATTACTAAAGCAAATCTATGTATTGATCATCGCCTTTTATCAAAACGTAGCACTGTCAGAATTTTTACAAATTTATTAAAGCATTATAATCATCTAAACATTTTCTATAAATATTAATGTTACATCAGGACCACCCACAAAAAGTTTCAAAATTTTCTAACTTGGTTTGAACTATTTTTCATTTTGTTCAAGTTTGCCGGTAAGGCTTTTAACATGATAGTATCATTGTTCGAATTTTTAAAAATTGATTAATCTTGATAATCATATGAAAATTTTATGAGAATATTAGTGATTCATCATAACCATGCAAAAAAAATCAAAATTTTATAACACGATTTGAATCATTTTTCATTCGGTTCAAACTTATCGGTTAGCGTTTTATCATGACAGTAGCAATGTTTGAATTTTTAAAAATTTCTCATACTTGCCAATCATCTGAAATTTTTATGGGAACATTACTGATATATCAGGGACCTCCAAAAAATTTCAAATTTTTTTACATCGTTTGAACCATTTTTCGTTCAGTTGAAATTTGCCAAAAAAATCGGCAATTTCGCCTGAAATTTCGGTTCAAAAAATTCAGAATTTAAATTTTGCTTTTTGAATTTCATCCGAAATAATGAGATTTCACCAAAATTTTGGATTTCGTAGTGGAGCGAAATTTAAACCGAAAACGAAATTTGGATCCTTGATGCAACCTCATTGTTACTATCATCTGTTTTCCTTGTAAAAGGGAATCCAGGGGAGGAACCACTTTTTATAATTTGTGAAGGGTCAAGCGAAGTACCTTCAGGTATTTGCTCCTTGCTCTGCAAAGAAAGGATGGAATGCAGCGAAGAAGTTTGTTAGAACCTCATTAGCGAGCCTTAATATGTATGTGATAAGTTGTGTTAGTAGTAAACAATTTTACCGGTTCATTTTCCCAGATAGAACGGAAGTAGATGTTTGCCCATGGCATGATCTTTGCATTTTCTTGTCTCCATTTTGGGGGCCTAGATGTTTCAAAGCTGAAATACGATTTTAAGTTTTCGGTATCCGCTAATACACAATAATCCTATATCACATTCCGTAATAATACCTCTAGAATTAACCAATTCTATATTTGTAGTGCTTCCAACAGAGAAAAAGAAATAACCTATGTGAATTTTACGTTTGCCAAAACATGCGACTCCTCCTCGGTACAATCAAGACCAATGAGATTTGGAAATATGCTACAACTACGTTGGAACAGATCGATCTGATCAGAATTCGAGGATAACTCTGTTCCTGCGTAATTAAAGTGATACAATTTGTATAAAAATATATGGAATCCGCGATCCTATCCTATTTTTAGAAGTAATTTTAGCATTCTAAATTATTTTCTTTCGCAAGAGCACTCAAACATAGATTGAAGATCTTCATTCTTGATCGTGAACATGATCGATATAGCAAGCAGCAGGCTGTCCCATACTACTTTTCCTTTGAATGTTCATTCGGAATTGAATGTCACAAACAAGACTCATACTTCAGACTTTGAACTGCTTGAATCAGAGCTGTAATCCGCAGCTTTAGAGATAGGCGGCGATCCACAAGATTGGCAAAGCAGTGAGCAGAGGTCAAGAAGAAGAAGCGGTTTCGATTGTAGTGGCGGGGACAAAGCGAGAGTAGCTGACAGGAGACAAGTCGAAGAGCTAAGAATAAAAGAAAGAAGCAAAGACTCATTCATATAATATTCCCTTTGATCTTCAGAAGCGGTTGGCTTGCTAACTGACAGGGAAGGTGACGAGTGCGGGTCCTGTTCAGGAGAGTTTCGAAGGGGAAAGGACAAAGATAGAGGGAGTTAGAATTATATATATACACGTATACATCCTATATCACACACAATTTGCATTAAAGTATCTTATAATTTGTATACAAGTGTAATTAAAGTGATAAAAGAGTATTTCAAATTCATTTAAGTGGTATATCAAAGGTGGGAGTTCCAGAGTAGAAGGTATTTTTCATATATATATACACATATCGTCGAATCGGTGTTTTCGAGAAAATGGTGTATCGCGATATCGGCGTATCGCGTATCTGTATCTATGGTTGTCACGGTGTACATGGCAACCACATGCCTGAGAGGCGCCAAGATGCCATGGCGTCCTCAAGGCGAGGTACGTTGAGCAAAAGGGGTTTGACACTTGATAGTTGACAGCGACACTAAGACAACACATTAAAGAAGTTCATAACATAATTAACAAGCCCAAGTGGATTGCGATCACGGAGCGCACTTGATGCACCTATAGACTGATCAATAAGAGCCTAGTCTATATTTTCCAGCTCCATCTCATGGACATCTTCAGTATCTGTGTCAATCTAATCAATGTTCCACTCATACTTAATCAAAAATCAGTGGATTAAAGTTGCTTCACTCTGCTAGTCGGCCAAGGCACCCACCTAACAACTTGCTGTGGATGTCGTAAATTCCTAAACGTCCGCCTAGATGGCCAAGACGAGATGAGCATCCACAGCATCTCATCCATAGTGCCACGATGCCACGACGCTATGACAACCATTTCAGTCTGTATAGTAGGGGTGCAATCGGCTCGGATTCGATCGGATATCGCTCTTTCCATATCCTAAACCATATTTTTAGTCGGATTTGGATAGTACCGGATACGAATACGGTGCGGATAATATCGCTTGCGGATTCGAATCGAATACGGAGTGGAATCGATACGGTATCGAATAATTTTTATCGGATAACATGCGAAAATATATACTGTATAAAGCACACATATAGTACTGATTAACCAACCGTTTGAGTTCAACATGCAACAAGATTATCGCAGCCTAAGAAGTCATTCTATTGGGCAGTCCAACAAAGTTGCAAAAGTACACTAAATTTGAACGGTACAATATGACAAGTTTCGAAACATAGAAAGATATGTAAATAATATTAAGATAAGTCAATAACATGACCATGAGGTCCATAACTCCAAGTTTTCATGAAAGAGACAATACGACAAGTATATTATATTTGGATTACATCATACAAACATACATATAGAAGACTCAACAAGGACACTATCTTATATAAGAGTTCAAATACTGAAGTGGTTAAGTTAGGCTTGCAACATCTCAAGAGACAACTAATGCATGATGATGGTTACTTGTCCTCGACAAGCACTCTATCATTGTCAGCCACCACCATAGTCTCATCATACAAAACATACCCTAAAGATGCTAATGTCAAACCCAAAATACAAACAACTTCATTGTTAGCATCTACAAATTGTAAAATCTTACATGTTCAAGTAACTAACTACATAATCATAAATAAAAAAAGTTTCAATCTCCCAGCTTTCTGTTATAATCTGTCCAGAGTTATATAACTGGATCTTTTCAGTACTTGATGGTAGAAATAGAACTGATCGGTTATAATAATTAAACAAGTTTAGATTTTACTTCATTGTATTTTCAGATTTTTCAACAGGAAATGAATGTAAAGGAAAATCTCAAAGGCTCTAAAGGCCTACATAACAATCTTCTTCTTAAGATATCGTAAACACGGCTATGGAAACCTAGTGGATCTAACTATAGTATTACCTCAACACCACCGCCACAGTGATAGTCCATGGTTAAAGTCTCTGCTGTTCTTTTTCCATCGTCATAAAAACTCATAACACCTGAAAATGCCCAAGGATGAATTAACAGGAAGCGAAATGTGAACTACTGAACAGAATCAAGAGGTAACAATGCAGTACCTATCGGATTAACATGCCCCCAGTAAAGTCTCCTCTTGTGGATGCTCAAGTGGATCACCATAAACTTCACTTGTGCTAGTCAACAAGAACCTTGCACCAATTCGCTTTGCCAGACCCAACATATTCAAGGTTCCCATGACATTTGTCTTCTACTAGTTATTAAGAAGCCCAAATTTTAAGAGAACTCTCACTCTCATATGAAGAATCTATAGTGATTCTTTCGTTAGATTTGCTTTCCAATTGCTAAATGACAATGGGCTAATCTCCAGTTAAAACAAGAAAGAATTGATCTTTAACTATATCCAGTTAAACCTGAGCAAATGAAAACTGTTGTAGAAACCAACTCTGTATACTGAAACTTCAGGCTTCAGTGTGCTCCAGAACTTCTCCTGAACGACAACAGAGCCTGAAAACAAAGAACAGTAGAACAACACCAAAAACGCAATAGCAGCGTGATGCAATGAGGCTTGGCTTCGCACAACACAGTAGTTTTTCAGAAACCAGAAAAATGCCAGAATCTTTTGCGATGCGTCAACAGCCTGCATCCTTTTTTGTTTTACTTCATACTTATAATCAAAAGATGTCAGGGTTAGTTACAACTCCACTGGACACTTGATTGCAATCAAATTCTTATCTCTAACAGACCAGATACGTATCTAACTGAACATGACCAAAACCGACAATAAAACTGACTCAATTGATTACTGTTACTAATCCGGCACAAAGCCGTTACTAATCTGGACTCAAACACAAACTCTGCAACCGACTGGAATAGACGCAGACCTGAAAGGACAGAACAAGATTATCTCAACAAAAGCTTTTATTAAAAACTTCCTAAGCAAATTAGCGAGTTTAACACAAACCACAATGACATTGCCTCCTAGACGTTCGCAATCCTATGTTAAAACTACCCCGCGAGTAGACAAATCTAGATCCCGCAATTGAAGGCTGTGCAACTTGAGGTGTGCTAGACATGTATGCTTGGAACGATAGGCAATTGATTTTCCTACAACATGAAGATTGCTAGAGTTCTCCTATATGTTAAGCTTTGTCAAGCTTAAAAAGTACAAACTTAATGCACATAGCAGACATTTTTGTTTCCCCTTGTCAGTAGTTCAGTACTAACTTCTAAACCTTATTGCTGTTATATTTGACACACTGAATCACTGATGGACGCTTGGAATATCTTCTATACTGTAGCCAACAGGAACAAAACATTATGCTGGAAAATTAAAACCTAATCTGATTAGCTTCAAATAGCTATAGGCCTATAACCTCAGTTCAGTAACTGATTAGTGATTACTCTCCAGATTCTACTCTGATCACCAATGACTTGATCTACTAGGGGATTCTAGTTAAATCCCATAGGATAGGATGCAAAACCACAGGAATACCTAAGTAACCTATTCAACGTGCAGCCACCATTGTGTCTGTTCGACGTGTAACCACAGAAATAAACCAGTTCACTTGAATAGCAAGCAGCCAAGCACGAATGGGGAATAACCAAACTACCACAGATCTACCAACATCTATGCCACATCCAACTAATATATTCATCCTTCACATAGCAATGTTCATGAATACCAACATCTATCACAGATCCAACCACATAATCTAGTCATTAGGGCGATTTATGTTACATACCTTCACTTTGGAGAGGAAGACACACCCAGGGTGAGGAAGAACAGGAAGGCGAGTGGATCCAGTTGCGGATGCAGGGGATCCGGTCACTGCCACCATCGGCCGACCTTCCGTCGCAGCCCTCTTCCCTGTGGTCGCCCGGTCACCGATATCCTCGCCCCCGTCCTTGTCGCCTTCCCCTCGCCTGGTTCGCCGGGAGGCCTGGGCGCCGACGGTAGCAGGGTGGCGGCGGGAGTCGGGCAGATGAGATTGAGATCAGCCTGGACGGGTCACGAGAGAAGCCAAGAATATCAGAAGATTCAGAACTAGGGTTTGAGGGTTATCGGTTTGTTGGATATCCGAATAACATTCTACCGGATATATCCGATTTTTTTTTGAAATATACCGATCCGATGGATAGTGATATCCCAAATCCGAAATAAAGTATTGGAATCCGATACTGAATCCGAAAACTATCCGAAAAAATTATCCAAATCCGATCCGAAACTCATCCGGTCGGTCGGTCAGTCAGAAATTATCCGATCCGATTGCAACTCTATGTATATGTACCGGCGTATCCGGGCATCCTAAGTGGAGCTAGAGGAACACACCTATCATTGATCTTGCTGGTTCGTGCCGGCGCTGCAGCTGCAGCTCCCACCTTTCCGCTCGACCCCCACTTTGAGCTCTGCAACTAACAAATTTAGCACTAAAATCCCATAAAAATCACATCTTTTTCACCATCCGGAGTTCCAAACAGCTCCAAGAACCCACATACAAGGCTGATTAGGCAGAACTGAGCTACCTTTCAGTGAGGAGGAAACCTCATGGTGCGAGGCGAGGCCGTTATTATTGAAGCCCGCGCCGCTGGTGGATCGAGCCGACATTCATGCATCCTCTGCCGCCAACACCCTTCCCCTCCGGCTGCTGCTACGGCCTCTGGAGGAGGCGACGGCAACGCTGCCCGCTGGTGGCCTGCTGAGTGGACAAACAGACGCCTTTAGATTAATGTTGTGCTAATATTAATATTAAAGCATGAATTGAAGGTATACAGTAATGAATAGTGTTTTAATGTTTTTTTTGTTTAATACAAGTTACGTAGATCTTAAAACAAACGAAAAACAAACAAAAGATAAATAATCATCCTACTTTATTCATTTTTAATATTTATGCGATTATCAAAATTTGTACCACTCTCTTCCTCTCGCCTTTTTCTCCGGTTTTTGTATCTGTCCATTGCCGCGCCCAAGCTCCGCGTCTCCTCCATCCGCCACGCCACCTTGGGACGAACGGATCCTACTGGATCCAACGGCGGCATAGCACAGTTCAGCTGGATCCGACGATGGCGCGGCTTGATCCGTCCTCCCCGGACCACGGCTCCGCGACCTCCTCCTCCAGCCTGTCGCGGCAACCTCTCGTTCCCTCTCCGCCTCTGGTGAGTCGCCGCTGTCCGCCGTGCCTGCTCTGTCCGCTGCCGAGTCCGGCGTTGCTGAGTCGCCACGCATTGCGAGTGTGCGACCAGGGGATTGGTGTTCGGAGCGAGGGTGAGGGAACCAGTGAGGCGGCCGCGTTTGTGGGGTGGGGAGGTGCTGACTTTGGGGGAGAGGGTGTTGGATGGGGGAAGATTGGCACCACTGGGATGTGGATAGAGCAAGACGGTGATCCCACCTGTTGGCGTTATTTTTTAAAATTACAGGGGAGAGGCAGATGAACCACCATCACTAACTTCATCTAAAGGAGTAAAGATAGTATACATGACATAAACTCTGCAGTGACTTAATGGGTTGCCAACAAATGATATTAAAAATCTGAATTACAATCGATGCTCTTGTTCATTCAGCAATTCCTGCATCTGGAAGTCTTAAAGTTTAGCTGGTAGGTCTTGAAATGTCAACCCAGCTTTGTAGGTTGTTGGTCTCTTAGTTTTTGCCATCCTCACTGCAGTAGAAGTCTGTTGCACTTTCAGTGAACTATCTTAAATCATGTGCTTTGCTGAATCCGAACTGTTTTTGAAATAGCAAGAACTCACTCCAGAGTTGGTGTTCCTGACGGCCCCTTTTCCACACCTTGTGGCTGATTTAGCTCAAGATTAACTGGAGCATTTTCATTCTCTGCAGTCGGGAAACTGTATCGACTTGTAGAACCTGTCGGATGTCCATTTGTTCCCTTGGCTCCATATACCTGAGAAATGAAGACGAAATAACATTTTGCAATGTGCATGTACCAGACAAGTGAAACTGAATGACATATGATGACCTATACAAGCTGCATCGTTGTTTGGAAAAATGTTCTTGGATACCTGCACCTTTTTCTGCAAATTGATGTTTTCCTCATGAACAAGGTTGACTTGCTTGTATAGTTCTATGTTTTCCTGGTGTGTGAGGATTCCCTGTGATTCCACTAAGAAGATTGTATAGTCAATTAGCATTTATATAGAACCAAAGACACTAGAGTGAATTGTACCAACAAACCTTCCTGTTTAATTCTTGAATTTCATCAATCATAAGGTGGTCCTGTAAAGTGAATTTTAGTGAAAACAGTCATTGATATCCATGTCAGAAAAAAAAACTAAATGTTGATGCTGTCTTAACAGAATTATAATGTAACCTTATTCAGACGAATGTTTGTTAGGCTCATCTCCAGCTTATTCTCCAAATTTTGTAAGCCTTTTACATCCAGGCCAGAAAGCTGTTGACCCAACAACTGCCTGCAGTGACACATCTCATAAACACATTTATTACTTTTCTAAAAATGCATCTATTGCTATTGAATTGCTGTTGTGCTTAGTTTTTTTAGGGTTTTCTAGTTTATTGTGCAACAAGTAAGTTCTTTTACTTGTACTTATCGTGAACATTCCCTTTGATTTTTTATGTGCATTATATGCAGTTTCGGTTCATTTGGGGTTTAAACCTAGTTGTTGGGCCCCGGCACCACACAATTTTTTAGTGTGTGAAAAGCCATAAACTCTACATGTTAACACCCCCAGGGGAACTGAACTAAGAAACACCCCCAGGGGAACTGAACTAACAATCTAACATATGAACTAAAATTTCTGTGTGTAAGGAATAAGTCACCAATTTAATCAAGTAAAAAAAAATGAAACATGTCATTGCCGATTTTTATTCCCAAAGGTTGCTTATCCTATACTGTACATTGCTAAATAGTCATTTAACTATCTTTGGTAATAGTGAAGTGTCACACAAGCGTGCCCCAAGAGTCTGTTTGAAATAAGAACAGTGGAGGATGAAATAGTTGGCAAATCATAGGCTTTGTTTTTGATAATATTAGGCTTACTCCTGGGTGCAGCATAATAGATGGCTAAAGCTTTGATCCAATTGCATATGGTAACTGTTATGATGTGCCAATAATTTCTTCCCATTGATCAGCATGATATGGAAATAGAATATCTTTTGTAATGATGCTAGTTAAGATGTTGATGTCTGCCACACATGATTCTCTAATGATCATTGGTACTACCATAATAGAAAATAATGCAAGATGTGATCGTGTGATTGTTTTTTTAGTTTGGCAATGACTGCCATTTGTATGACTCATGCACTCATTGAAGGTTGGTTGAGGGTCATACCGCTGATGCTCTTGCAAGTTATGCAGTTGCTGCCTCAAGCTTGCTGCCTCCCTCTGCCAAAACTAGTATGACGAAAAAACTTTGAGTTACTATAGATGAATAGTTTTCCAGCCATAAGTTCTGTACTTCAGCATATGGAATCCAAGATAAAAAAAATATAACTGCAATCAGATGCTAGAAGGCCATGTAATCAAAGTGTATAACAACATTATTGCGAGGTGACAGCTCATATATGATGCTATGCTCTGATTTGAATGATGGTTCAAGATTTGTTAAATTAAGTCTTTGGATATTGTGTTTAACTGTTTATGTAGCGATACAATTATAATCTTGAAATTAGTAGTGATCCCCTGTACATCATTTATCATCCTTGTTTACTTAACCGAAATATTATTTTGTAGAAGAACTTACATATGAATATTGAATACCTTATCTGTATCTATGTTGCATTTACTCTTTTTATTACTTGTGTTGTGTTCACTTTGGTATTTTGTTGCTGTTGTACATAAACATCAGGAAATGGTGTCACTCATTTAATATGACAACTTTGAATGGTAGAATGATGCATTATGCACATATTAGCCCTGGTATTTGTGGCACTGTGAATACTTAGAATTTTAGAGGTAGTCAGTGGGCTTGAAAAGCATTCAAAACAGTGCGGGCACTGAATTTATCAGGATTCTATATAAACTGCTGGGATTGGGCTCATGGGGGTGAAGATATCACTGAAGCAATGAATGCTAGATATTGCTTTAAGATATGTAAAATTTTAATCCAATTCAAACCTTCTCTCGTGGTTCTTTTGAAAATGTACATCACCTCTTAATATTTTGATTTTTGAAAACAAATGAAAAAAAGCTAGCATAGTTTGGTGGTCTCTTTTTAATCTTGTCATCACAAAAAACTGGCTGCTTTACGATCTGCTTCTGCCTTACGTTTGGATGAGTGAGGGTGAAAACAGTCGAGATCAATGGGAACCAGTAATGCAGGTCTCCAGCACAAGGCCTGGTATACTGGGCTAGTTAGGCTTTAGTTACACTGTAGCAACAGATTTGGATCAACATCAACATATGCTACTGCAGCCTAAAAAGTTTTGCTTCACAACATAGATATAGATTATGAGCAGTGCTTCAATGCTTTTCTTCTCAATACAAGTTGCACAAATCTTAAAGCAAGCGAAGGGGTAAGTAATCACTATCTACCCTTCATTAATGCTTTAATATTTGTGCAACTGTAAAAAAGAAAAGCATTGAAGCACCTCTCATAGATTATATATCATTTAATGTCATCTACAGAAGATTTAGTACATTATTGCTTTTTTTTCAGTAGGCAATTTGAGTGGAATGAAAACCAGAGCAGTGATGTGTTATCACGGGACAATGTTGTTAGCGTGATGGTTATGATGCTACTTATTTGTTAAAGAGAATTCCCAAGATCAGAATGAAAAGAGAGGGCATGCCCAATTGCTTCTGGCTTGGCCTATGCTTTCACAATATGGTGGCATATTAAATTACATTACATGGTACAACAGGCCTACCTTTCAGAGAACATTTGTTTATCCGCCATACCTCTTGGTAGCTATAGGGCCACACATGGTAGCTAAACCACAAACAACATTATCTCTGTATGTTCAGTCAATGTAATATGGGATGATATGGGATGTTGTGCCTTCTAGAGGTGTTCAGATGGCCAGTATCAGGAGTCAACAGGGCCTGGCTGTGAAATTACGCTTGCCAACATATCCTCCACCCGAAACTAAGTGTGCTTCCGGTAATAAATCAATGTTTTCTTTTTCACTTAGGGTGTATTCGGTTGTTTGTACCAAGTGGTATATGTATGATATGATTCAAGAAAAAAATCATTTATGTATTTGGTTGCTTGAATGGAACTATCTCATCCTAGATGGTGAGATACAAATTTGAGAAATATTCTCTATAGATGCTGAACCATTCCATTCACCCAAAACATAGAACAAAGATGGTGAGATACAAATTTGAGAAATATTCTCTATAGATGCTGAACCATTCCATTCACCCAAAACATAGAACAAAATGGTACAGGACCATCCCATTCAACCTCATTCCACCAATCAAACACATCCTTAGTGTCTGCATTTCTGTATGCAAGGTCAGATTGGTTGTTGCTTTTGTGGCAGAGTGTAGTTTTAATTATGATGTACGGAACCCTGAAAGGATGCAATTTCTAAGTAAATTTGTAATGATGCTTTAGGTTCTCTCATTGGAGTTTATTTGCACAGGAGATAGTAGCTTGCCACCTCTGAGTTCTAGATAGTAGCTTGCCACTTCTGAGTTCTTTTCAATTGTTCAATGTAATTCAAAGAATCTTCAAGTTATATTCACTTTTTGAGTTCATACAGAAGATTCCTTGCAACATGCACTTAAGCAGTCATGTCAATTGGTTAGTACATGCATGACCAGAAGTGCTGAAGTAAATCTTGTTTATTCCACAGCAGTAGCAACAAATCATGCCTGATTAATTCTACACCACGTCATCCCTTTCATCATCAACAAGCTTCGCAGCCTTACTCCCGCACCCGATACCTTCAGGCTTCAATTCATATTGAACAATCTCTGACCCCAGCAAGTTGTTTTATGAAATGACAACAGCCATCGCTATATTTCCTTGGTCAGCTATGCTAGGGTGGCCTTGAGCTGCACAACCTACAAGGGTGTCGGTGCCATTGCTGGTGAGCAGGATGATGGTGCCAGGTGGCAAAGTGCAGAGTGTGTCATATTCGGTCACACACTGGGAGGTGCTGAAGAATGGAGCATTATGAGGGTATCCACATTCCACACTCGACAACCAGTGGTTCAGCAGGACAGATTGTATTTGAACATGATGGAGCAGGTATGATGCTTCTCGTTTCAATGACATTTGATTACCCGTTGTTTTGGCCAGGTTGCTTTTGCACAATTATTACGCGATCAACTCATGAGAAGGTTATATGTGTCATATGCTAATCTGCAAATGGATGGAACATGGGTTTGGATTGGTTTTGGATTCTCCCTTGTCGAATATGGAGTGGGTATATGTAGCGATAGTCTGATAGGGGCTGGACTGCTGGAAAGTTCAATCCAAATCCACCCATTGACAGACAGCTCATGTGAAAAAAGAACCTAGCCAACACATTCAAACCTGAACTAAGCCACATTACTGAATTGTTGAAGTAAGCTTTGTGATATGCTATGTCATGACTCGTGTCTTGTTTGTTCTGTAGTAATACATATTTTCCCCCCACGATTCTAATGCCATGTTTCCCTTCTGTTTTACGCCAATCTGCTTGTAACTTTGGTTTTGTGAATAAATTTTACGGCGCTTTATACATGTAGTATATAGTGGGTAGTAGAAATTAAATCTAGCTATTGATTTGTTAAGTGTAATTTTTTGGCGCATTATATAGGTAGTATATAGTGGGTAGTAGAAATTAAATCTAGCCATTGATTGGTTAAGGGTATTCTTACTACTATACTACCAAAGGAATTATAAATAAAGATTAGCTAATATGATCCATTAGATCGAAAAGAATGAATGGTCTGTATTAAATTTAGTGTACCGTAAAAGAGCTCTGGTTTTGATTCTCAAGAAATTGTCCGCCACTATACTAGTTACATGGATAGTTAGGTATATGATTAATTCCTCGTATGCCACGGGGATTTAGGAGAAATCTATGTATGTGTTAATGACGTGTGGATCAATGACACAATGAGTAGCATATAAATGACGAGATAAATTTTTAGTGGCATATAAGAAATTGCCCCTTAGATATACATTAAGGCAATACTTGTTCATGGAAGAAAACCCTTTCCGATGAGAACATCAAGCCTGAACCACATTCTGTTGAAACCTGCGAATATACAATGCAAGCTTGTGCTCTATCCTAATTCAACCCAAACATCTTGTTTTGCTGACAAGCTGTTTTGACCCCTGGGTACTATTGAGTCTTAGCTTACAACTACATATGGTCCTCGACTCCTCAGACTTGTATTAGCCAGACATTTGTACTTACAATGCCATGATTTAAGCCACTAATGTTATTACCTTCTGCTAATACAGAATTGGCAGGATGCCTCTGGGCTGCAGATTTTTATTTTTCTGGTAGGTATATTGTCAGCTGGTTGTATGATTTGTCTCACTTAATATGAGGGACACTCAAACAACATTGTATTCTACATTTACCTTAATATATATTTGGTGTTGCATTTTTTTTTAATTATGCTACAACATTTTCATTTGGAGCTATGACAATGTCATTGCAGAGAATATCATACGGTTAGAAATTTCCAACAATGTCTTAAGATTAGCAGAACAAAATCTAAAGCGAGTGAGACCTTGGTTAAGGCTGAATTTCGACAGTCGACGCACATAATTACCTCTTCTTGTTATTATGTATGAATTTCATCCTCAGTTTCTAGCAGAAGTAGAATTAAAAAAATTAGGATTGACCATATAGCTCGTCTAGTGCGCATGCAATGTACACATAAAAGGGAAATTTGAACTGCTAGAAAGCCATTCTAATGCGACGCAACTATGGTAAAAGAATATGAATTGTATCGAGTTCGTAGCATACCTTAGCCTCAGAGCTCGCATTCATGGTCGGATGGTGATCCTCTTTAGCCTCATTGTATCGTTCGATCACAGATTTCATGCTGGTTGACAAAATTAAAAATTTCGTTATGTATAATAGTGTTTATGGATATACTATCTATGTTGTAAATGTGCGTACTAGTTACTGATCATGAGACTAGTACTATATGCATATAGAGCCTTTCTTGGTATTCTAAGCCATAAAAGAGGTCCTCACAGGGATGATGATGGCAATGGCACTTCAAACAAATACTACTCAATTTTCTTTTAAGTTATTCAAGTGTACGAAGAGAACCGAAAACAAAGAGTACTAGGTGGGCCGTTTTCTTTCATTTAATTAGGTGTTTGAAGGATTAAAAAAGAAAGAGATGTTAAATCCAGGAAGGGAAGGAACAATCAACATGAATTCTTCCCCTTGAAAATAATTGTGTAAATTAATTCTTTTCTACTTTCTTGTTTCCTTTCAGAACTCTGAGCTACAGAATTAAGGCTAACCTTCTCAGCAAAACGTCTGAGGTCAAGTACCAAACGTACCCTTGTCAGGACTCAAGCCTGTGTTGTGAATTAGCGATGCATAATTTGGAAGGTTGTACGGTTCTAGAAGGGTTAGGAATTTTGCAAGGGCTATGTGTTTTAATAAGTTCCAACAATTTTCAAATAAAATAAGTAGGAAAATTCCGAGATATTATGTGTTTTGTAAAAAAAGTTCTTAGGTAATATATTTCCATTTTACGATTTAAATATTAACATGTGACACGAACTCAAAGATTGCTTAGGTCTATAAATTAAAAGCCCTTCAACCCATTTGCGCAAGTTTTATTAGGGAGTTTGCACTATGGAAATATCTTAGGGAGGCCATGACTAGAGACTAGAGGAGAGAGAGTGAAAACTAGATACTAAGAGAGCGAGCATATACTTTGTTGAATTATACCAAAGCAATAGTGGTCGAATACAACTTTGAGTGCTCGTCCTTTTATAATTTTTGTTGCTACTCTCTCCGATCGTTTTGGACATCGATAAGGTCTTCAAAACACAGTATTAACCACTAATTTCTATTACAATATATTTATAAAACCTAATAAAATTATAATATATGAAAGTACTTTTTGAGACAAATCTACGTATATAATTTTCATGTATCCAATTTAAATATTTTAAAATATATTAATAGTCAAAGTTTTAAAAGTTTGACTACAAGTTGCACCTATATCCAAAATGACATGTATTTATCACTAGAGGGAGTACGTTGTAATGAGTGTTGTCTCCCGTTTAATCCATATTCTTATTGGTATTTAGAGCTATGTGAGGTTAAAGATCTTATATTATGATTGGCACAATCTTTAAAACTTATAGAGCTATAATTAACACTATAGGGAAGTAAATTTCTAAGACTATCTTCTTTTTTACAAGCCAGTCCATCTGTTCTTTTTTAATGATGTTTTAGGAACTTATTTTTGTTTTCAAATAGATGCCATTTTGGGTTTTCTAGGTAACATTTTCCCAAGAGCCCCTATTAAAAGCTGGTTGGTATGAATGTATTCGGTGCTATCTTATCAAAATTTTGAGGAATCCCAAAGGTTTTTGTGAGAGTAGTAGTACATGGCAGGTTTATTAACACCAAGCTTTTTTTATCCTTTTTAGGAATAAGTGTGTTAATTACATTAAAATAAACGAGTGCACCAGCGGCCACCCCATCGCTACAGAGCTGCTATGGAACTTGGAACTTGGGATTGGCATTGAGTGAGGCGTTGGACTAGTGTAGTAGTTGGGGTGCCATTAATTGTAAATAAGATTATTTAAGAGGGGTAAACTGGTCAAAAATAAAATAATAAAACACCTTCTTATTCTACTCCCTCTGTTCAAGTTTATAAGACTTATTTTTTGAATAGTCTTATCCATAAATATAAGACGTATTTCATATTCTAATACAAAATTAGTGTGATATTCCCTATATACCCCTAATAAATATCTATTTTAACTTCATATCTCTAAATGCATGTATTGAATATAGTGCTTAGTGATAATAATTAAAGGTAGTCTAATCATTTTCAATACCTTCTTGGTCTATGTACCAAAAAAATAGGCCTTATAAACTTGGACAGAAGGAGTACGTGATACGGACCAAAACAGCAGCTAATTCCGAATGGAGGGAGTATTCATCGTGATATTATAAAGTTATTTCTACACAATTACATGGAAAAAAATTCCATGCTTGTGTGCATAAGGATTTATGTCATCAATTCATATGTTTTTGAAACTTGTTGTCTCACCTCTTGTTATGTATACCAGTGTGGCAGCAGTAAGCATAGTTGGATTAGTTTTGGTATGTATGTTTCGGGCATTTGGTTAGGGTTGTGTGTGCCGTTTGAAGAAAGTTGAATTGCAAGGTATCTTTACTCGTACATTTTTTACTCATGAATCTTCACATGTGTCTTTTTAGTCAATTTATGATCAGCTAATGTTTTTCCTATTATATCATGTGACTTGTGAATAATAGTATGCAGTGGACTTTGTTATGTGACTTCTTATGACAATAATTGTTGTGTGACTTGTGATGATAACAAGTATCCATTGACTTGTGAGCTAGTGTTAATTCATAACTTGGCATGGAAAAAAAATCTAGATGGCAAGATGAAAGACCATGTGGAGGTCTATCCCTGATGGTGATGAGTAATTGACTGTGGTTTAGCCTGTTGTGCTTGAATTTGAGTTTGATCCGAGTGGTCAGGTCTTTGGTTGGTCGGAGACCGGTTATACGACCAGTGGTCAGTCTTTGGTTGGTCGGAGACCGGTTATACGACCAGTGGTCGGTCTTTGGTTGGTCGGAGACCAGTTGTCTGACCCAGAGTGGTCAGGTCTTTGGTTGGTCGGAGACCAATTGTCTGACCCAGAGTGGTCAGGTCTTTGGTTGGTCGGAGACCAGTTGTCTGACCCCGAGTGGTCTGAGCTTTGGCTGGTTGGAGACCAGTCATCCGACCCCAAGTGGTCGGGACGAAGACTAGTGGTCAGACCTCGAGTGGTCGGGATGGAGACCAGTGGTCAGACCCCGAGTGGTCGGGACGAAGACCAGTGGTCAGACCTCGAGTGGTCGGGACGAAGACCAGTGGTCAGACCTCGAGTGGTCGGGATGGAGACCAGTGGTCAGGTCTGTGGTCGGGATGGAGACCAGTGGTCAGACCATGTATGGTCAGGGTTTTGCTGGTCAGCGAAGTGTATATCTTTCTGTTGAGATGGATATGTGTTGTTGGACATTGCTATGTGATGTGGTTTCCTTGTCTATGATGGTTGCAGGACTTTGGAGCTAGGTCATGGTGAGGCGAAGGAGATCAGGACTAGGCTGGGAGAGCTGAGGTCCAGATGATCAGGGTGTCGCCAAAGATGGTGAGGCCGAGGAGTAGCTGCAAGCCAAGAAGACAAAGGAATGGATGAGATGCTAACTTGGAGCTGCTCTGATCGAGGAGGACCGTTGGATCGCGGTCAGGAAGATAGAGTAGCGGGTCAAGTTGGTATGCTTTGAACAGCGTGCAAAACCCGTTGTGTTGTTGGGTTTCGGGTCAGCCCATGCATAGCTGTGTGAGTGGGTAAAATCTCAGCCCTTGATGGAGTGCTCTAGGGTTTAGAGGCTCATCCAAGGGTGGTAGGTGTTCCTAGCTCGCTACTAGGCAGGGGAGAGGGTGTCTCCACAGGGGCGTGGTGGCAGTGAGGAAAGTCTACGTGAGTAGTTGAGAGTTGTTGAGAGTGACAGTGTAAGGATCAAATCCTGGCTCTTGGATGTTGGCTTAGGATTGAAGCAAGACATCCAAGGGCGGGAATTGATCACAGGTCACTATAAATAGAGGGTACGGGGGGCAGCCTTCCCTCGGTGAAGGTTCTGAGGTTTTTGCTGCTCATTTGAGTTTTGCCCACTTTGTTGTGAGGCTTTGTAAACCTCCCTTCCGTAAATGAAATGTTCTTCATCTATGTTCTTGTTTCATTTCCCTACGTATTTACATTACGCACTTAAATTCATTATCTAAATTCGCATTTACTTACTTGCAATTTTCTTTACGTAATTTGGATTTGCCTCATCTCCTTCTACATGCTTCTGAGTCTTTGTTGAAATTCATGATTGATGAACTCTTCTCTAGATTCGGTGCTTTCAATCATCTAGGCAATCATTGCGTTCTTGTTGCAAGTTTGTAAATCTGTGTGTTCTTGAAGTGCGTAAGCGTGTGACTTGCGTTCTTTAGTCTGATTGGCTTACGGTTCTTGTTGCCAAGGATGAAAGATTGCTGGATGAATCTTCTATAGATCATATCCCAATTATCTAGGCAATCTACAACCTCTTCTATTCGGTTTTGCAAGAAACCAATTTACGTGACTAGTTTTGGATAGTGTTTCTATTTGTTTGAAGGGTTGTTTCTTCGTGTACTTACTTGCTGTGATTTGTGTAGAGTCATCCAAGGATATTCTGATCATCAACTCTCACCAGCAAGTTAGGGGTGAAGTCTGTGTTCGTGACTCTGTTTTTGGTGTTGCATTTGTTTAACTGAAAAGGGACGGAACCTTGGTATCAATTCCTTCGATTGATGATTGAAATAGGTTCTGACATCCTTAGGGAGGTGCACACCAATTTTCCTGTTTTGGATCACCGATCAAAAGTTACATCGATTTCTGTCTTTAAGATCGTGCTGATTTTACTGTTCATCCGACCCCCGGTACTGTTCATCCGACCTCTGTAGGTCGGGCGTACTGTTCATTGGTCGGGGGGCACTATCCGTCTGAACACTGTTCACCCGAGTCTCGCTCATCCGACCTCTGTAGGTCGGGCGTCTTCGCTTCATCGGTCGGGAACACTATTCGCCCCGAATCTTGTTCATCCGACCTCTGTAGGTCGGGCGTCTTCGTTCATCGGTCGGAGTATCTTGTTCATCCGAACACTATTCACCCGTCTCGTTCATCCGACCTCTGTAGGTCGGGCGTCTTCGCTCATCGGTCGAGAGTCTTGTTCATCCGAACACTATTTCACCCGAGTCTTGTTCATCCGACCTCTGCGATCGGAGTCTTGTTTAACCGACCTCCGCAATCGGAGTCTTGTTCATCCGGTCGAGTCTTGCTTCACCCGAACATCGCTCATCCGACCACTTCCGGTCGGAGTTACATTCACCCGACCACTTACGGTCGGGAGTCTTGTTCATCCGACCACTTCAGTCGGAAGTATCGTTCATCCGACCAGATACTAACGACCGATTCGCGATCTTTTCATCCGACGAGCTACTCGACCGGTCGCGCTTTTCTTGTTCACCCTATCTTAACTGGTCGAGCCTCTGTTTTGAAATTGCTGATCGATGGTTCAGTTCTTTCTTTCTGGTCTTTTGGTGGATTGAATTCTAGGGGGAGAATTTATTCGAAAATTTTATTTGGCTCCTATTCACCCCCTCTAGTCGCCTTTTCGATCTTTCACAAGAAACACTGAGTGGAAAGATAAGCATTACTCCATCCGTCCAAGTTTACAAGGCTTGTTTTTTGAATGGTCTTGTCCATAAATATAAGATGTATTTCATTTTTCAATGTAAAATTAATATCATGTTCCCTCTATACCCTTAATAAATATCAATCTTTACTTTATATTCTCTACATGCATGCATTAAATATAGTGCTTAGTGTTAATAATTAGGGGTAATCTAGTTATTTTCAATGTCTTCTTAGTCTACGTACCAAGAAAAAAATATGCTTTATAAACTTGGACGGAGGGAGTATCAGGGTTCACAATATTGATGAAAATAGGTCGATTTTCACGATTTTCAACAGTACCGATCCGGCTCGAGAAACGGAACTAGTCGATAAACGGGTCCAATTCAAATTAAAAAAAATTCAGGAAATTTGGAAATTTTTATCCAAAATTTCTCTAAAATTAGTATTAATATCTTTTTAACAGCTGCCATGATTTGTTTTTTGAAAAACCGAATTTGTGATAGTTTTTGAGCAAAACAGAATATAGATATATAATAGAAAAGGAAATAAAGAAAAAAAACATTGCAGGCTACTGTCCACAGCCACTTTGGGCCCAATAGCCTGGCCCAGCCCACCAAGAGTTGTCCCACCTTTTTAACTGTCTTCTCCATGTTTCTGACAGCAAATTATCTCATCTCCATCCTCCTCTCGTCCCCAAAACACCTCGCCATTGGCACTGGAGCTCGAAAATCAATTGGTAAGCCCCTATAATCGCTTCCTCGTACCAAAAATCGAATGGCTCGTGGTATGTGACGGTAGCGTCAATTTTCACGATTTGCTGATCGATTTTCGGTTCAATCCAATCGATTTTTAGTTAATACTGGCGATTTTCGGTTCAATCCGATGGATTTGTTGCTCTGTTTGTAGGGATTTTCGATCCAATCTGTTTGCTGCTTGGTCCCTGCACTCTGGTTAACAGATGGCTGACGTCGGTGCAGTGTTACATATGTATATTTCTGTTTTCTATGTACTTTTGCTGGTCGATATGTTGGCCTAGGAGCATATATGGATATACATTTTGAATTAAGCTTTCTGTTTGTTCTTCCTAGCTAGCTATTACAACATATACTCACAAAGCTAGCTGTGGTACAAGTACGGCATTCTACTTTGCGCCACTATGCATGGTTAGAAATGTTGAGATTAATTTGGCATGCTAGCTCTTGAAAGCATATCCATGTAGTCTTCAGGGAAAAAAAAAGGTAGATGCATCCAGCCTATAGACTTCCGTATGCACAGCATGCATGTAGGCGGGTAGAAGATAATATTATCACTGTAGGTTGGTCATTAACTTCAGCAATCTATTACCTGTCAAGATATTGGATATTATTGTTATTACACATTGTATGCTTATATCTACAAAGACCCTGCTCAGTTGCCGATTCTATATATGCACGCTTCTTGTTGTTTTATACTAGTAGATGGTAGATTATGTTGAAATGGTGTGGGAGCATGGCGACAAGCTGGGGATCAGATTTCGATGCAAGTACTGTCACAAAGAGAAAAAAAGAGGCGGTGCAATCTGACTGAACAACACTTGTTAGGGCTGGTACGAATTTCATCCATTGCAGTCGAGTTCCTCCGGAAGTTCGCGAGTACTTTCAGCGTGACCTAGACAGGACAATGTATAAGAAGAAGGAAAAAAGGGACGAGAGCCTTAGAAAGGATGTAGCAGCTGGAGATTCCCCGTTGAGAAGAAGTGCATATTCAGAGTATATGGGTGATGCTGATGAGGAGGAGCAACTCCAGCATTCCACGGCTGCCTCCAAGGTGAAGGCAGAATTTATCAGACGGGCAGATGGCAGATATGAGCACGGTAGTGGTAGTAGCACCTCTAGTGGGGCTAGAGGAGGGGGCGACGGTGTGTTGTCGAGGATGTTTCGGAGTTTCTCGCAGCGGGAAAGATCGATAGTGGGGGATTTCAACCTTGGTACTACCAGTAGCCTTGTGTAAATAAGGATTGACACTGGGCAATAGACATAAAAGGTGAGGAATGTGAAGCAGGTGATTGGCTCGGCTTGGGTCAAATTTTTCTATATGGCTGGTATCGCAGGGAGGAAAGCAGACAATCCCTTCTTTGTTAACGCCGTGAGGGAAACTCAAAAATTGGGAAGATGAGCTTTCAATTTTTTGTCCAGTTGTACGCCGATTAATAGCTCACATTTCCACCATTTGTTTTATTTGCAGGCGAGGGTGTCCTGTCTCCGAGTAGATGAGATATAGATAGAAAATATTTAGACGCCAACGAAATAGATATACGGGAGAAGACAACAAAGTTCAAGCAGGATTGGCCTACGTATGGTGTAACAATCATGTGCGATTCTTGGATTGGACCGACACGCATGGGCATCATCAACTTCATGATATACTGCAATGGCACCATATTCTTCCACAAATCCATCGATGCGACGGGCCTAACTCAGGTTGCCTCGTACTTGCGCAAGGTACTTTCTTTCATTGCTCTTCTTCTGAAATCTATTTGATGTACGCATCATGTAATGGAGGTTTTTATTTTGTTTGTTGATGTAGGAAATTGCCTCAGTGGTCGATGAGGTGGGTCCGATGAATGTTCTACAGATTGTCATGGACAATGGTGTCAACTACAAGAAGGCATGCATGCTCATCACACGGAAGCACCCTAGCATCGAGTTGCAGCCTTGTGTCCCACATGATTAATTTGATGCTCAAGCAGATTAGAGAGTTCCCTGACCACACTTATGTGATTGAGAGTGCAAGGAAAGTCTCTCGATAGCTCTACAACCATTCGAAGCTTCATACTATGATAAAATGCATGTTGGGGGAGAGTTGGTCAAGTGGAATACTACTCTATTAGGAATGAACTATATGTTTTTGGAGAGTTTCCTTCATCGCAAGGACAAGTTATTGCAATGGTTGGCTTCAGAAGAATTTCTATCATCTTGCTTTGTTGATACAGTGGGGGAGGGGGAGGTCCGCGTACTCCTGCCTCTCGAGCTTGGACTGGTGGGACAACCTTCGACCGGTTGTTAACTCTGTGGAACTGTTGTATGTCTTCCTGCGCTTCGCCGATCAAGATAAGGTGCCTACGTTGAGCAAGGTGCTACTACGGTACAACATCATACCAGTGGAATACGGTAGCTTGTTCCATGATACTCTAGCTACATTCAAGAAGTACATGGACATCGTGGACCCAAGAATGGCCGACCTAACGTGCGATACTTATATGAACGTCAGTAATACATTCTTCTCTAAAATAAAATATCTTGTAGTTGTACATACATTACATATTTGTATTGACATGTTTCGTTAAACTTCATGTAGCTACCGCCTTGAACCCTTGGACGCACTACGCGTATGGCACGACCAGCACCTTTTTGCCGGATCTTCAAGATGTGTTTGAAGTGCTGGCTAATGATACTGATAGCACCGTTCAAGCTCTTCATGAGGCCGATCTTTTCAAAAGGAAGGTTGGAACGCTCGCGAGTGCTCTAGCTGAGAAGATGGCCCATGATACCAAAAATTCTCATTGTATTTTTCTTATGCCGTCTTAAATGTAATGCCACTCTCGTCGGTACTTACTGTTCTCTTTGTTAACTTGCAGCACATTGGTGGGGTGTGTTCGGTTGGGATACACACATGCTCCAGTAGTTTGCCATGCGAATTGTTTTGCATTGCGCTTCTTCTAGCGGATGTGAGCGCAATTATAGTACATTTGCGTTCATCCACATGAAAGTTTGTAACCGTCTGTCGTACAAGAAGCTCTATAAGTTGGTGTACGTGAACTACAATCTGTGGCTCCGAATTCAAGCTAAAGAAAATCAAAGGTGCACAACTGAAGACGATCCATTCTAGAGTCATATAGAGCTTTCACTGTGCGACACTGAAAATCCGATCCGATAGTGGATGGAGAAAGGGAGATCCAATGCTGACCCTTTACTTGATGAGGAGGACACAAAGAGTGACACCACCCTCCATCATACCTTGTGATAGACCCGATTGACCCTGCTGGGTTGCGAAAGAATACTGGGGCTGCAACCATCCCTGAATGGGCAGACAAGACAGTGTGTGACAGTCACACGGGGAAGAGGCACCAAGCAGTGGCGACAAGGGATATCGCAAAAAGGAGAGCTCCATCAAAAAGAAAGGGGAAGTATCCCAAAGATGAGGAACATTATGTAGAGAGTGATGAATCGACTGATAGCACTCACAGAGACCGTCGAAGCTCATCGTATCAAGAGTGCAATGGTAGTAGCTCTAAGTTGGACAGAGATTGCGGTAAGTCCAGTGATGGTGCCTCGATCCCTCTCACTTCCTGCTCAGAAGGACAACGTCCCATCCACTTTCCAGGGGATTCGTAGTACACTCATGCCACACATGACGAAGACCATGTCGCTCCAGAATCATAGAGGACAACTACTGCAGGGAAGAGAAGGGACCATCGACATAACTATAACGCACCGCAGGATAGCTCTAGATTATACTGCGTCGTCGAGATGCAAGGGAGTAATGGATCATATGGCCACTACGATTACACCATCTCGGAAGCTCGTGCACAACCTCCCACCCAATAGGTCTATGAGTGGCAATGCCCCGAATTTTATACCATGTTGTACTAACAATGGCAAACGACTAGCCTATGGATAGGGCAAAGCTGACACGAATATAAAGCGGAGTTGCTAGCTACACAAGGATTGGTGATGATGTTCACCGAATAGTGCAACATGGCCAACCAAGTGTACACTCAACAATACTACCCGTAACCCTAAAGACAATATTTCATTTCATTGCAACTCGATTTTTTACTAACATAACGTTCATCTAGGTCCAACATAGCATATGTGACAATGGAAGGACGACGAAACTACGCGAAGTGCGAACATTCATTTTTGGTGAGAAATGTTGATTTCAAATGTTATATTCCAGGGACATTGTGCTGTGGACTTGTTGGATTGATTTGTGAATGGTATTGAAATGAAAGGTTATTTGTTGAGATATTATTGCTAAATGCCTACTTTACAACTTGAGATTGTCTAAAATATAGCAAAGGTCATGCCAAAATTTTTCCATAGTTACGCTATTATTGCAAAATATGTACTTTACAACTTGACGTTGTCTTAAAATGTAGGAAAGACAATGCTAGAATTTTTTTTCCGTATTTTTCCATATCTTTTATACATTTCTAACATATTTTCTGATTTTCTAGACCTTTACCGGGTTTTTACAAATTTTCCAGTATTTTCTACAATTTTTCCAATTTTCCTTGATTTTTTTTCCAATTTCCGCTGAGTGTGCCGATTTTTAATGTAAACCGGTCGGCTTTCGAATTATTTCGCCACTGTTTGACCGCTAAGTTCAAAAAGTTGGACTTTAAATTTTGTTCGGTTTCTATCGATTTTTGACGAAAATCACTATCGATGTGTAGGCGATTTCCGATGCTGGTTCGTAATGTAAATCCTGGGGAGTATACTAGAATGGTTTGTCAGTTGTTGGTTGAACACGGTTGGCAGCAAACTCAAGTTAGAACCCCGGGGCAATTTAGACTCATATTCTAGTTCATTATGAGGGTCAATTTATATGATTACATTTTTTTGAACAAATATCAATATATAAAAGGTTTCACCTCCCATGAAAATAGAGAATTTTAATCAGAGGTTGTTAATTCTTTAATGAAGTTAGGATGAAAGAGTTCCTTCCATCAATTCTGAAAGAAATGACAAGTGACTTTTTAGCATAATATTTTGTATTCACTCAAAAGTGAAAGTTATGTATAACTTTATAACGAGCTATATAACGTACAAATGATGAACAATCAAGTGTGTAAAAAAATGCCTCAAGTATTTGGGGTTGCCAAACAAAGATAATTATCACTCCTATGCTACTCACATAATTTTTGGTGTGCCATTCTATGCTTTGTCTTCATGATTGCTTAGTTCTTAATACAAACGGAACTAGCGTCTCTAATGACAAAATATTACAGTGGCAATATAATAATATTTTTTCAGTATTTATTTTATTCAAATTCCAGTCTTCAGCCATTAGCTAGATTGTATTTTCTTTTTCTAGTCCTCTCTTTTTTACCAAATTATCATTCCCATCTTTACCTTGTTTTACCATTAATGTACACTACTACAGAAAATGTCATCACAAATGGTTCGAAACCGTCATCACAGACGGTTCGGAAAACCGTCTGTAACCATGGGTCAGTGATGTTACGGAACATCACAGACGGTGTATGAACCGTCCGTAATAGAACATATCACAGACGGTTTCAAACTAAAACCGTCTGTGATATGCAAACATCACATACGATTTTTACTAAGAACCGTCTGTGATAACAAACTATCACAGACGGTTTTTACTAAGAACCGTCTGTGATAACAACTATCACAGACGGTTTTTACTATGAATCGCCTATGATGTTACTTTTGGAAACAAAAAAATATCATCACGTACAGATGATATTTCTGTGATCCAGTTGCTCTGTGCTAGTTCAGGCATAATATAAAAGCTACTGGATGTGAGATATCCCATGTCACTGCTCTGAAGAACTTGAAAACACAAAATCGACGAAAAAAAACATCGGAGGCCGTTTTGAGGTCCTAAACGACGTTTTTTTGAGATCGACGTTTTTTCGGAGCCTTGCATGTACTTTGATATAGCCTCCGGATTTTCAAATCGAACTTTTTGTTAGCTTTAAAACGAGCATAAAAACATCACAATCGGAGCTCGTATGCAAAAGTTATGGCCATTTTACCGAAAAGTGCACGGATCAAAAACAAAAACACCGCAACATCAAGAGTGCAAAAGAGAAGAGAAGAGGGAAATGAAGAGGAAGAGGAGAGGATGAGTATAACATTTTAGTTGAACGATTCGAACACCATACTTACCAAACATTCGAAGAGGAGAGGAAAAAGAAATGAGAAGAAAGAAGAGAAGAGGAGAGCAGGAGAAGTGAGAAGAAAGCAGCAGGAGAAGAGCCGCGGGCTGGTATTTTAAAGGAAGTCAAAAACGAGACGAGCGGGAAGTTCAAATTTGATGAGAGCGCGAAAGTTGAAATATTATCACAAACGGTTCTGTCTGGATAAGCCGTCTGTGATGTGGTTTATCACAGACGGTTATTATAATGAACCGTCTGTGATAAGTCGCTGACGGTTTTATTATAAAATCGTCTGAGATAATACATGATATCACAGATGGTTTTAGTTAAAAACCGTCTGTGATATGGCGATTTTTGAAGAGTACCGTCTGTGATAATGTTACTGACGGTTGCAATATAGAACCATCAGTGATGTTCATCGCCACAGACGGTTTTGAGAAACCGTCTGTGATGAGGTGTTTAATATAAGCCTTTCTGTAGTAGTGGTATTTTTCATTTTAAGCATATGTGTGAAGAGCCAATATTGGATAGTCTCTCATTAAGAATGTATATTTCAATTAGTTATCAATACTTATTTGAATTATTTACTTTCTAATTAGATAATTCATGAATATAGACATAATACATCTATCATTCTATAAGGAGTATAACATAACTTAGGTATACAATTTGTCCGTTGATTATAAATCAATGGCTCAATGCACCAACTAGACCTAAATAAGGAGAGATGAATTCAGTAGAGGATGCTGTGGCAGATATAGAGGATGTGACAGATGCAGAGGGAGTATACCCTTAGCATGCATATATAGGACTGAGTATATAACTTTTATTTATTTTTTTACGTGTCATAAAAGTGGAGAAGCTATCGCACAGACCTACACATAGCAACATGTGATCGGTTGAAAAATATTTGTTTCTTTGTTGCAAAAATAGTTAAGTTTTTTTTTAGTCTTTAACCAAATTAGTTGGATTAGTACGTACGTCTGTCGTATGTATTTTACATGTATCTATAGGTCATCCTACAGTCAAGCTAGGGTGAGGTGGTAGTGGAAAAAACCGTAAGAGAGAATAAAATTGAGAAGCTTTTTACACGTGAGAATTTTTTGTGCGTAGCTTAAGAAAATAGAGCATCGGATTTTAGACTAGCTTGAGCTATTGCAATCTTTAAATCACTATATATATACACACACCCACACCCAACTATAAGGTGGCGTTTGGTTGGATGGATGAAGGTGGGTGGATGGGATATAGCGGTCCCTGGATTTAGAGCCATCCAATTGTTTGGTTGGGTGGATGGGGTGGATATGGCTGTCCAGTTTTTTGGAATATTCCTTCAAGATGCTGGACAGAGTCATCCCTAAAAAGGCCGTCTGAGTTCATCCAGTTTGTTGTACGAAGAGGTATACTCGGTCAAATTCAAATTTCACAAAGTGTACTCAGTCAAATTCAAATTTTAGTCAAATTTTGTCAGAAAATTCAAATTTTGGTCAAATTTTGACCGAAAATTCAAATTTTGTCAAAAATTCAAATTTGTTCAAAATTCAAATTTTGTCCAGAAATTCAAATTTCGTCAAATTTTGTCCAAAAATTCAAATTTGGTCAAATTTTCTCCAAAAATTCAAATTTAAGTCAAATTTCATCGAAAAATTTCAAACCAAAATTCGAAACCTTTATTACAACTAGCTCATCCATCCTCATCAATGCAACCAAACAAAAAATTAGCTCATCCTATCCACATTCATCCATCCAACCAAACAAAACATTGGCTCATCCCTATCCACCCAACCAAACAACTACCTGGATGGTTTCATCCCATCCAGGTTGGATGGCCATATCCCATCCAACCTCATCCAGGCAACCAAACGCACCCTAAATCACTTCTAGATCCACCACTGGATCAATTCGTTGAAGCTTGCTAGCAAATAAAATACTGCGTACACCAATTGCTTCCATTTTCACCTTCCAAGAGATATGATGTGATATCCGAAAAAAAGAAACCTCATGGGCCGGGCAGCCAATCGAGTCGGCCTCGACGTGCATGTTGAGCCGGACTCAGCCTCGTCAGCAATAAATAGGGCGAGGGAGGACTACACCCTAACCCTAGCCGCCATCCCCAAGCCGTGCAGCACCGCCATCGCCCCGTCCTCACCGCGCTGCCGCCGAGCGCTGTGCCACCGTGCGTCGCCCCGATCGCCGAGTGCCATGCTTACCATCCTCGCCGTGCTGCCGCCGAGTGTCAGCGGCTGTGGCATCGTGCGTCGCCCTGGCCGCCGAGTGCCGCGCCGCAACAACCGTATGTTTCTAGCAACTAGCCGCTATCGCCCAGTGCCACCGACACCGGTTGCCGAGGTCAGCCACCGAGCCAGTTGCGCTTCGCCGTGCTCCGGCGACTCTCCCTCCGTCGTTTTGTGTTCCTCATCAATCCGTGCGTCCTTTCTAAGATTCATTCGTGTCACCATGTACAGAGGTGTCAAAGATCTTAGAGGATGTGGTACGAGAGTTTCGGGAAGCATGAAGGAGAGGGAAGCATGTGGGGATCATGGACCGTCATCGTCAAAGGTTTTGACGGAACTTCAGGATGTATGTATAAATCCTAGATTGTCGTTGGTCAGGTTGGCGCTATAATGGAGTGATGTTATAGTCATTTTGATGGTAGATAGGGAAGTTGAAGAGCACCGGTATGGAATTTAGGAGAGATCGATATTCGTTTAATAGTGGTATCTGTTTTTGGGACGAGCTTTGTGGTACCTATGGTAAGTTTGATGGCCTGTCCAAGTTATGAAAAATGCATTTTATTATTAAAAGTTTTATTAGAGCTCAAGAACGTTAAATTTGGTTAGGTGGTTAGAAAGTTATAGCTAGTAGAAGCTTGCTACAGAGAAATAGGTTGCTATTGAGAGCAGTTGTGTTAAAACGTTGATTAGGGCTAGGTAATGACCGAATTAAATTACGTTAGTAAATAGAGAAAGCTAGATAATTATTCCTAGATTCCAGAGATGCTATAATTTTCTATATTTGGTTTTGTATAAAAATAGTTACGAAACCGTGAATTATGGTGTCCAGTAAAACAACAAATCGGTCTTTGGAATTATTTAGAAAATATGGCCAAATAGAATATTGTTGGGAATCATGTGTAGTGTTTAAAACATGTATGGTTTACTATATTTGGACTCCTGAGCTAAGAGTTATGGTCCTCTTTTCGTCGGGACAGCAAAAGGGAAATTGGATGGCAAGAGGGAAAGTCAAGTCTGGGATCGTGTGTAGGGCGGTGTTATGCTTGATGCATGTACTATTATGACATGTTTTTTATTTGGGTTTACCTACTGTAGGATGTGTAACTTCGGGTTTGACCTTAACCGCACGTTATTCCGTCCCTCGTGGATAAAAATTCAAGTGTATGGTAGAATGATGATATGGGTTGTTAATTCTTATCGTTCTTATTGGTAATTTGTTATTATGTTGCTTCACATGGTTCCTTTCATTTATCATGAAAATGATATAATGATGAGATTAATGGAGATGATGAAATTGTAATTTGCATATGTTGCATTCATGATGGAAAGATGTGGCCTGTGAGAGCCTCTATAACCTACATGGTGTAGGCATGAAAAACCTACTTCGGTAGGCACCTCCACGAGATAAGGGAATGAGAGAGTGTGACATCGACGGGTGTATACTTAGCTATACTGGTATATGCTATGTGATGAGCATATGAGCATGTAGATAGATTTGCATGGTGTCCCTAACGATGAAAGGTGATTAATGAGTTAAATATGAAAATTGGTTATGCTATTATTTTATTATGTATTTGCTGAGTTGTGGACTAACCCTTACTTATTTTAATATTTTAGATGAATATTGAAGGTGACATGTATGTGATGAGAGTAGCGCCATTATGTCACTTGTCACTTCATCTCCTATAGTTATCTAGTATTAGTGATCACTCTTGAAATAATAAAGTGTCTAGTTAATTTAGTTGATAAACTTTCGTAATCATATCAAAAGACATGTGAACTTAGTTGGATTTTAATGTTATTTGAGAAGTTTAGTTATTTATTTAATTGTCTCGATACTCTTATTCATTGTCGTCGCCAAAAAGGTAAAGATTGCTTCTGGATGTATGTGACCCGAGCGTACTCAAGTGCGAAGACTTGAGCATTCTCAAGCGCATGGATCCGACCGTTTCGAGCAGAGGACTTGGGCGTTCCTGAGCACGTGGCCTTGGGCGCGTGGTTCGAATGTTTTATTTGCTATCGTTCTTGTTTATGTTGTCGTGCAAACTCTTGTTAATATTGTTTAGTAGTAGTGATCATTGTTTTAGGATGCTGCTGAAATTACAGTGGAAGTCACTACAAAAGTGATGAAAAAAGTGATTTGTCGTGGTATCTTGAGCACGTGAGAGCCGGGACGTCACAGATGATTGATTTGTAAACATATCAACACAAGTTGGCGCGCGGTATATCTACACGCTACTGATCACATCTCTCTCTGCCCCACTTGAAGTTGAAAAAACCCTAACAATTAGTACTCATGAGGTATATATGTGTGATCTATAGCTAGCAGATCTAGTAACTAGACAGCTAGCAGTCTAGCAAGCAAGGGAGAAGCAAACGTACTTGGTACTGGCGAAGTCATATAGGCGGCCAGTGCTGGAGAAGACGACGAGACCGACCTCGGCGTCGCAGAGGATGGCGAGCTCCTTGGCCTTCTTGAACAGCCCGCTCCTCCGCTTCGAGAACGTCACCTGCCGGCTCGTTGCGTTGTCAATCCTTTCCACCACTATCTTCCCTCTCCCCATCTTCTTTCCACGCTACAGATCTACGGAGATAGAGAGGAGACACCAGTATATGGACTTCTCTGTTGTTGAAGACAATAGTACTTCTCTCTCTTCTGACTAACTGGAGAAGCCTAATCAGGTCTTCTAATCTTCTCTCTCTCTCTCTTGCTCCTCGCAGCTAGCTATTCTTTTTGAGATTGATTGCAGACCTGAGGTACTTCCCTAACAAAGTATTCTAGGACATGGAAAGCGCATACATAGAAAACTAAGAGAAGTAACATGACGTTTGGAAGCTAGCTAGACAGCTCTTCCTCGTTTTGCTTTCGTTTACCTCGTCCTATCATTATTAATGTCTATAGATAAACATATCTATACCAATCGCCACCTCTGTCGTATCAACGCGAGACGCGTGCTTGGATGCCCATCATGCTGCGATATCTTAATTAATTAGGCCCTCTCAGCTAGTGCGGTTTCTTTTCCTTCTTTTGGCCCCCATTTTGGAAAGAGAGATGGGTTAAACCCCAAGCACTCCATGTACTTAAAATATTACCATAATTTAATTTTTTAAGGGTATTATCATATTTAGGGTTATTTTTAAAATTTCAGTGATATATAAGGAATTAATTCTTACCTTTTTCAACACTTTATCATGACTTTAACCCAAATTTCAGCAAGCATCCTTACACAATTAACACTACTATTGTCGGGACCCGAATATGCAAATTCGGACCCTCTGTGTATACCGCACTAGTCCAAGATCACGCTAGTGCGCACAGGCTCAACATCAGTAAATATCACAATCATACATAGCGGAAACATTATGAAAGACATCATATATTATATACTACTAGTTGAATAACCTTATGGTCAACTTACATGACTATACCTCGCAAAGCTGAATGACATATTAAACTGCAGCGGAATGAAAACGTAGACAACCCCTCAGTATACCACAGGCAACTGACAAGGCTTGCGCCCTAAATATTCGTCTCCTCATGGAACTCCTCCTCCAGCATAGATGTAGACTCCTCAACTGATGATGTTGTTGTTGGCAAGGGTGAGTACATAAAGCACTCAACAAGTTGTGCACAGAATGCATTTCTAACAAAGCTATATGCAAGGCTTATTTCAAAGGATAGGCTATCATGGTTATTTTGCAACAAAGCAGCATTTATGAACAAATACAATAAATAGATTGTAAAGACCGTAAAACAAATAACAATAATAGATAGATTCTGCATTTCTCAAGTAAACCAAGTTTTCCAATCCTAAATCAAGTTCCAATCTTCCATATGGCAATTCCGCCATCCCAACCAAGTTTTCCATTTAATTAAACTAACCCTTAACTGTAATCCCCGAGCATTGCTCAATACCGCGAGCACGGCTATCCGAATAGATTTACACTCTGCAGAGATTATGCACTTTACCCACACGACATGATCGTCTCTTGGTGCCATGCAATTAACACACTTCCTTTGGTGTGTCGACGAAGAGATCATGACAAAGCCTTTACAATGCGCTGGCTTAACCCGGTATCACCCGCTAAGGTTTCAACACTGGTGGGACTGGTTACCACGTCTAGGACCCCCCTCTTGCGCCATGTGAATTACTCCATAACTCGGGAACTCACACCGACCAAGATAGTACCAAAGTTAAGACATTGCAAATTAATCAGCTAGGCTGGCCCATACCAGACATGTGGTTGCATGATTGACTCAGGTCAAAGGCTTGCAAGGTTAAGTCCTTAGAGTGATCAAGGCAAGATATCCACATACCCTCTGTCCATTGGGCCCACCTTGTCATACTCGCCCCTTGTCACTTGCCCCAATCTAAGTGATTATCACCCAAGTTGATTACCAAGCACTACGTGCCATCAACAATTCAACATCGTTGCGTGACATGACTCACCACCACAACTCAATCTCATCGTATGACTTCACATGACACACAAGTTCACATCATTGTTCCATATTCCATTAGTCAAGATTAATCATTGATGATTCATGTACATGTGATGACGTGGCATGGCTAAGCAACTAATACGGTCTAACCATCCCATGTTGATTATTATTACTAACCAACTATAATGAACCAATCTAGGGTGACAATAGATCATGGCATACAAATGACAAGGTAGGGTATATAGATTAAATTGGTAGATTAACTAGATCCCAATTTAATTTGAAACAATCGTACACTTGAAATAATATGCAGTAAAGTAAAACAATATAACATTTGTATAAACATGGGTTCAACATGATCAAAGCACAACTTGCCTTGTAATAGGTTCTGGTCTTGCTCTGGTACTTGATCTTGAGTTGTTGAATCTTCCTCCGAAGCGTCGCACAATTCAAAGTCTACGCATACCGAAGAAGAAAAGTAAATAAATAACAAAACAGAGAGAAAATGAACTCCAAAAATCAATTAAATTCACCATTAAATAGATCTCAATTTTACAATTTTTTAGAAATTTGAATCACTCAAATCCGAGTTAAAATGCACAAGATATGGCCTTTTGAAGTTTGAATAAATACTGAAAATACAGAAATTGGAAAATCAGAATTAACTGAATTATTTTTAAATTGAAAAACGATTAACTGCGTCACGCTGACGTCAGGGTGACATCATCACCAAGCCGGCCAATCAGGCGCTGCCACGCGTCCCGGTGCACAGACTGAGTTCACGAGCCCGCGCTAGCTCACGGTGGACTCGGCTCACAGCGCTTCGAGCTCCGCGCCTAACACGCGGCGGCACGCGATTGGTCGCGGTGACGGTGCGATCTGATGTGCCCAGATACGATCGAACGGCTACGAATCTAAAGCAACGTGGCACTCCTTCAACCGATCATCGCTCATCCAACGGCTCACTTTACCGGTGCAGATTACTTCTGAAGCGGTTACGTGGCTTGATCTCGAACGGACGATGTAGATCCAACGGTCCCTGGGCTCCTTGACGCTGATGGCGGCACGGCGACAAGACCTTCACCGGACTTTGGAACGAAGACCACAGAGACGGCGGAAGAAAGGGTCTCCGTCTACGATTTCACCCTCCACGGACGCGACTCGTCACGACGATGAAACTGGAAGTCTCGGCAACGATGGAAACTCAACGGACAGCGCGCATCTAGCGAAAAACAACGACGGAGGCGTCGGCTTACTCCGACGAGCTCTTGGGCGCGTTCTCTACTACGCTCTCGCGAAAAGCTCGACCAAAGGCTGCGGCGCACACCTGTGAGCCTCGGGCGACTATCCCTCCCCTTTTATAGCCTCGGCAAACGCGCCCAAAGGGAAACCCTAGATCCGACCCGGCGGCGGAGGCGTATCGGCGGCGGACTCCGAGTCCTTCGTGAACACGACAACTCCCAGCCACCCGATCTGCCATCAACGGCCAGAATTACTCCCAGATGATACGATCCGAACCAGACTTTCCAAAACCAACGGCGCGATCTACCCCTTCCTGATTCGGCACGACTCAAACGGCACCGACCGATCTTGATCTGACGGTCAGGATGCGAACACACACGTGGCGATCTCCGGGCCACTAGATCGCGATCAAACGACTACGGGCTAGGGTTTCTGGCTGAAACGGGCTGCGCGGGCTATCTAGGCCACACAGTAGTGGGTCGGCCCGATACTGTTCATTGGTTTTTTTAAAAGGATTTCTCATTTAAAATAATTACATAAAATCATTTGATTTGTTTCAGGCAATAAAATCATCAGGAAAAAAAATCAAAGAAAATTCTCAAAAATACTTTGAGACATTTTGAACTCAGATAAAATATTTTTGGCAAAACTTTATTTTAACTTTGAACAAATTTAAATAGTTTTCGACAAAAGACCAATACACTTAATTCAAAGTAAATTCAAATAAATCCAGAAAAATCCAATATATTCCAGAAAAACATAAAATGTACAAAAATCAATAAATGATATTAAAGCAAAATTTGGGATGTTACAAACCTCCCCCCTTAACAAAATCTCGACCCCGAGATTCAGGGCTAAATAAAGAATAGGTTTGGAAAATCTGACTTTAAATCCTCTTCACGCTCCCAAGTTGCTTCACCTTCGGAATAATTGCTCCACTAAACTCTGCAAAAGCGAATAGACTGGTTCCTGGTCTTGCGTTCATAACATCCAAAATTCTGAGCGTCTACTCTTTGTAGATCAAATCCTTCTGCAGTTCAATTGCTTCTAATGGTATCTGCTCCGCTGGCACTCTGAGATATTTCTTAATCTGTGACACATAACACATCATGCACTCCTGCCATTGACTACTGCAACTCCATCTGATAAGCAACCTCTCCTTGACAGCTCAAAATCTTGAACGGACCAACATATCTTGACGCAAGCTTCCCCTTAGCGTGAAACCTTTCGACACCTTTAAGAGGGCGAACTCTGAGATACAAAAAAAACTATCCGGCTCGAACCTCAAATCTTGACGACGGTTATTAGCATAGCTCTTTTGCCTTGAATGAGCTACTTTCAACCTCTCACTAATCATCGCAACTCGCTCTTCGGCTTCCTTGAGAATATCAGGTCCAAATACCATACGATCTCCTGTCTCATTCCAATTCAGCGAGTACGGCAGTGCGTCCATATAAAACCTCAAATGGTGACATTTGCAAACTAGCCTAGTAACTGTTGTTATAGCTAAATCCTGCATACGGCAAAACTTATCCCACAAAATCGCACAGGCTAAAGCATAAGCTCTCAGCATATCCTCAAGAATCTGATTAACTCCCTCATTCTGACCATCTGTCAGCGGATGATACTATGTACTGAAATTCAAACGAGTTCCCAATGCTTCACACAGCTTATTCCAAAAATCTCGAGGTAAATTGGGTACCAATATCTGACACAATCTTCTTAGACATACCATGCAAACAGACAATTATAAATAGTCCTACCAACTGATCTCTTGAATAGGTAGTCTTGATGGTGTGAAATGAGCAACTTCGGCCAAACGGTCAACGATGGCCCAAACGGAACCATATCCCTTCTGGATTCTCGACCATTCTCAACGCTAGGTATCTTATTACTGATTTGCCTCTTACTTCCACTCTGAACTCTGCACCGGCTGTAACAAACTTGCTGATCTCTGATGCACTGTTTTCATTCTCTAACATACACCACACAAAGCGATATTTTCAACGACTTCACGCTTCCTCTTAGGCTACCCAAAACCTTTCCTTAAGACCTGGATATATCTTAGCATTTTTTTGGAGGAATTGAATACTTTAGAATCATTAACTTCTTCCAAAATCAACTGCTTAAGCTCTTTCTTGTTCAATACATAGATTCGACCTTTAAACCGTGTGGTTCCTTGGTCATCCACGATAAAATCCTCAACTAAGCCTTCATCTCTTGACCCACTTTTATCTGGTCTTCAAGCATTGTCTTAACTTCCAAAGTAGCTATAAATCCTTGTGAAACCACTTCTAATTTCAAATTTTGAAACTCCTTGCGCAATTTCAATTGCTCACTTGATATCAGTGTATTGGCACTATGGCCTTTACGACTTAAGACATCGGATACTACATTAGCCTTACCAGGATGATAACGGATCCCAGCCTTATAACACTTAATCAACTCCAACCATCCTCTTCGTTCCGTATTAATGTCTGCACTTTGAACTCTTATGGTCTGTACATTTCTCCCACAATATAATGACGCAATAACTTCAAAGCATGCACTACGGCGTCCGTGCAAGCTTCTTCTCCTTTTTCCACAGTTGCTTAAGCAGTCTCGCAATCATCAAGAGCCCTTCAATAATTCACTGGTAGCACCCTATCATTTTCGAAAAATCACGAATCCAGGTAACAGACTTCGGTTGCTCGCAATACAACATTGCTTTCACTTGCTCAGATCAACAACAACCCCCTTTTTGAAGCCATCACATGACCAAGAAACTCAACTTTCTCCTTCCAACGGTCACACTTAGCGCTGGCCCCGCTCTTGTAGCTTTTCCAGAACCATTCTCAATTACTCGGCATGCTCTTCCCTTGTCCTGGAATAACAAGAATGCCCTCTATGTGCACGACAACAGCTTGTCCAATTATCCCATGAATCTTCATTCATCCGATTCATAACTTATGCCATGGCATTGATCATTCTAGCAGACACAACTGTAAATTCCTGTTGTCCATATCGCGTAGAAAACTCTGACTTAAGAACATTCTCTGCGTGAATTCTTATTTGATGATAACTCGATCGAAGATCTATCCCTGAGAAAACTCCAGCTCCTTTTGACTGATCAAACAAATTACGATCCTGGGCAACGAATACTTACCCTTTAATCATCACTTGATTAAATGCTCGACAGTCGATACACATCCTTATGCTCCCATCTTCAAACAGAACAGGCGCTCCCTATGGTGACAACTGGCTCTAGCGAAATATTTTTCTAACAACTCTTCGACCAAACTCCAGGACAGCCTTATGTCCGGACGACCAATTCATTTCAGGAGTAGCATCTCGGGTCTGATATCCAATATCGTTCACTAGGAGCTTTTCTCCAACTTAACTCCATCACATTCTAGGTTAGATCAAGCAATACTATACTTTCTGGCAACTGGAATTCTTCCGAACTGACAAGCTTCACGATCACCACCATACTGATCATCACTGCACACACATCACTTTCATGTGAACCGCCATCACAGGTGCACACTCAGAGAAACATCTGACCCTTCTTTTACCAATAATGCTTTTATTCGAACACTTCACCTTCCATCCTCTCAGCCATCTTTACTTTATTTCTTTACACCAGAAAATATTTACATGGGATTCATGACTAGTCACTTTTTCCTTTACAAATGAGGATATGACACTTGCATAGGGTAAAATCATTGATCTAAACTTCCTCGATTGGCATTGGCGCTGAAGTTTTGGACTGGAACAGAATTGAGATTGACTTGAACTGGTGTGATCACTTCCTTATGAGGGCAATTATTGGCGAAATGCCCGGGCTTGTTACAGGTATAACAAAGCTTAGGTCCACCTCTCTTCCTTGAGCATTCGTCGACTAAGGCAGTGTCTTCGTTCAGATGCCTCTTCTTCAACTGATTCTCCGTACAAACTTCTCTTGCGACTTTCTTGCTCACTCTTGGTGTTATGAACTTGACTGAGGCAACTTCTGGTACATCCATGGCCGCAAACGATGATTGTCTTCTTTGTGGGCATCGATTAGCATAATGGCCTTCCTGGTGACAGTTGTAGCACACACATGTTCGCTGTTGTGCAGCTATATATACATTGTTGTCTTCTTGTTGTGTCAGAATTGGTTGCTTCATAGGGCATTCCCTAGCCCAATGACCTTCTTCATCGCACAGGAAACATGCTGTTGTTGATTGCCAATTACTACTTTCTTGATGAGGGCCAACAGGATTAAGGTATTGTCTCTTTAGCTCTTCAAGCAGCACCACTTTTGCAGTTGACGTTCCGCCTCTTCTTGACGACTCTTGAGCAACTACGGCTCGAAGATTCTTTTACTGATGCTGAATTACAGCAGTAACTATTGGATCCAAGGGACATTGAGCTGGACCATGATCTTGGCCTTCACAAAGATAACATGTGATGTCACTCATAGGACATTCTCTAAGAGAATGACTTCCTTCACAGCTGGAGCAATTAATCGCATGCTCGTCCGCGGTATGTCCTATTTCTCCACAACGAATGCATGCACGATCTTCTGACTTGTTTGGTTGACAGCACTTTAGAGAGCAACGCTTAGATGTCGAACAAGGTGCGGGGATAGTATTCGCTCGCATTTACCGTGGCCATCTGCTCTCGGTGAGGCAAAGAGATTACAAAAGCAACAACAAATTCATTCCAAGTGATATTCCGCAGGGCTTCATGAACAGCGCAATATTTCTTCCACCATTCCGCAACAATTCCTTGCAACTGATAAGAAGCATACAGGACTCTCTCATCGCCTTCACACTGAGCAATGAGCAGCTTCCTCTCAATGGTCTTGAGCCAATCATCCGCTTCCGAGGGTAACACATTTCCTGAAAACGTCGGCGGAAGAGTTCTTATGAATTCTGATAACCTTAAGTAGGAACGGAAATCATTGGTAGCAGCTTGGAACACTTCGTTGACATTGGTTGGGCTACCATATTCGTGATCCGCTTCATCATTGCATGCATCAACTGAGTCTGAGCAGTCAAGAACTCTCTAAAACTCTGCATATCCATCTGTACTGACGGTTGAAGAACTGATCCATCATTGAGGTTCTCCTTGGTTTGATTTTCACCTCCACTGATTCTGTTGTTTCCACGAATCTGAACCATCTGCTTGATTGATTTACTTGGAATAGGGAAGAGGGAAATAGCATAGGTAAGGAGCAAGAATCCTAAAGCAGGGGAGATAGGTTCAACCCAATAACTTAAACAAACAATATTAATAACTTGGTATGGTTGCTTATATAAGCCTAAAAGCTTTGCAACATATACTGCACACTCAACAATCAAGGAAGAATCAATTCAACCTATACACACAAAACTACCGCTTACAGGGGTAACACTTCTATCATAAGCAGACGCGACTCACACACATGAGTCTCAACTGGCTACTCGAAGCATAGGCCTTCTAGCTTTTGGAACACTTCATAGATCTACTCTTTCCTTGAGCTCGATGATACCTTCCTTCATGATTTCCAGGGTTGACTGCAAGCACTTGATGCTTTCTCTAAGGTGTGGCACGTCAACTACCAAGATAACTCAGATAAGGTTTTTAACTCGATCCAGCAAGGGAGAGAGAAAGAAATTCAGTAGGGGAAAGGGAGAAATTCTGACGAGGAAAGGAATAGAAGAATCAGATAAGTCGAGAACATATTATTCTTTCAAGTTAATTCTTTCCTTTAGAAAATAATTTTGAAGGTCTTATAGAGACGACCAGACTATCTAGGGTCAAAGCCTACAGTCAGTATGGCTCTGATACCACTTCTGTCGGGACCCGAATATGCAAATCCGGACCCTCTGTGTATACCGCACTAGTCCAGGATCACGCTAGTGTGCATAGGCTCAACATCAGTAAATATCACAATCATACATAGCGGAAACATTATGAAAGACATCATATATTATATACTACTAGTTGAATGACCTTATGGTCAACTTACATGACTATGCCTCGCAAAGCTGAATGACATATTAAACTGCAGCGGAATGAAAACGTAGACAACCCCTCAGTATACCACAGGCAACTGACAAGACTTGCGCCCTAAATATTCGTCTCCTCATGGAACTCCTCCTCCAGCATAGATGTAGACTCCTCAACTGATGATGTTGTTGGCAATGGTGAGTACATAAAGCACTCAACAAGTTGTGCACATAATGCATTTCTAACATAGCTATATGCAAGGCTTGTTCCAAAGGATAGGCTATCATGGTTATTTCGCAACAAAGCAACATTTATGAACAAATACAATAAATAGATTGTAAAGACCGTAAAACAAATAACAATAATAGATAGATTCAGCATTTCTCAAGTAAACCAAGTTTTCCAATCCTAAATAAAGTTCCAATCTTCCATATGGCAATTCCGCCATCCCAACCAAGTTTTCCATTTAATTAAACTAACCCTTAACTGTAATCCCCGAGCATTGCTCAATACCGCAAGCACGGCTATCCGAATAGATTTACACTCTACAGAGATTATGCACTTTACCCACACGACATGATCGTCTCTTGGTGCCATGCAATTAACACACTTCCTTTGGTGTGTCGGCGAAGAGATCATGACAAAGCCTTTACAATGCGCTAGCTTAACCCGGTATCACCCGCTAAGGTTTCAACATTGGTGGGACTGGTTACCACGTCCAGGGCCCCCCTCTTGCGCCATGTGAATTACTCCATAATTCGGGAACTCACACCGACCAAGATAGTACCAAAGTTAAGACATTTCAAATTAATCAGCTAGGCTGGTGTAACATCCCGAAAAATGCAATAATATAAAAATTCATATTTTGAATTTGAATATATTTATTTCTGATTTTTCCTAACATGATTGGAATTTATTTGGATTTCTTTGGATTTTTGTATTGAATGAAAAATTAAAGAAATGGAATTAAAGAATGGATAATGGTAAAAAGATAAAAAGATAAGAGATAAATTTTGGAAAAATTACCATGGAACCCTAACCACTTTGGTAACTCAGTAAAATCAACAAGTAAAATTTTATGCACAGAAAAAATGGGTAAATAACATTAATGTCACCTCTTTTTGACTAGAAACAGTGCTAGTCAGAATTAATGAAAAATATTCGAAGATTATCTGGATCTGGAAAAATTACCAAAGCACCCTCAGTACAGTGTTTACACCTGGTAAAAATCTTAGGAATTGATCATGTAGGCAGAGCCCTCTAACAATTCAAAAACAGAGACCATCAAAAACTAGAAATTCTCATGTCAGAATTTCTATAAAATAAATACCAAATATTTTGACTTGAAACTTTTACAGAGACATACTTGACCTATATATAACCCCTCATAAAAGTTTCAGAAATAAATAATAATGTTTGAACCTTTAAATAAATACAAAACCGAAATTCAAATCTGTACAAGTCCACAGTGTCGAAATTTTAAATAATTCATTACAAGATATTTTAACCACAAATTTTACTGGACTTTAGAAACTACCTGGAGAGGTCAGTCAAAAGTTTCACGAAATTTGACAGTGAATAGATCGGCAATTTAATGCAATGTCCGAACTATCGAACAAGAACCTTATCCCTTATCCCATCTTCTATCACCGACGTGTGGGCCAGTCCCTTACCGTAGCGTTGCTGGCACGGCAACGGGAAAAGGGCTCAGCCTCTGCTGGTGGTCCTGGACCCGCTGTCGATCGCTAGCTTCACTCCTTCCCTCCCTTTCCTCTCTGCCGTCGAATGAGCTCGCGCTCTCTGGAGCCCTCGCGCCTCTGTCTTTGCCCATGCCGCTCTCGCCCAATCCTCTTGCGCACGCATGGCTTTCCGTGCCATACCTTGGCCAGCGTCGTCGTCTGAGCCGAGCTGAGTTCACGCCAAGTACCTCACTGTTCCACCGTTGTCGACGCCAAGACCGAAGCGGCCGTGACTTTGATCGGTCGTTCAAACCTGTGAGGCGGTTGCACCGCTTATAAATACTACCAATGCGTCGCCATTGAGACCCTCCACCACTTCTCTGAACCTCTTTTAAGCCGAAGCCTTCTTTTTTCTCTGGAAGCCGCCATTGCCAAGAGAAGCCTGAGCCTTGAGGTCGAAAAGCAAATTGCCTCACTCGGTAAGCCAATGCCAAATTCGTTTGCGGTCAATCCTCCCGGTACTCAGCAATTAATTTCCCTCTTTTCCCTTAATTTTCGCCACCGAGAACTCCTTTCGTTCGCTTCATCTTCCCGTAACCGGCAATCGGTGGCAGCCCGCTCTAGTCGTTCTCCGAACCAACCAACAATATCAGCGGGAGCTCCTCGTCATGCTATAGCTTTATTTGCCCTCGGCCAGACCCAAGTCTCGCCGGAGCACCGTCGCCACGTGCGCCCTTCTTCCCCACGGCCGTCGCGCGTGGGCAGCCCAGCTCGGTGCCTCTCTCATTGGATTGACTGCCAAAACGGAATACGGGTATCACGTGGATGCTAAATTCGTTATCCATTCAACCTATTATGCCTCCGTTCTGCTCCCACCGGCCGCCATTAGCGCCGCCCGACCTCACGGTGGCGCTGCCTCGCCATCACCGCCGCAATAAAACCCACCGGCGTGTGCGAAATAGCCCCTAATGCTCTCGGTGCCATCGCCTCGACCGGAGACCCACCGAGTAGCAACGCCGGCGAGCCCTAGTAATACTGCTTTCGCTCGCAGTGAACCTCATCTGTTTTGGCGAGCCCTCGTGTTGCAAGCGAGCGTAGCCCAGTGGTAGATGCGCTCGGTTTCAGCTTGGAGGTCCTGAGTTCGAATCCCCAAAGCCTTTTAAATTTTTATTTTGCCTCTTGCATTCCAACCTCCATATCTTTTGCTAGAGTGTCCAAATGAAGTCAAATTAGTTTCTAAATTTAAGTTTTGAAATGAGGAATTAGAATCTGAAATAAAAGTTACATGTTTCTAGCAGAAAAATATTTTTATTAGGTTTTGAATATTAGGCCCTAAATAGGTGTTATGAAGAAAATACATTTTATATTAATCCATAAATCATGAAATAAATAGCACAAGTTACTGCAACAGTATGCAATCCATTTCTGCAAAAACATTTAAATTTGAATGTATTTTGAATCAAATATTGTAGGTTTAAGACCTTAATAACATCCAAATTCCAAGTGGTTAGAATAATATTCATATGAGCTCAAAATTAGATTAAACCGATTTAGATGTGTTCCTGGGATTGCATAGATTATGAACAACCAAAAATATTTAGACTTTAGTTTAGTTTAATCAATTTGCTAAGTGCTCAAACCTTCAATCGGCAAAATGATCAAATGATCATATCTCTCGCAAACGGACTTCAAATCCGACAAAATCAAATGCTATGACCTTAAAATAGCATATAATAACTTGCTGTACAGTAATGGCAACTTGTTGAACAATTATGGGTTAGGCCATATTTAGCCCTAAAGATCATGTAGGTGAAAAACATCACAAATGAATGCGAAATATTGCGAAATCAACTTTAAAACACTCTTAGAGTCATCCCATGCTAATGCCAGGAAAATGAATAAATAATCATGTAAGGATCAGTCGCAAACTAAGAACTAAAACCGAACCGTTATCGTGTAGATTATAAAACTACTTAAGCATTTTCATCAATCTATAGAATACCTCATCCTAATACGAATCCCATGTAGAATAAATCAGAAACGATGTTCAGGATATGTACTACTATGTTCTGAGAAAATATTTTAATTATAACTTACGTTTCATATAGTTTTTGCTTATGCAAAACCCTAATATGATAAGGATAGTTGTAGCCCTTTTTAGCCGATTTCGTTCAGCGTAAACTTTAGTGTCACGAAAGCTTTTTAGCAACGCGCTTAGCTTTTCGCTAAACATTATAATTCATAAAAGTTGTTTATAATCATTATCCAAAGTATATACTATACTATTATGATGAAATAATCATATTTCATCATGTTTTCCATATAAATCATGTTGGTTAAATAACCCAAAATATTATGTTTGATGAACCTTATAATATGAATAAGTGAGCTTTGTATTAATGAAGAAGTTTGTAGTTAATATATTTGTATCACCAGAACCTTCTTAAAAACCATAAATTAATCTAGTAACCTAGCTTAATAGATCCAACTTATTCGAAAACCCTTCTTATGCAAAATCGCTTAAGATTAAGTGATATTCGCATAACCCTTTAAATTGTGTTTTATTTCTTTTAATCCAAATAATTTTAGCATCTATAATTCGAAGTTATAAATACAAGAATTCATAATTTTAGCCTCTTGAATTAAGTAAATCAAGAATAGATAATCTATCGAGAGAAACCATGTTTTGCTCATCATAAAAGCCATTAAGTATATAAATGTGCGCTTATATAAATCATGAGATCTCAAATCATTTAATCCCAACCCTAAATCATCCTGTTTTCGCAATGAATCTTTATTTGGTTTTACATTCATTTTCTTTTGCCCTTATTAAAGTTGGATATTTGCTATTTTCCGATTGATCGACGTAGAATTCGACGTCCCTTCCTCCGTCGTTGCCTCCGTCAGTCGTGGCTTCGTCTTCGTCGTAAGCAATAAATAAGCAAGGCAAGCACCCCCTTTGACCATCTTGATCCCAGTATTTAATTTGCATTGTGTTTATTAAAATATTTCATGCACGCGTTTACTTTCTGTAAATTCGCTATTTTGTGGTACTGGTAGTTATACCTGTTGTCTCATGAAACTTCCTTGATAAGTATGAATATGTGAACCTTGATAACCATAGATTAAGCTTAGACAATTACTTAATGTCATTATGGGTATATGCGATTACATTTTATCCATGCTTAGCCATGCTTTTAGAACTAAAGGGGTTGATGATCAGATCAAAATTTGTTTCTTAAGAAATGGAAATTTTGGAAATAAAGCTGTTGGTTATGGGTATGTTGGTTAAAAACCCAAAATAAAACTATGGTTTTGATGCGGGCGATTATTGGCAATAGCCGGAGGTGCAGAGGGATTTGCACGTAGTTAGGGTGGAGTATCGCCCGTGTCGGATTAAGGACCGAGCAATGGGACGCTATAGATCCAAGAATTTCGTACAACCACGAGGGCTGGTATGGGACAGTCTTAGCCTATTAAGTTGTTTAGGTGTGGCTTTGCATCTAAGGAAGGCGGGAGTACTGCACAGGCATTCCGTTTCGGTTTGTCTGTAGGGGTTTCTACATACCAATGCAACGGTGTACGCCTTGCCGTGAACAGAAACGTGGTGTTGGGTGTAAAGTGAAAGGATCCACGTTTTGGGTGAGTGTTTCTGTTTTCATGGCGAGGGTCAAACGTCCCGGGCTGGTTCAAAGCCACATCTAGATAATGTAACGGCTCTGTATGATCTCCTTGCCGACACACCAAAGGAAGTGTGTTAATTGTTCTGGCAAAAAGGTTGATCATTCCTTGTGGGTAAAGCTGTACACCTCTGCAGTGTAAATCTAATCGATTAGCCGTGTCCACGGTTATGGACACTTGGTGAAGTCATTCCAATGTTAGAATGCTTTGGTATTTTCCAAAATTGGGTTTTGGTTTGGAACCTGTTTTATCAGCTTTTGTTTCATGTCAAAGGATCGACATTATTGGATTCCATTTCTGGATTATTCGATATTCACGATGGGTTGTGAGTATTACTTATGCTTTACTTATTTCATATCACCAATTATGCTTTTACAAATTCCGTTTGCAAATAACTTGTTTTACAATGTCAATTCGCTTTATGCAAATTAACCGTAGTAGCCTCCTTTGAAATGGCCTCGCATATTATATAGGTTTTGCTAAGTCTTGCGAGTATGAAAGTACTCACCCTTGCTTATATGTTGTTTTTAGGTGGATAATTTAGCTAAGCTTCGAGGATTCCTTTTCATCGCAGTTGCGGATTTTCTCATCGAATCTTTCTAGGGATTATGCCTTGTCGATTGCTGCGGGTTTTGGATGGGCACACTACAAGACCTTGCTTCTTTTGTTGCTATATCTACGAGTTGTAAGATTTTCTTTAAATAATAGCTTCCGCTTAATATTATGTTGTATGGTTGTGATTCCAATTGTTGTAAACATGTGAGTGCTAGCTCTCGATCCAGTGGAATGGCACAAGAATCACATGGAGTTTCTGTTCATCGAACGGGTCTCACAAAGATTGGTATCGAGCTATCTTGATCGTAGGATAAACCCTAGATAGAATGGTCGTTAGCATTGGGATAAGCAAATTCAAAATCTTATGTTTCAAAGTTATCATATTTGCAAAATGTAGATTTTGCTATTCTCTCCTCATTCTTAAGATCTTATTCTTACCACTACTTTCATTTTGATTTGTAAACAAATTATTCTCTTTCCTTAAAGATAGTGTATCTTCGCAATTTGTTTTTGAAGACGTCCGAGACATGTCGCTACCACCCTTTATGCTTGCCAATGAGGACTACACCAACAACCTTAAGGAAGCCGACAACGCTTTGTTAACCTCGACAAAGCAAAAGTAAAACTCGAACATTTTACTTCACAAAGAGACGACTTCACCTAACAGTAAAATACGGAAGATTAGGGTATGTTAGGATTCACCTTAAGATAAGAAACCCTTACGCATAGCGTATTATTCCGCTCTAGTTAGATAAAGCATTTTTTTTATGTGGTGTTTATAACTCGCTACTTGAAGATTGGTTTTATTTGGTTGGTTAGGACTGATTTATATGTGAACTTAACCTCTAGGTTGAAGTTTCACAATAAGTTGTCCGTATGTATAAATATAGGAAACTTAACCCATTGGATAAATTGGAAATCATAAGATAGCTCATCTCTTCTTTTCTATAAAATTTCTTCCAAACTTACCCTTTCTTGGTAGAACTTTTTATCTGTGTAAACCATTATAACCATTAGCTTTTCTCAAAATCAAGCAATTATTAGGATTAGTAATATAGTTACCATTATCATTTCTAGCTTTACTTGAGACCACACCAATTTACATAAGCTGTTTTGGCTAGTTAAAGTTTAATTTTTCCAATAATAATTCTTAACCATTTACCTCATTACATTGTCTAGATTATATACCATGAAAATGAACTATAACCCGAGAAGTTCTATACTTCTAAATAGAAACCTTGAGATGGTTGTAAAAAAAAAATAATAAAATAAATAAATAAATAAATTGAAAATCCTATTTTCTAATAGGAATATAAAAAGAGCAGCATTAATTGTAGATGTACTTTTTTCCATTTGTGAGATTTAGTTTCTTTATCTGTACACCCTTCCCTTTTAATGGATAATTCATATACCCATTTCTTCCTTGTAGAATTTTCTCTCTTCACTTCTAGTTATCCTATCTAGAAGAAACTCTCTCCTTATGCTTAATAAAAACTACCGACAAATCTTTTTGAAAACAATTCTGGTAATAAATCAATAAACGTAGTGACGTCTACATCAACAACTCTGAGAATAGGGAAGTAACAAAGTGTCGCAACCATTGACTTCATGGAAGTTTTGGAGTACTAACATGTTGCAAGTAGTATAAAGATTAAAAGAAAGTCGTCGTCGAATGGCTTATTTTAAAAATAGTACTATCCAAATGACACATTATTCTAATTGCATAGTAAACCTCTTGTGCAGAGATACATATGGTTAGGATAAAAAAAAAAAAACTTAGATACCCCTCCCGCATACTAAGTTGAGCATATATATATATTTTTTGTGTTGTTGCAATTTTAAGTTTTGAAACTTACAGATTGCTTTGGGTTACTCTCGTAAATGTTAAACCATTAGGTGGAAATTTACGATGTGCCAACCCTTATTTAATAAGAAAATCTAATTAAGAAAATTTTAAGGAACGAAAAGTTGCCTTATGAACTAATAACTAACAAATAACCAACCTTGAAACAATGTTTTAAGGAATGAGACACCGCCTTATAAATTAACCAAAGAATTACCAAATCCATATATAGGTTATTCTCAAAATAATATTTTAATAAATGAATGATACTTTGTAAAATGGATAACTTTCATCTAACCATATCCTCCCAAGTTCAACATCTTGAAGACACCTCCGACACAATCCATTAATGCATCCACCACAAGTAATGAGTAATAAGTTTTCAACCATTATAACCGACATTGGCTCTTTCCAAATAACTCTAGTTGAGATATATCCTTTCAATCATTTCAAACACTTTAGTATACCATGTACCTCTCCTTAAGTTAGCTCATTATTGCTAAAGAATCTTGGTATAAATTGTTAGCACTTCTCATTCACTTTGTGAAAACCAACAGATTCCATCGAAATAACTTTTCCTAACAATCATTGTTGCAGGATACCGTGACAAGATTCCTCAATAAAATCTTGGAAAGTGAAGCCATGTTAAGCTTTCACCATCAACGGATAATCCTACCTTAGTCCCACCAAATTCCCAATATCTAGCGCAGAACAATTCCAACCTTGGATCAATCCTTGCCGAAAAGGAAATGGTTTAGAGCAACAACCTACTCCTACATCTTACTCAATACCTAAGCGATGCTCTTTGAAGTGTTGCCAACCCAGCCAATTCGAAGATCGTGCTTGCATTCGCTGTGGAGAAATAGGACACACTGCTGATGAGCATGCAATAAATTGCTCCACTGTGAAGGAAATCATTCTCTGGAAAATGTCCCATGAGCAATATCACTTATTACCTTTGTGAAGGGCATGACCATTGCCCACTCAATGTCCCTAGATCCGATAGTTGCCAATACAATTCAAAGATCGTGAGAGAAATTTCGAGCCTTAGTTGCTCAAGATTTGGCAATCAGAAGAGAAAAACTAGCTACACAGAAAATATTGCCTAAGGAGTTAAAGAAACAACACACAGACTTTGACCGCCTTCATCCAGGAAGTAATAAGTGGTCATCGCCATCAAGATGTTTCTTGTGTGGTGAAGAAGGTCATTGGGCAAGGAAATGTCCGCAAGTTGAGATTAAAAAGGAAGGTGGTATTGAGAATCCAATCATACCCATCAAGACGCCACAAGAGAAGCGTGAGTGCTTCAACTGTCACGAGAAGGGTCATCTTGCTAAGCGATGCCCGCAAGAAGAACAAATATTTCCTACAACCATGGTCATACCAGAAGTCACATCGCTTAAGATTATAACTCCAAGAATAGGAGGAACAAAATCAATCGGTTTGCTCGAAGAATCGCTTAAAGAAGAGGCGATTGAACGAAGACGCTTGCCCCAAAAAGCATCCCGCTCAATTCCACCTCAATTTCAACCATCATTTGTTCATTCCTCCAACAACATCGGTGAACAGCCGTCCGGTGCTCAAGACCGAGCAATCATCATTTGCTTTTGCTATCGTGAACGTGGGCATTATGCCAACAAGTACCCAAAGAAGAAGCAAAATCCACCTCAACCCCATGAAGCCAAACAACGGCGAATGCAAAGTCGACATCAAGGCCAAGCAAGACCCTATCTCTCGCATTCACTCCAACTCAAGACATCAATCATGGCATACCTGACACAATGCCAGGTACATCTCATATAAATATAGTTTCTGTCAGAACTTAGATTAATTTGAAATCATTGTGTCTAATCTTAAAGTAATATTTCGATAAGCGGAATATTGCCTTATGAATTTAACTGAACTCTCATCAAAATATATCTTATCTTAATCCTTCCAAATAGCCGGTAGGATGTTAAGTGTCAAACTTTCAGTTTTCATTTTTAACCATTGTCCGATCAATCCTCCATCTATTTTATAACATCAGTGAATAATCTTTCTATTGTTTCGAATAAGATGGACAACGTCGCCTGTGTCAATCTAGAAGAACCTCATCACTTCGCCAACACCTGACCAAGAAGAGTTCATCATCTCATCAAGGGTGAAATCGGTGATTTCAAAGTTATATCAAAGACCTAGGAAGCGTCAAGTACCTAGAACAACCCCTGCCTCGATGTCAGGTTTATGTAAAGATCTTCCTTATGTAATTATACCCGACACTTAATGCAATGTTAAGTATGTCCCTTATATATATATTCAATTCCTGCAATCAACCCTTTTCGCTCTGTACATTATATTCTTTCATAATTGCTAAATGCAAATAAAACTGAAACCCTCTGTCTACCAAGATGATCGAGCGAATTAAATCATCGGGATCATTTTATTCTCCTACCTCAACCTAAACCTTGAACTATCTTCACCCTGTTTTCAATCTAAAGACCACTTCGAATGACATTCATTCTAAACTAATCTCAATCAACTAGTGTTGACTATTCAGATCAACCATTATATTCAAATATCATTTCTTGATGATAACATTTAATTCTGCTTAAATGAATCGAATAACAAACGTTAATTCATTCCCCTCAAATATTCTAAACATATCGCATGTCACCCTCTAAATTAGATTATCATTATTAACAATCCTAGTTATACAATCAAAAGAGATATTTAGTAATATTCCTCATCTGCTTACGCGAAACCCAAATAGAAATCTTCTCCATTCTAGATACATCACTTTGGAATCGCAAGAACGATGTTTTGCAAAGCGACTATATTGGAAACAAGAAGACGAGGAAACAACAAAACCACATCCGAGAAAGAATTTTCTAACCCATTTAGTCCTTGCAAATCTCGGGGACGAGATTTCTGTAAGGGGGGTAGATTTGTAACATCCCGAAAAATGCAATAATATGAAAATTCATATTTTGAATTTGAATATATTTATTTATGATTTTTTTTGACATGATTGGAATTTATTTGGAATTCCTTGGATTTTTGTATTGAATGAAAAGTTAAAGAAATGGAATTAAGAAATGGATAATGGTGAAAAGGTAAAATGGTAAAAGATAAATTTTGGAAACAAATTATCATAGAACCCTAACCAATCTGGTAAGTCAGTAAAATCAACAAGTAAAATTTTATGCACTGAAAAATGGGTAAATAAAATTAATGTCACCACTTTTGACTAGAAACAGTGCAAGTCAGAATTTGTGTAAAATATCAGAAACTCATCTGAATCCATAAAAATTACCATATCATCTTTAGAGCAGTGTTTACACCTGGTAAAAATCTCAGGAAATTATCATGTTGGAAAAGCCTTCTAAAAATTCAAAAACAGAGACAATTAAAAACTGGAAATCCTCATGTCAGAATTTATATAAAATAAATTCCCAATATTCTGAATTGAAAATTTTACATAGATATCCTTGACCTGTATATAACCCCTCATAAAAGTTAAAAAAATAAATAATAAGGTTTGAACCTTTAAATAAATACAAAACCGAAATTCAAATCCTGTACAAACCTACAGTGTCAGAATTTTTATAATTTAACCATGCGGTATTTTAATCTAAAGTTTTTACTGAAGGTTAAAAACTACCAGTAGAAACTAGTCAAAAAGTTTGAGAAAAATTGACCACGATTTGATAGCAGTTTTAATGCTCACATGGAGCTGTCCCGGCCAAGGTTATCTCTTCGTCTCATTTTCCTTCACCGCCGCGTGGGCCCGTCCCATTTGTGCTGTAACCATTCGTCGCACGGAACGGGAAACGCTCTCAGCCTCTGCCTGGTGGTCCTCGGACCCGCTGTCGATCGCTAGCTTCACTCCTTCCTCCTTTCCTCTCTGCCGTCGAATGAGCTCGCGCTCTCTGGAGCCCTCGCCGCCTGTCTTTGCCCATGCGCTCCTCGCCCAATCCTCTTGCGCACGCATGGCTTTCCGTGCCATACCTTGGCCAGCGTCGTCGTCTGAGCCGAGCTGAGTTCACGCCAAGTACCTCACTGTTCCACCGTTGTCTTGTGCCAAGACCAGAGCGGTAGTGACTTTGATCGGTCGTTCAAACCTGTGAGGCGGTTGCACCGCTTATAAATACTACCAATGCGTCGCCATTGAGACCCTCCACCACTTCTCGAACCCTTTTAAGCCGAAGCCTTCTTTTTCTCCGAAGCCGCCATTGCCAAGAGAAGCCTGAGCCTTGAGGTCGAAAAGCAAATTGCCTCACTCGGTAAGCCAATGCCAAATTCGTTTGCGGTCAATCCTCCTGGGTACTCAGCAATTAATTTCCCCTCTTTTCCCTTAATTTTCGCTCACTGGAGAACTCCTTTCGTTGCTGTTCATCTTCCCCAGAACCGGCAATCGGTGGCAGCCCGCTCTAGTCGTTCTCCGAACCAACCAACAATATCAGCGGGAGCTCCTCGTCATGCTATAGCTTTATTTGCCCTCGGCCAGACCCAAGTCTCGCCGGAGCACCGTCGCCACGTGCGCCCTTCTTCCCCACGGCCGGCGCGCGTGGGCAGCCCAGCTCGGTGCCTCTCTCATTGGATTGACTGCCAAAACGGAATACAGGTATCACGTGGATGCTAAATTCGTTATCCATTCAACCTATTATGCCTCCGTTCTTGCTCCCAGCCGGCCCGCCATTAGCGCCGCCCCGACCTCACGGTGGCGCGCTGCCCTGGCCATCACCGCCGGCAATAAAACCCACCGGCGTGTGCGAAATAGCCCCCTAATGCTCTCAGTGCCATCGCCTCGACCGGAGACCCACCGGAGTAGCAACGCCGGCGAGCCCTAGTAATACTCTGTTTCGGCTCGCAGGTGAACCTCATCTGTTTTGGCGAGCCCCTGTGTTGCAAGCGAGCGCGTAGCCCAGTGGTAGATGCGCTCGGTTTCAGCTTGGAGGTCCTGAGTTCGAATCCCCCCTGAAGCCTTTTAAATTTTTATTTTGCCTCTTGCATTCCAACCTCCATATCTTTTTGCTAGAGTGTCCAAATGAAGTCAAATTAGTTTCTAAATTTAAGTTTTGAAATGAGGAATTAGAATCTGAAATAAAAAGTTATATGTTTCTAGCAGAAAAATATTTTTATTAGGTTTTGAATATTAGGCCCTAAATAGGTGTTATGAAGAAAATACATTTTATATTAATCCATAAATCATGAAATAAATAGCACAAGTTACTGCAACAGTATGCAATCCATTTCTGCAAAAACATTTAAATTTGAATGTATTTTGAATCAAATATTGTAGGTTTAAGACCTTAATAACATCCAAATTCCAAGTGGTTAGAATAATATTCATATGAGCTCAAAATTAGATTAAACCAGTTTAGATGTATTCCTGGGTTTGCATAGATTATGAACAACCAAAAATATTTAGACTTTAGTTTAGTTTAATCAATTTGTTAAGTGCTCAAACCTTCAATCGGCAAAATGATCAAATGATCATATCTCTCGCAAACGGACTTCAAATCCGACAAAATCAAATGCTATGACCTTAAAATAGCATATAATAACTTGCTGTACAGTAATGGCAACTTGTTGAACAATTATGGGTTAGGCCATATTTAGCCCTAAAGATCATGTAGGTGAAAAACATCACAAATGAATGCGAAATATTGCGAAACCAACTTTAAAACACTCTTAGGGTCATCCCATGCTAATGCCAGAAAATGAATAAGTAATCATGTAAGGATCATGCAAACTAAGAACTAAAACTGAACCGTTATTGTGTAGATTATAAAACTACTTAAGCATTTTCAACAGCCAGTAGAACCCTCGTCTAAATGCAAATATTATGGAAATCAGTTTAGAAACGATATTTAGGATATGGTCTACCATATTCTAGAAAAATATTTCATTTACAACTTACGTTTCAATTAAATCTTGCTAGTGAATACCCTAAAAAGTATGTTTGTCATAACCTTTAATGTCACATAAGCGTTTCAGTTTTGAAAAGAATATCTCGTTTAAACACTAAAATGTATGATATCAGCCTAGATTTGTTCACCAAAGTATATGCTATCCAATTAGAAGAAATAATCTTATTTCATCATGTTTTGCATATAAGCTTTAATAGTCAAATAACCCTTAGTTTTATGCTTTATGAACTTCATAATAAGATTAAGTGAACCTTGTAATAAGGAATTTGTAGTTAATAAATTTGTATCACGGAACCTTCTTAAAAACTATAAATAAATCTAATTAGCTACCTTATCAGTCATAACCTGCTCAGATCGTTTCTTATGCAAATCACTTAAATAAGTAATTCAAGAATAGATAATCTCTAAAGAAAACCCTGTTTTGTTTATCATGAAGTCATTAAGTTTAAGAATAAAGTAATTGCTTAAATAATTCAAACTCTAAAGTATTCTGTTTTCGCAATGAATCTTTATTTGATTTTCATCTGCATCTTCTTTTCGCCCTTATTGAAGTTTATTATTTGCTATATTTTCCGATCGATCGGCGTGTAGAATTCGACGTCCCTTCCTCGTCGTGCCTCCGTCGCTCGCGATCGCGTCTTCGTCGTAAGCGATATATAAGCAAGGCAAGCACCCCTTTGACCATCTTGATCCCAGGATTTAATTTGCATTGTTTATTAAAATGTTTCATGCATACGTTTACTTTACGTAAATTCGCTATTTTGTGGTCTTGGTAGTTATACTGTTTTCTCATGAAACTTCCTTGATAAGTATGAACATGTGTACCTTGATAACCATAGATTGAGCTTAGACAATTACTTAATGTCATTGTGGGTATATCACGATTACTTTTATCCATGCTTAGCCATGCTTTAGAATCATTGAGGATTGATGATCGATCAAAACTTGTTTCTTAAGAAATGGAAAATGTTGGAAATAAAGCTGTTGGTTATGGGTATTTTGATTAAAACCCAAAATAAAACTATGGTTTTGATGCGGCGATTATTGGCAATAGCCGAGGTGCAGAGGATTTGCACGTAGTTAGGGTGGAGTATCGCCTGTGTCGGATTAAGGACCGAGCAATGGGGCGCTATAGATCCAAGAATTTCGTACAACCACGAGGGCTTGTATGGGCGGGTCTTAGCCTATTAAGTTGTTTAGGTGTGGCTTTGCATCTATGGAAGGCGGGAGTAATGCAGTGCATACCGTTTGGTTTGTCCGTAGGGGTTTCTACATACCAATGCAGCGGTGTACGCCTTGCCGTGAGCGAAACGTGGTGTTGGGTGTGATGAAAAGGATCCACGTCTTGGGTGTGTGTTTACGCTTCTATGGCGAGGTCAAGCGTCCGGGCTGGTTCAAAGCCACATCTAGATAATGTAACGGCTCTGATGATCTCCTTGCCGACACACCAAAGGAAGTGTGTTAACCGATCCGGCAAAAGAGGTTGATCATTCCTTGTGGGTAAAGTGTACACATCTGCAGTGTAAATCTAATTAATTAGCCGTGTCCACGGTTATGGACACTTGGTGAAGTCATTCCAATGTTAGAATGCTTTGGTATTTTCCAAAATTGGGTTTTGGTTTGGAACTGTTTTATCGACTTTTGTTTCATGTCAAAGGATCGACATTATTGGATTCCATTTCGGATTATTCGATATTCACGATGGGTTGTGAGTATTACTTATGCTTTACTTATTTCATATCACCAATTATGCTTTTACAAATTCCGTTTGCAAATAACTTGTTTTACAATGTCAATTACGCTTTATGCAAATTAACTGTAGTAGCCTCCTTTGAAATGGCTCGCATATTATATAGGTTTTGCTAAGTCTTGCGGAGTACGAAAGTACTCACCCTTGCTTATATGTTGTTTTTAGGTGGATAATTTAGCGAAGCTGACTGCAGGATAAACCCTAGATAGAATGGTCGCTAGCTTTGGAATAAGTAAGTTTAAAATCTTATTTCCAAAAGCTACTGTATTTGCAAAATGTAGACTTTGCTGTTCTTTCCTCATTCTTAAGTTCTCATCCTTACCACTACTTTCATTTTGATTTGTAAACAAATTCTCCTCTTTCCTTAAAGATAGTGTATCTTCGCTAGTTGCTTCTGAAGACGTCCGAGATATGTCGCTATCTTGCTTGCAAATGAAGGCTACAAGTTCTACGCCGGCAATATCATGGGAGCCAACAACACTTCACTAATCTCGACAAAGCAGGAACAAAGCTCAAAGAACCTAGTGCATGATGAGACGACTTCACCTAGCAGTAAAATGCAGAAGGTTAGAATATATTAAGACTTGCCTTAAGATAAGAACCCTTACATATAGCATATTATTTCGCTTTAGTTATATAAAGCATTTTAATGTGGTATTTATAACTTGCTATTTGAAAATTGGTTTTTATTTTGGTTGTTAGGACTGATTTATATGTGAACTTAACCGCTAGGTTAAAGTTTCACAATAAGTTGTCCTCATGTATAAATATGTAAAACTTAACCCATAGGATAAATTGGAAATCATAAGATAGCTTATCTCTTCTTTTCTATAAAATTTCTTCCAAACTTATCCTTTCTTTCTGTAGAACTTCTCACTTGTGAAACCATTATGGTTAATCAAGCCTCAACAGGATTAATAGTATAGTCTCCATGCCATTTCTGGCATTTCCAGAGATTACACTATCCGTATATAAATCAAGGTCAAGATGCTATTAACGACCAACTTACCTAGGTCACTTTTGGCTAGTTAAAATTTAATTTTTCCAATAATAATTCTTAACCATTCACCTTATTACCTTGTCTAGATTATATACCAGGAAAATGAGCCAGAACCAGAAAATTTATATACTTTTAAATGGAAAGCTTAGATTGGTTGTAACAAAAAAATATTTGAAAATCCTATTTTCTAATAGGAATATAAAAAGAGCAGCATTAATTGTAGATGTACTCTTTTCCCATTTGTGAGATTTAGTTTCTTTATCTGTATACCCTTCCCTTTTAATGGATAATTCATATACCCATTTCTTCCTTGTAGAATTTTCTTTCTTCACTTCTAGTTATCCTATCTAGAAGAAACTCTCTCATCATGCTTAGTAAAAACTATCGACAAATCTTTTTGAAAACAATTCTGGTAATAAATCAATAAACGTCGTGACATCTACATCAACAAACCTTAAGAGGATGGAATAACGAAACATCAAAACCTCTCGACTGCATGGAAGTTTTGGAGTACTAACATTAGCAAGTGGTACAGACGTTAAAAGAAGCACGTAACCGAACAACCTGCTATGAAAGATAATACTATTCAAATTGCACGATACTTTAGTTATAGTAAACCCCTTATGTAGAAATACATATGGTTAGGATAGTAGAAGAAAAATATTAGATACCCCTCCCACATACTAAGTTGAGCATATATATATATATTTGTGTTATTGCAATTTTGTTATGAAACTTCTGTATTGCTTTCGGGTTACTCTCGTAATTGTTAAACCACTTGGTTGAAACTTACGATGTGCCAACCCTTATTTAATAAGAAATTTTAATTAAAAAGATTTTAAGGAACGAAAAGTCGCCTTATGAACTAATAAGTACCTAATAACCAACCTTGAAACAATGTTTTAAGGAATGAGGCACTGCCTTATAAATTAACAAGCAATTACCAAATTCATGTATAAGCTATTCTCAAAATAATATTTTAATAAACAGAATGATACTTTGTAAAATGGATAACTTTCATCTAACCATATCCTCCCAAGTTCAACATCTTGAAGACACCTCCGACACAATCCATTAATGCATCCACCACAAGTAATGAGTAATAAGTTTTTCAACCATTATAACCGACATTCGGCTCTTTCCAAATAACTCTAGTTGAGATATATCCTTTCAATCATTTCAAACACTTTAGTATACCATGTACCTCTCCTTAAGTTAGCTCATTATTGCTAAAGAATCTTGGTATAAATTGTTAGCACTTCTCATTCACTTTGTGAAAACCAACAGGATTCCATCGAAATAACTTTTCCTAACAATCATTGTTGCGGGATACCCGTGACAAGATTCCTCAATAAAATCTTGGAAAGTGAAGCCATGTTAAGCTTTCACCATCAACGGATAATCCTACCTTAGTCCAACCAAATTCCCAATATCTAGCGCAGAACAATTCCAACCTTGGATCAATCCTTGCGAAAAGGAAATGGTTTAGAGCAACAACCTACTCCTACATCTTACTCAATACCTAAGCGATGCTCTTTGAAGTGTTGCCAACCCACCAATTCGAAGATCGTGCTTGCATTATTTGTGGAGAAATAGGACACATGCTGGCGATGAGCATGCAATAAATTGCTCCACTGTGAAGGAAATCATTCTCTGGAAAATGTCCTATGAGCAATATCACTTATTACCTTTGTGAAGGTCATGACCATTGCCCACTCAATGTCCCTAGATCCGATAGTTGCCAATACAATTCAAAGCATCGTGAGAGAAATTTGAGCCTTAGTTGCTCAAGATTTGGCAATCGGAAGAGAAAACTAGCTACACGAAAATATTGCCTAAGGAGTTAAAGAAACAACACACAGACTTTGACCGCCTTCATCCAGGAAGTAATAAGTGGTCATCGCCATCAGCATGTTTCTTGTGTGGTGAAGAAGGTCATTGGGCAAGGAAATGTCCGCAAGTTGAGATTAAAAAGGAAGGTGGTATTGAGAATCCAATCATACCCATCAAGACGCCACAAGAGAAGCGTGAGTGCTTCAACTGTCACCAGAAGGGTCATCTTGCTAAGCGATGCCCGCAAAAAGAACAAATATTTCCTGCAACTATGGTCATACCAGAGGCTACATCAGTTAAGATTATAACCCCTAAGAGTAGGAGGAACAAAATCTGAATCAGTTTACTCTAAGAATCAGTTAAAGAAAAGACGCCTGAATGAAGACGCTTGCCCCAAAAAGAATTCTGCTCAATTCCACCCTCAATTTCAACCATCATTTGTTCATTCCTCCAACAACATCGGTGAACACCGTCGGTGCTCAAGACCGAGCAATCATCATTTATTTGCTTTTGCTATCGTGAGCGTGGGCATTATGCCAACAAGTACCCAAAGAAGAAGCAAAATCCACCTCAACCCCATGAAGCCAAACAACAAAGATGCAAAGTCGACATCAAGGCCAAGAAGACCCTATCTCTGCATTCACTCCAACTCAAGACATCAATCATGGCATACCTGACACAATGCCAGGTACATCTCATATAAATATAGTTTCAGTCAGAACTTAGATTAATTTGAAATCATTGTGTCTAATCTTAAAGTAATATTTCGATAAGCGGAATATTGCCTTATGAATTTAACTGAACTCTCATCAAAATATATCTTATCTTAATCCTTCCAAATAGCCGGTAGGATGTTAAGTGTCAAACTTTCAGTTTTCATTTTTAACCATTGTCCGATCAATCCTCCATCTATTTTATAACATCAGTGAATAATCTTTCTATTGTTTCGAATAAGATGGACAACGTCGCCTGTGTCAATCTAGAAGAACCTCATCACTTCGCCAACACCTGACCAAGAAGAGTTCATCATCTCATCAAGGGTGAAATCAGTGATTTCCAAAGTTATATCAAAGACCTAGGAAAGGTCAAGTACCTAGAACAACCCCTGCCGCGATGTCAGGCTTAAGTAAAGACCTTCCTTATGTAATTACACCCGACACTCAATGTAATATCGAAAACGTCCTTTATGTATGCAATCCCTACAATCAACCTTTTGACTTTGTACATTATAGTCTTTCATAAGTACCAAATATAAAGAAAATCAAAACCCTCTGTCTATCAAGATGATCAAGTGAATTAAATCATCAGGATCATTTTATAATTCCCTACCTCAACCCAAATCATGGAATTATCTACCTTGTTTTCAATCTAAAGACAATCTAGAATAACATTTATTTTCATCTAATTTCGTCAACTATTGTTAAATTGTGCAGATCAACCATTATATTCAAATATCATTTGTTGATGATAACACTTAATTCTTCCCAAATGAATCGAGTAACAAACATTAATTCTTTCCCCTCAAATATTCTAAACATATCACATGTCACTCTCTAAATTAGATTATCATTATTAACAATCCTAGTTATGCAATCAAAAGAGATATTTAGTAATATTCCTCATTCGCTTCGCTTGAAACCCAAATAGAAATCTTCTGCATTCTAGTCACATCGCTTTGGAATCGCAAGAACGATGTTTTGCAAAGCAACTACATTGGAAATAAGAAGACGAGGAAACAACAAGACCACATCCAAGAAAGGATTTCTAAACCCATTTAGTCCTTGCAAATCTAGGGACTAGATTTACGTAAGGGGGTAGATTTGTAACATCCCGAAAAATGCAATAATATAAAAATTCATATTTTGAATTTGAATATATTTATTTCTGATTTTTCCTAACATGATTGGAATTTATTTGGATTTCTTTGGATTTTTGTATTGAATGAAAAATTAAAGAAATGGAATTAAAGAATGGATAATGGTAAAAAGATAAAAAGATAAGAGATAAATTTTGGAAAAATTACCATGGAACCCTAACCACTTTGGTAACTCAGTAAAATCAACAAGTAAAATTTTATGCACAGAAAAATGGGTAAATAACATTAATGTCACCTCTTTTTGACTAGAAACAGTGCTAGTCAGAATTAATGAAAAATATTCGAAGATTATCTGGATCTGGAAAAATTACCAAAGCACCCTCAGTACAGTGTTTACACCTGGTAAAAATCTTAGGAATTGATCATGTAGGCAGAGCCCTCTAACAATTCAAAAACAGAGACCATCAAAAACTAGAAATTCTCATGTCAGAATTTCTATAAAATAAATACCAAATATTTTGACTTGAAACTTTTACAGAGACATACTTGACCTATATATAACCCCTCATAAAAGTTTCAGAAATAAATAATAATGTTTGAACCTTTAAATAAATACAAAACCGAAACTCAAATCCTGTACAAGTCCACAGTGTCAGAATTTTAAATAATTCATTACAAGATATTTTAACCACAAATTTTTACTGGACTTTAGAAACTACCTGGAGAGGTCAGTCAAAAAGTTTCACGAAATTTGACAGTGAATAGATCGGCAATTTAATGCAATGTCTGAACTGTCCGAACCAACCTTATCCCTTATCCCATCTTCTATCACCGACGTGTGGGCCAGTCCTTACCAGAACGTTGCTGGCACGGCAACGGGGAAAAGGGCTCAGCCTCTGCCTGGTGGTCCCTGGACCCGCTGTCAGTCGCTAGCTTCACTCCTTCCCTCCCTTTCCTCTCTGCCGATCAGAATGAGCTCGCGCTCTCTGGAGCCCTCGCCGCCCTGTGCTGCCCATGCCGCTCCTCGCCCAATCCTCTTGCGCACGCATGGCTTTCCGTGCCATACCTTGGCCAGCGTGCGTCGTCCTGAGCCGAGCTGAGTTCACGCCAAGTACCTCACCTGTTCCACCGTTGTGCTGACGCCGAAGACCAGAGCAGCCGTGACTTTGATCGGTCGTTCAAACCCTGTGAGGCCGGTTGCACCGCTTATAAATACTACCAATGCGTCGCCATTGAGACCCTCCACCACTTCTCTGAACCTCTTTTAAGCCGAAGCCTTCTTTTTTCTCTGGAAGCCGCCATTGCCAAGAGAAGCCTGAGCCTTGAGGTCGAAAAGCAAATTGCCTCACTCGGTAAGCCAATGCCAAATTCGTTTGCGGTCAATCCTCCTGGGTACTCAGCAATTAATTTCCCCTCTTTTCCCTTAATTTTCGCTCACTGGAGAACTCCTTTCGTTGCTGTTCATCTTCCCCAGAACCGGCAATCGGTGGCAGCCCGCTCTAGTCGTTCTCCGAACCAACCAACAATATCGTGGAGCTCCTCGTCATGCTATAGCTTTATTTGCCTCGGCGGACCAAGTCTCGCCGAGCACCGTCGCCACGTCGCGCTTCTTCCCCCCACGGCCGACGCGGCGTGGCGGCCCGCTTCGGTGCCTCTCTCATTGGATTGACTGCCAAAACGGAATACAGGTATCACGTGGATGCTAAATTCGTTATCCATTCAACCTATTATGCCTCCGTTCTTGCTCCCAGCCGGCCCGCCATTAGCGCCGCCCCGACCTCACGGTGGCGCGCTGCCATCATCACACGCAAATAAAACCCACCGGCGTGTGCGAAATAGCCCCTAATGCTCTCGGTGCCATCGCCTCGACCGAGACCCACCGAGTAGCAACGCGGCGAGCCCTAGTAATACTGCTTTGGCCGCAGTGAACCTCATCTGCTTTGGCGAGCCCTCAGTTGCAAGCGAGCGCGTAGCCCGATGGTAGATGCGCTCGGTTTGACTTGAGGTCCTGAGTTCAATCCCCAAGCCTTTTAAATTTTTATTTTGCCTCTTGCATTCCAACCTCCATATCTTTTGCTAGAGTGTCCAAATGAAGTCAAATTAGTTTCTAAATTTAAGTTTTGAAATGAGGAATTAGAATCTGAAATAAAAAGTTACATGTTTCTAGCAGAAAAATATTTTTATTAGGTTTTGAATATTAGGCCCTAAATAGGTGTTATGAAGAAAATACATTTTATATTAATCCATAAATCATGAAATAAATAGCACAAGTTGCTGCAACAGTATGCAATCAATTTCTGCAAAAACATTTAAATTTGAACGTATTTTGAATCAAATATTGTAGGTTTAAGACCTTAATAACATCCAAATTCCAAGTGGTTAGAATAATATTCATATGAGCTCAAAATTAGATTAATGGCAACTTGTTGAACAATTATGGGTTAGGCCATATTTAGCCCTAAAGATCATGTAGGTGAAAAACATCACAAATGAATGCGAAATATTGCGAAATCAACTTTAAAACACTCTTAGAGTCATCCCATGCTAATGCCAGGAAAATGAATAAATAATCATGTAAGGATCAGTCGCAAACTAAGAACTAAAACCGAACCGTTATCGTGTAGATTATAAAACTACTTAAGCATTTTCATCAATCTATAGAATACCTCATCCTAATACGAATCCCATGTAGAATAAATCAGAAACGATGTTCAGGATATGTACTACTATGTTCTGAGAAAATATTTTAATTATAACTTACGTTTCATATAGTTTTTGCTTATGCAAAACCCTAATATGATAAGGATAGTTGTAGCCCTTTTTAGCCGATTTCGTTCAGCGTAAACTTTAGTGTCACGAAAGCTTTTTAGCAACGCGTTTAGCTTTTCGGCTAAACATTATAATTCATAAAAGTTGTTTATAATCATTATCCAAAGTATATACTATACTATTATGATGAAATAATCATATTTCATCATGTTTTCCATATAAATCATGTTGGTTAAATAACCCAAAATATTATGTTTGATGAACCTTATAATATGAATAAGTGAGCTTTGTATTAATGAAGAAGTTTGTAGTTAATATATTTGTATCACCAGAACCTTCTTAAAAACCATAAATTAATCTAGTAACCTAGCTTAATAGATCCAACTTATTCGAAAACCCTTCTTATGCAAAATCACTTAAGATTAAGTGATATTCGCATAACCCTTTAAATTGTGTTTTATTTCTTTTAATCCAAATAATTTTAGCATCTATAATTCGAAGTTATAAATACAAGAATTCATAATTTTAGCCTCTTGAATTAAGTAAATCAAGAATAGATAATCTATCAGAGGAAACCATGTTTTGCTCATCATAAAAGCCATTAAGTATATAAATGTGCGTTTATATAAATCATGAGATCTCGAAATCATTTAATCCCAACCCTAAATCATCCCTGTTTTCTGCAATGAATCTTTATTTGGTTTTCTGTCTGTTTTCTTTTTGCCCTTATTAAAGTTGGATATTTGCTATTTTCCGATTGATCGACGTGTAGAATTCGACGTCCCTTCCTCCGTCGTTGCCTCCGTCAGTCGTGGCTTCGTCTTCGTCGTAAGCAATAAATAAGCAAGGCAAGCACCCCCTTTGACCATCTTGATCCCAGTATTTAATTTGCATTGTGTTTATTAAAATATTTCATGCACGCGTTTACTTTCTGTAAATTCGCTATTTTGTGGTATTGGTAGTTATACCTGTTGTCTCATGAAACTTCCTTGATAAGTATGAATATGTGAACCTTGATAACCATAGATTAAGCTTAGACAATTACTTAATGTCATTATGGGTATATGCGATTACATTTTATCCATGCTTAGCCATGCTTTTAGAACTAAAGGGGTTGATGATCAGATCAAAATTTGTTTCTTAAGAAATGGAAATTTTGGAAATAAAGCTGTTGGTTATGGGTATGTTGGTTAAAAACCCAAAATAAAACTATGGTTTTGATGCGGCGATTATTGGCAATAGCCGGAGGTGCGAGAGGATTTGCACGTAGTTAGGGTGGAGTATCGCCGTGTCGGATTAAGGACCGAGCAATGGGGCGCTATAGATCCAAGAATTTCGTACAACCACGAGGGTGGTATGGGACGGTCTTAGCCTATTAAGTTGTTTAGGTGTGGCTTTGCATCTAAGGAAGGCGGGAGTCTTGCACGGGCATTCCGTTTGGTTTGTCTGTAGGGGTTTCTACATACCAATGCAGCGGTTATCGCCTTGCCGTGAATGTAAACGTGGTGTTGGGTGTAAAGTGAAAGGATCCACGTTTTGGGTGAGTGTTTCTGTTTTCATGGCGAGGGTCAAACGTCCCGGGCTGGTTCAAAGCCACGTCTAAATAATGTAACGGCTCTGTATGATCTCCTTGCCGACACACCAAAGGAAGTGTGTTAATTGATCTGGCGAAACGGTTGATCATTCCTTGTGGGTAAAGTGTACACCTCTGCAGAGTGTAAATCTAATCGATTAGCCGTGTCCACGGTTATGGACACTTGGTGAAGTCATTCCAATGTTAGAATGCTTTGGTATTTTCCAAAATTGGGTTTTGGTTTGGAACCTGTTTTATCAGCTTTTGTTTCATGTCAAAGGATCGACATTATTGGATTCCATTTCTGGATTATTCGATATTCACGATGGGTTGTGAGTATTTCTTATGCTTTACTTATTTCATATCAGTCAATTATGCTTTTACAAATTCCGTTTGCAAATAACTTGTTTTACAATGTCAATTACGCTTTATGCAAATTAAGCGTAGTAGCCTCCTTTGAAATGGCACTGCATATTATATAGGTTTTGCTAAGTCTTGCGGAGTACGAAAGTACTTACCCTTGCTTATATGTTGTTTTTAGGTGGATAATTTAGCGAAGCTTCGAGGATTCCTTTTCATCGCAGGTTGCGGGATTTTCTTCATCGAATCTTTCTAGGGATTATGCCTTGTCAGTTGCCTGCGGGTTTTGGATGGGCACACTACAAGACCTTGCTTCTTTTGCTGCTATATCTCTGAGTTGTAAGATTTTCTTTAAATAATAGCTTCCGTTTAATATTATGTTGTATGGTTGTGATTCCAATTGTTGTAAACATGTGAGTGCTAGCTACTGATCCAGGGAATGGCACAGTAATCACATGGAGGTTCCTGTTCATCAGAACGGGGTCTCACAGCTGGCCATACCAGACATGTGGTTGCATGATTGACTCAAGTCAAAGGCTTGCAAGGTTAAGTCCTTAGAGTGATCAAGGCAAGACATCCACATACCCTTTGCCCATTGGGCCCACCTTGACATACTCGCCCCTTGTCACTTGCCCCAATCTAAGTGATTATCACCCAAGTTGATTACCAAGCACCACGTGCCATCAACAATTCAACATCGTTGCGTGACATGACTCACCACCACAACTCAATCTCATCGTATGACTTCACATGACACACAAGTTCACATCATTGTTCCATATTCCATTAGTCAAGATTAATCATTGATGATTCATGTACATGTGATGACGTGGCATGGCTAAGCAACTAATACGGTCTAACCATCCCATGTTGATTATTATTACTAACCAACTATAATGAACCAATCTAGGGTGACAATAGATCATGGCATACAAATGACAAGGTAGGGTATATAGATTAAATTGGTAGATTAACTAGATCCCAATTTAATTTGAAACAATCGTATACTTGAAATAATATGCAATAAAGTAAAACAATATAGCATTTGTATAAACATGGGTTCAACATGATCAAAGCACACCTTGCCTTGGAATAGGTTCTGGTCTTGCTCTGGAACTTGATCTTGAGTTGTTGAATCTTCCTCCGAAGCGTCGCACAATTCAACGTCTACGCATACCGAAGAAGAAAAGTAAATAAATACCAAAACAGAGAGCAAATGAACTTCAAAAATCAATTAAATTCACCATTAAATAGATCCCAATTTTACAAATTTTTAGAAATTTGAATCACTCAAATCCGAGTGAAAATGCACAAGATATAGCCTTTTGAAATTTGAATAAATACTGAAAATACAGAAATTGGAAAATCCGAATTAACTGAATTATTTTTAAATCGAAAAACGATTAACTGCGTCACGCTGATGTCAGGGTGACATCATCACCATGCTGGCCAATCAGGCGCTACCACGTGTCCCGGTGCACAGACGAGTTCACGAGCCCGCGCTATCTCACGGTGGACTCGGCTCACAGCGCTCCGCGCTCCGCGCCTGACACGCGGCGGCACACGATTGGTTGCGGTGACGGTGCGATCTGATGTGCCCAGATACGATCGAACGGCTACGAATCTAAAGCAACGTGGCACTCCTTCAACCGATCATCGCTCATCCAACGGTCCCTGGGCTCCTTGACGCTGATGGCGGCACGTCGACAAGACCTTCACCGGACTTTGGAACGAAGACCACAGAGACGGCGGAAGAAAGGGTCTCCGGCGACGATTTCACCCTCCACGGACGCGACTCGTCACGACGATGAAACTGGATGTCTCGACAATGATGGAAACTCAACGGACAGCGCGCATCTAGGGAAAAACAACGACGGAGGCGTCGGCTTACTCCGACGAGCTCTCGGGCGCGTTCTACGGCTGCTCTCGCGAAAAGGCTCTGACCAAAAGCTGCGGCGCACACCTGTGAGCCTCGGGCGACTATCCCTCCCCTTTTATAGCCTCGGCAAAAGCGCTCAAACGAGAACCCTAGATCCTACTCGGCGGTGGAGGCGTATCGGCGGCGGACTCCGAGTCCTTCGCGAACACGACAACTCCCAGCCACCCGATCTGCCATCAACGGCCAGAATTACTCCCAGATGATACGATCCGAACCAGACTTTCCAAAACCAATGGCGCGATCTACCCCTTCCTGATTCGGCACGACTCAAACGGCACCGACCGATCTTGATCTGACGGTTAGGACGCGAACACACACGTGGCGATCTCCGGGCCACTGGATCGCGATCAAACGACTACGGGCTAGGGTTTACGGTCAAGCGGTCCGCAGCTATCTGGGCCGCACGATGAGTGGCCGCCCGATCATCGTTCATTGGTTTTTTTAAAAGGATTTCTCATTTAAAATAATTATAAAAAATCATTTGATTTGTTTCAGGCAATAAAATTATCAGGAAAAATCCAAGAAAATTCTCAAAAATACTTTGAGACATTTTGAACTCAGATAAAATATTTTTGGCAAAACTTTATTTTAACTTTGCACAAATTTAAATAGTTTTCGACAAAAGACCAATACACTTAATTCAAAGTAAATTCAAATAAATCCAGAAAAATCCAATATATTCTAGAAAAACATAAAATGGACAAAAATCAATAAAATGATATTAAAGCAAAATTTTGGATATTACAACTATATATTAAACAATATTAATAAAAATTTGCATAATAACATGAACAAGAATAATAACAATATATATCTTGAAACCACGTACCCAATCACGCTTGAGACCACGCGAGTGGGAACGTCCAAGTCTTCGTGCTTGGGAACGCTCAGGTCCACGCACCCGAGAATGCCCAGATCACATGCATCTGGAAGCATGTAACATCCCGAAAAATACAATAATAGGAAATTAAATATTTTGAATTTGAATATAATTATTTCTGATTTTTCCTGGAATTATTGGAATTTATTTGGATTCTCCTGGATTTTTGTATTGAATGAAAGATCAAACAAATAGAATTAAAGAATGGATAATTGTAAAAAGATAAAGAGGTAAAAGTAAAATTTTGGAAAATTTACCATGTAACCCTAACCATGCTGGTAAGTCAGTAAAGTCAACAATTAAAATTTTTATGCACACAAAAATAAATAAAAAAATGAGTGACATCTCTTTTGACTAGAAACAGTGTAAGTCAGAATTAATGTAAAATATTAGAAACTTATCTGGAGCCATAAAAATTAACATAACACCCTCTGAGTAGAATTACCTATGGTAAAAATTTCAGGAATTTACTATGTCATTTAGACCTTCTAAAAATTCAAAAACAGAGGCTTCAAAAATCTAAAAATTATGATGTCAGAATTTTTATAAAATAATTACCAAATATTTTGAATTGATTTTTATATAGACATCCTTAACCCAAACTAAACTTCTCTAAAAAGTTTGGAAAATAATGAATATGATTTACACCCTTAAAGAAATTAAAACCCGAAATGAAAATTCTGGCTAACGCACAGTGTCAGAATTTTAATTAATTAATTATAGGATATTTTGGCCTGAAAATTTTAATTAAGGATGAAAACTATCAGGAGACCCCAGTAAAAATGTTTAGAAATTTTTCAACTTGATTTGATAGCAGTGTTAATGTAAACACAGAGTGGTCGGGTGAAGCTTATCTCTTTGCCTCATTTTCTCTCACCGACGTGTGGGCCCTTCCATATTACCGTAACCGTTCGCTGGAAGCAACGGGAAAACTCCTTTCTCACTGAATGGTGGTCCCGATCCTGCTCATCAGCCGCTGCCTCCCTTCTCCCTCTCTTCTTCTCGCGAGTGCCTGCTTTGCCGACCGAGCTCTCTCGCGCCTCTCTGCGTCTCAGCACCGACCTCGTCACCCAAGCCAGCAGCAGCAGCCACATTGTCCTTGGCCTCTCCCGTGACATACCCTGTCCACCTCAAGTCACCTCTGTGCCGACGTGAGCGTTCGCGCCACTTCATCAAAGACCACAGAGCCAGCCGCAACTCCCCTTCCCCGTTCAAACCCTGTGAAGAAGATCATCGCCGGCTATAAATACTGTCTTAGCGTCGCATTGAGGTCCCCTTTTCCCTCAACTACTCCCAGAACCAAACGCCAGAGCTTGAAACCCTTTCTACGCCATTTTTGCCAGAAATCCGAAAGGGTGAAAACATCAAATCGAGCCAATCTGGCGCATCTCATCCCAATTACTTCCACCTAGACCTCCAAGGCGCATCGCTGAGACCATCCCATTCATCAATTTTAGTTCCTTCTTGCTGATCAACCGTCGCCGTGAGCACCCTTCTTCCCCACGGCCGGCGCACAGTGGCAGAGCCGCTCGGCCAAGCACCGGTCCAACAAATCGGTAAAATGGAACTCCTAGCCTCTCTAATGATTAATCTGTTACCCATTCGAGCCTAGCCTCACCCATTTTCTTCCCCGACGAGTCGCCCCTTCCTCCACCGCCGGTCTCCGGTGGCAGCCTACTCCGACCATACCCGGAGGTGAATGACCCCATCCTCAGATGCGCGGTGATGTGCTGAAGCCCATCATGCCATCGATTTCGCCGGAGCTTCGCCGTAGAGCCGTCGCCGGCGAGCCCTAAAGCTTGCTCTGTTCTTCGGTCACTGCACTGTGGGTCCACTCTATCTGCCAGCGCAAAATCCCTCAGTTCAACCGGTAAAGGCGTTTTCCCTTCTGTGAAAGCGTATTTCCGAATTTCGTTTTGATTTTTCAGAAACCGAGTTAATTCAAATTCTTATAGATTTTGCATTATAACTCCAAATTGAATGAAATAAATTTCTATATTCATGTAAAATCAGTTACTTTCATAATATAGAATAATATTTTGAAAATGTTCATTGGGTGTAATTGAAATTCAAATCTGAAAGAAAGGGCTAAAGATATGCTTTATATAAAATTTCTGCAAACAAACTTGGAATTGAATAGAACTAATTTTAGTGAAATCCTTATGCTTCCAGAATTTCAAATATATAAAAATATTTAAATTTCATTTATGTTGGACTACTTTCTATTAAAGATTTCATTCAATGCATTAGAAATTCAAATAAGCATAACTTGTGTGAAAGAAATGTGAAATAAATAAAATCGATTTCTAAATATTAGTATGACAGTAGAATACCTAAATTTTCCAAAATAATTAAGAAATGAACTTGATTTGAACTATCTCGAAAAATATGAAATAACTTAAATTTAAAATGTATAAATATGCCTAGAAAATCAAATAGTTAAAATATGGATCAAGTAAATTCAAATAATCACCAAACTAGTTTTGTTATACTCCTGGCATCACAAGGATCTCAGGTGTGTAAAAATATTTGAGGTTTACCATGGAAAACAGTAAATGTTTAGTGGTCGAAGTTTCAATACGTGTATAATCCAAATAGTCATAACTTTCTCAAACGAACTTCAAATTTGATGAAACCAAATCTGACAACCTTGAAAAATAATATCCTTGCTGTTTATGTAAAAATATCTTATGGTTGTGCTAACCAAAATTAAGTCCTTGTTAGGCCTTAATGATCGCTTATATGGAAAACATCTCGGGTAAAAGCCAAACATTGCGAAATTAGCTTTAAAACACTTTTAGAGTCATACCCTGTTAATGCCTGAAACATGGGTAAATTATCTTATAAGGTGTAGTCGCAAACTTATATCAAAAACTGAATCTTTATCGTGTAGTTGTAGAAACACTTAAGCATTTTCAACAACCCGTAGAATACCTCGTCTAAATGCAAATATTATGAAGATCAGTTTAGAAATGATATTTATGATATGTACTATCATATTTTGGAAAAATATTTTATTTACAACTTGCTTTTCAACTAAATCCTGCTAGTTGAATACCCTTAAGTATTATGGTCGATGTAACCTTTAATATCATATAAGCTTGTTCAACAATGAATATGATGTCTCGTCTAAACACTAAAATATATGAAATCAGCTTAGATATGTTCTTCAACGTATATGCTATCCAATTCCGAAGAAATAACCATATTTCATCATGCTTTCCACATAAATCATGTTAGTTAAATAACCCTAATTATTTTGATTAATGAGCTTCATAATATGAATAAGTGAACCTTGTAATAATGATGAAGTACATAGTTAATATATTTATATCACCAGAACCTTCTTGAAAACCATAAATAAATCTAGTAACCTAGCTTAATGGATGTAACTTATTCAAAAACCCTTCTTATGCAAATCACTTAAGGCTAAGTGCTATTCGCATAACCACTTTAATTAGTGTTTTAATTATATTAATCTAAATAATTTTAGCATCTATAATTCGAAGTTATAAATACAAGAATTCATAATTTTAGCCTCTTGAATTCGTAAATCAAGAATAGATAATCTATAAAAGAAACTTTGTTTTGTGTGTCATAAAAGCCATTATCTAATTCATGAGATCTTAAAATCATAATTCAACCCTAAAGCGTTCCTGTTTTCTGCAGTGAATCTTTATTTGATTTTCTATCTATTTTCTTTTTGCCCTTATTGAAGTTTATTATTTGCTATATTTTTCGATTGATCGACGTGTAGAATCCGACTTCCCTTCCTCCGTCGTTGCCTCCGTCAGCTGCGACCGCATCTTCGTCGTAAGCAATAAATAAGCAAGGCAAGCACCCCCTTTGACCATTTTGATCCCAGAATTTAATTTGCATTGTGTTTGTTAAAATGTTTCATGCATGCGTTTATTTTCTGTAAATTCGCTATTTTGTGGTACTGGTAGTTATACTTGTTGTCTCATGAAACTTCCTTGATAAGTATGAACATGTGTACCTTGATAACCATAGATCGAGCTTAGACAATTACTTAATGTCATCATGGGTATATGCGATTACACTTTATCCATGCTTAGCCAAGCTTTTAGAACTAATGAGGTTGATGATCAGATCAAAATTTGTTTATTCAGAAATGGAAAATGTTGGAAATAAAGCTGTTGGTTATGGGTATTTTCATTAAAAACCCAAAATAAAATTATGGTTTTGATGCGGGCGATTATTGGCAATAGCCGGAGGTGCAGAGGGATTTGCACGTAGTGTAGGGTGGAGTATCGCCCGTGTCGGTTTAAGGACCGAACTTAGTGTTGTATGATCCAAGATAATTCGTACAACCACAAGTGTTGGGATGGGGCAGCCTTAAACCAATTAAGTTATCTAGTTTAACTTTGCATTTATGGAAGGCGGGAGATTGCACAGGCATTCCTTTCGAGTGCGCTTGTAGGGTTTCTACATACCAATGCAACGGTGTACGCCTTGCCATGAGCAGAAACGTGGTGTTGGGTGTGATGTGAATGGATCCAGGTCTTGGGTGTGTGTTTCTGTTTCTATGGCGAGGGCTTAACGTCTCGGGCTGATGCAAAGTTAACCTAGGTAATGTAAAGGTTTTCGTCATGAACATTCTGGCCACACGCCAAAGGTGCGTGAAACATGCGACAAAAAGAAAAGGTCATGACTTGTGGGTAAAGTTGTACACCTCTGCAGAGTGTAAATCTAATCGATTAGCCGTCCCTTCGGTCATAGGAAACTTGGTGAACTTGCACTAGTTAAGTGTTTTGTATTTTCTAAAATGGGTTTTGGTTTGAGCTTGTTTAACAGCTTTTGCTTTATGTCAAAGGGCCGACATTGTTGGATTCCATTTCTGGATTATTCGATGCTCACGAAGGGTTGTGAGTATTACTTATGCATTACTTATTTCATATCAGACAACTTACTCTTACAAATTCCGTTTACAAATAACTTGATTTTACAATATCAATTCTACTTTATGCAAATTAACTATAGTAGCCTCCTTTGAAATGGCCTGCATATATTATATGTTTTGCTAAAGTCTTGCGGAGTACGAATGTACTCACCCTTTCTTATATGTTGTTTTTAGGTGGATAAGTTAGCGAAGCTTCGAGGATTCCTTTCATCGCAGGTTGCGGGATTTTCTTCGTCGAATCTTTCTAGGGATTATGCCTTGTCAGTTGCCTGCGGGTTTTGGATGGGCACACTACAAGACTTTGCTTCTTTTACTGCTATATGCTCTGAGTTGTAAGATTTTCTTTGTATAATAGCTTCTGCTTAATAATATGTTGTATAGTTGTGATTCCAATTGTTGTGTATGTGCGTACTAGCTACTGATCATGGGACTAGTACGGAATGCACATTAGATTTCCATTTTTGCATGTTATGCGAAAATGGGGGTCGTTACAAAGCAATTAATCTTTACCCTTTGGCAATGACAAAGAACAAGGAATTAAATAAACAATTGAACTTCTCAAATAATATATAGTGTCGGCGTTTCGAGCACCGGCGAGTGAATTTTTAAATCTAAGGGGCCGCGCGTTCCCTCTCCTTGAATGGTTAGACTCAGGAGCCCAAGATGTATACTGGTTCGGGCCGAATGTCCCTACTCCAGTTCGTGTGGTGGTGCTATATTGCTTCGGGTGCAGATGACTGCATGGTTTTTACAAGCGGGAGCTGAGGGCTCGAATAGGTGAGAATGAAAACAGCCTATTCGTGAAGACCGAGAGGAGGGAGAGCCCCCTCTCCTAGAGGATCCTGCCTTCCTTTATATAGCCGAAGGGGGCAGGTTACATGGGAAGTTGGGAGAGGAAAGGATGAGGTGATCTATGCTAGGAGCTCTGGTCCTTCGTCTTGGCGATTGGTCAGCGTCCGCTTCACCCCACGCCTGGTTGGTGGACTCATTGAGCAGAGCAGTTTGCCGTTTCATCGGGAAATAGCGCACCTGCCCTCTACAAGCCTGTCAGGCGCTGACGTTGCCTCAGGAGGGAGCGCGTCTTCACGTTGTGCTTGTCTGGACGATGAGACCGGAGCTTGACTTCGGCAACCTCCTCGCCACCTCGGGAAGGAGCCACCTGCCCCCGCACAGTCACTCTGAGCTGTCGTGTCCATAGGGCACGTGGCAAATGACCGGCGGAGGCCCGACACTTGGCCCTCGGCGGAGATCGCCTCAGCTTGGTCGGAGCTTGTGGGGAGTCCGACCTGTGGCGAGGGTCGGACGCCCCATTGGGTCGGGGACGAGCTTGGGGCAGCTCGTTAGGTCGGGGTCGATCGTCCTTCGTGGCCCCGCGGGGCCTTTGGTTGGAGCCGGGCTTGGGGCAGCCCGTTCGTCACTCCGGGCCGTTGGGGTACCCATGGTATGAGCACTCGTCATATAGCTTAACGAAGTTCACATGATCATTATTATGATTATGAAAGCTCATCAACTAAACTGACTAGATACTTTATTAATCCAAGAGTAGTAACTAATACTAGATAATTGAGGGAAATGATGTGACAAGTAAAATGGTGGCACTACACCCATCCCACGCATGTCGCCTTCATTGTTCATCTAAAAAAAGGGTAAATAAACATAACTCAACAAGTACATAATAAAACATAACAAAACCATTTATCACATTCATCTCATTAATTATCTTTTTTATCATTATCCTACAATGCAAATATGTCTACATGCTTATATGCTCATCACATAGCGTATACCGATATAGTTGAATGCACACAAGTCGATGTCACACTTTCTCATCCCCTCCATCCCATGTAGTTCCCTACCGAAGTAGATCTTTCATGTCTACACCACATAGGTCATAGAGCCCACATAGGTCACCTATTAGTACGTTCCCTGGATACGAACAACACAAAAACGAAGACCTCGCCGCTTCTTCCCTTTTTTTTCCTTTTCTCTTGTAACGACCCCCATTTTCACATAAATGCAAAAATAGAAATCTAATGCGCATACAGTACTAGTCCCATGATCATTGGCTAGTACGCAAATTTTCAACAATTGGAATCACATCCATACATCATTTTATTCAACCGGAAGCTATTTGTACAATATATTCTTACAACTCAGAGTATATACGTATAGCAACAGAAGAAGCAAAGTCTTGTAGAGTGCCCATCCAATCCCTTAGGCAACTGATAAGGCATAATCCCTGAAAAGGTCGCTTTATTAAAAATCCCGTATCCTGCGACGAAAAGAGATCTTTCGAAGCTCCGCTATCTTTTTCCATCTAAAACAACATAATAAGCAAGGGTGAGTACTTTATGTACTCCGCAAGACTTTAGTAAATCCTATAATATATGCAGGCCACTTCAAAGGAAAGGCTTCTATGGTTAATTTGCATAAGCGAAATTGAATTTGTAAATCAAGTTGTCATTTGCAAACGGAATTTAATAAAGCAAGTTTGACTGATAAGAAATAAGTAGAGCATAAGTAATACTCACAACCATCGCGAGTATTGAATAATTCAATGATCCAATAATCCAATTCTGACATATCCATTCCTTGCCAACACGTGGCGTAACCATAATCTTTGCCAAAACAAGGCACATCAGGTGAAAATCATCCTATAAATAGTAAAACTTCTAACCATGTGATGACGTTACCAAGTGCCTTTGACCGTAGGTGCGGCTAATTAATTAGATTTTCATTCTGCAGAGGTGTATAGCTTTACCCACAAGAAATGATCATCTCTTTGTACAGCGCAATTGACACACTTCGTTTGGTGTGACGTAGAGAGATCATAACATAACCATTACATTACCTAGACCTAGCTTTGCACCATCCTGATGATGTTACATATTTATGAAACTTTTTTTAGAGGTTCTATATGGCCATATTGGTCTCTGATAAAATTTTAAACTTCAAATTATGTATATTTTATTTTATAAAATTCTGACATTGACATTCCCAAATTTTTAGTTTTTATGTTTTTGAATTTTTATAAATACTAAAATTGATTATTTATTTTTAATATTTTTACGGTAGATGGATCTATCCGGGATGAAGATAATATAAAAATTTTCACATCAAATTTATGATAATTTAATTTCTGACATATTTACTATTGTTAGTCATGATTCATTAATTACCTTTCTTTTCATCTTTTAATACTTTGACATGACTTTAAAATTATATTTTAGGATTCTAGATATCTCCACGAATTTTACAGGGATTTTTATTATTTTTTTATTTTGCAAATCTTTTCTTATTACTTATCCCATGTTTGATTATTCATTAAAAAGGAATTCTCCTTTCAAGCAATAATCAAAGAAATTCAAGAAAAGTCAATAAAATCCAGAGAATTTAGAAAAAGCATCAGTAACAATTATTTAATTTTTTAGGTTTAATTCCTCATTATGATTTGCATTTTGTATTGAGGGGAAACAGAAATCATTACAATAAAAGATTTCTTAAGAACCAAAATTCAAGAAGAAATTCAGATTGAATGAAATTTCAAAATGAACTTATGTTTCCAATTTATTTTCACATTTTTTTGATTTGAAGTTTTATTATGCAACTAATCCTTTTATTATAGTTATATTTCTGGATATTGAAATAGAAGACAATATATTAATTCATTTTTGATATTCTAATTAAAAATTCTATTCAATTTCATTTTCTAATTTTATTATTTAGAAATTTTTTTGGGATGTTACACCTCTTCCTTTTTCTTTTTTCCTTTTCCTTCTTTTTTTCCTTTTTCCTCTCTTTCCCCCTTCCTCTTCTCATTTTTTCTTGACCGAGCCTCTCCTCATCGCTCTCTCCCTTTTCTTCCCCATCGGCCGAGTCCCCTTACTCCCTCTTTTGATGGGCTGTTGTGCTGAGGGCTCAACGAAGGTGGCTCAGTGTTAGCATCAGCGACTCGATGGCACGGGGCTAGGTGATGATGGTGCGTCACGACACAGTGGTGAGGCTAAGGCATGAGCACGGAGGCTGATGCCGCGACATCACAACGTGGCGCAACGACTGGGGATGGGGCAGCATGGTGTGGTGGATCGATGTGGGCAGCAGCGTTGGGCCGCAGCACGGCATGACGACTACAGGTCTAGATTTTTTGAGGTGTGGCTCTCTTAGGTCTCTCTTAAATAGTGCTCCCCTCCCTAGAACTCCACCTCGAGCACGGTGTGCATGCTGAGGATAACTCGGTGTCCCCTGGCCCAACCCGATTTCTCTGTCATTTTGGAATATTACATTCTACTCCCCTTAACATAATTCAACCCTAAATTCCGTACTCACCAAACTACACGTTAACCTAAAGTGAACAAGGAAAAACCTCTTACATACCCGACATGAACAGTTATAGATACGTCTCACATATGTGAGACTCCAGTTCCCATGTCGCTTCCCGCTCAGATTGATACGATCAAAGCACTTTAACGTACCATGCTTAAGTAACCACTCTGACTCACCCAGTATACGTACTAGATGGGATTTAAAGGTGAGATCTTGCTCAATAACCAACGACTCTAGTGATACCTCATGCTCTAGATCTTACAAGAACTTCCTCAGCAAGTACACATGGAACACATTGTGCACTCCTTGCAAGGATTCAGGAAGGTCTAGATGTAAGCCAATTTCCCTATTTGTGCCACTATTGAAAACGGTCTGACGTACCTCAGACTAAACTTTCCTTTAGCACAAAAGTGTACGACCCCCTTAATCGATGATACTTCTTAGGATAACTTGGTACCAACCTCCAACTCCAATTCCCTCTTCATCTCATCCGCATAACTGTACTCTCTGATGTTAGTCTTCCTACACATAGTTTGTCATAGTCAAGACACGAAGAACAACACGAGATACTACACTCCAACACGCTTCTATCCCTTTTCTCACCGAATCACCAGTACCACGCGCTTGAACATCTTGGGTACCAAAATTGTACCCTAGAAACTAAAACATGCGAGTGCTTTTGCAATGCTAACTAAACACAGATTCCCATATCTCGCAACTAGTTGACCACTTAATAATAAGATCATAACCACCAGAAAGAATCGCCTAGTACGGCATACATTCTTTTTCTACAATATTACTACGAAAAACAAAAATGTAAATATACCATGTACCAGGTCTACTTTGCACCAAGAGACAACTACCTAGGATAAACGTTCACAATTGAACATTCCACTTCAGATTGTCATATCATTAGTAACATCCAACGCAATCAAATGTTCAGACACTTCAAAAAAGGTAACGTAATTACTTACAATTGTATTGCCAAGGAACAAAACTACTAACCGATCTTCCCTGGTAGATTTAGACCGTCACACGCAAAAATCTCCACTACTCTTCACTCTTAAACTATTTACGATCAACAACTAGAAATGCTAGGATCTTGGGTTGAACCAACCCACATTTGACTTCTCTTTCTATAATGGTTTCACCTCCACATTCTTCCACTCAAAGCAATAAGTTAAAGAGTGCAATCTCTTATTGCACTCAACAGATCACCATAGATCATTCATACACTTTTTTCATGCTAGAACGCAAAGGGAATATCAATTCACTTTAACAAAATAAATCACTTTCATCGTCAAAATACTACTTAAGAAGCAATTATAAGGATCTCCTTTAAGAATCCATAAATATCACACACACTTCAATTAAATCCTACTCTCATCAAAATGAAGATACAAATATTTCTAAATCATGAGTTTCGAAAACATTACATTATGACTGGTTGTTTCTTTAACTGATAATACCAAAAATAACTTATTTTATAACGCTAAAGAGGACAATCCAATCATACACCCTTATGGATAAAGTCTACAATCATAACTTAAGCTAAATTTCTTAGCAAAGACAAACAACTACATTGTTAAATGAAATAAAGCATTCAAAAGCCCTCAACAGATTACTTCATAGTTATTCGAGTAAATTTTAGAAAACTACAAGTTTCTTATACAATATATCAGAAAACTATAGGTTTTAGCTCCTATTTCATAAAACTATGGATTTTAGTAGAACTTGTATCACAAAATTACATATTTTAGAATTAACTATTCCTTGTAACGAGTTTGATATTGTGGGCCCACATGGTAGCCTCACGCACCATGTGGATCCACAGACTTGTTGCAAGAAACGGTCAATTCTAAAACCTGTAGTTTTATGACACAAGTTCTCTTAAAATATGTAGTTTTGTGAAATAGAAGCTAAAACCTATAGTTTTATGATAGTTTGTACAATAAACCTATAGTTTTGTGAAATTTACTCTAGTTATTCATTCTTTTACCCTTATTTTTTTCAAACTTCTAAGATAACTCAATAATTTGGCAACATTCACACTAATATAGGAAAACATAATACATAACACATTAGCAAAACTCATTCATCAAAAGACCATACAAATCAACAATCTCTATACATCTAAACATAAAAAGAAAATTCAGCTCAAATCCTGCCATCTCTATTGTGAAAGGATGGATACCATTAAGGGTTTAGCTTTTACATAATATTGTGCCATAAGGAACCCCATTAATGAATATTATCAATTACATAACCAATTCTTCCTTTTATTACTTTCTATAATAATTATAAAGAAAATTCGCAATGTTATCATTAAACATCAAACAAGTCTACCTCATGATGAAAAACGAAGAGAAATCTCTTTATAATTTTAATCGTATTCAAACTGATAATTAAATCATCAAAATACACCACATCAACATTACTCCAAGTGTACAAACCATGAAGAAACATCAAATCATATAACTTCATATTGTAAAGTTCAAGACTTTTCTTTTGATGAAACTTTCAGTATGATCAATATAGAAATTTTCTCCAACCCATAGGTTAACATTCCGGGTTAAAACGTATCCAATCAATAAATGACTCGAACAAATAAATATTATCTCCATGAGACATATTTTTATAAATATAGCTCTAAGACAATCATTCGCTAAGGACAAAACCATGTACCATGAAAATCATTCTATGTTTCTTCATCCTTTAATTTGCAACATTGCTTAAGTTGTTCTATCAGTATGCTGTATTAGATTGTTATTAAGCAACACAGTCCAACTAATTAAAATAAATTTTAGTAATTCACACCATCACATTACTCTAAAAATTTCATCACAAAAAATAAAATTCTATACCTTCTCAATTGCGATCTGTAATCGAATTAATGGAACACAATTTCATACTTCTAATTATTTCAATAATTCGCAACAACAAGCACAATGACTCTAATCAACATCCACGTTAGGTCACCTACCATCGTAATTAAATTACTTTAGCAACACCTTACATTAGAATATCTCTCAACAACCTACCAATTTAATTTAACATAATTAGTAATTTACATAGTCTCAATGTTCCAATTACACATTAAAGCTTAGAGACTCAAACATTCTCACTGGTCGTCTACCCCTAAAATAAGAGGGTATGTTACTATACTTTCAACTAATACATCAGTTTTCAAGCATGAACAATAACACATTTAAGCATTACTAGAATATGATTACCTATGACAATAGAAATTTATTAAGTTTTAAACCAAAGATAACAACTACGTTTAATTGACTCACACTACTACAGAATGGTACAACACTATCGCTTCATCTGAGTTGATTCTCAACTTTTCAGAAAAAAACCGATTGTGATAGATGATTCAACGAGGGTGTTAAATAATTGATAGGGAATCATCACAATCGGTTCTAATGTTTGAACCGATTGTGATGTGCATGACACATCACAATCAGTTCTTAGATTAGAACTGATTGTGATGTTCACATCCACATCACAATCGGTTCTTAGGTTAGAACCGACACAAATACTAGCCTCATTGCAATCGGTTCTATTGAAGAACCGACACAAATGCTAGCCTCATAGCAATCGGTTCTCTTGAAGAACTGACACAAATGATGGCCTCATTGCAATCGGTTCTATCTAAGAACCGACACAAATAATGGGCTCATTGCAATCAGTTCTCTTGAAGAACCGATACAAATAGCCACTTCAATGCAATCGGTTCTCTAGAACTGACACAAATAGTCAGTTCAAAGCAATCAATTCCATTAGGAACCGACACAAATAACTATGTTAACCATCATCTAACCGCGTGAAAGTACGTAAGTCATTAACGAGTATATAGACAACAACTCAAGGTGCGTCCCAAACCCAACCCTTTCCCTCCCCGACGCTTGTGCTCCACCTCTAGGGCTTAACCCTCGCGAGCGGTCGGAATTCCTCAGTCGAGATCGATCATCGGAGGCGGCCGTGATGCTAGGCCCTCCTCGCCGTGGCCCGGCGTACAAGACGAAGCTTATTTTATATCACTACTACAGGAATGTACATCACAATCAATTCTTTTTTTTCATCACAGTCGGTTCTGGTGGTGATACAAAGTCATTATACAGTGATGAGGAGGCATTATCACAGCATTAAATGAAGCATTTGTAGTCAGTTTTTTGCGTAACTGACAACAAAAAAAAGCAAACACAATCGGTTTTTACTGCAAACCGACGATGATGATTTAACCACAATCGGTTTTTTTGCATAAATGCTTGTACCTTGGCCGGTGCCCCTTTATTGAACTCTTCACTATCGTTTCCCTGGCTCTTATGCTTCTTCTCATTATGCTTCTCCTTTTGTTTGTATCGGGGTACACCGCAAACTGGATAAACGTGCAGTTCCTTATACGCGTTACGATACAAGATGCAATCATTTGGACTTGCATGTATCCTTTCTATTTCTATTCCCATGGGACATAGTAGCTTCTTCGCTTCATAAATGCTTGTTGGCAACTCGTTTTCCTCCGGAAGCACATCCGATAGAAGAACTAAAAGTGTATTGAAACTTGTATCTGTTCAACGGTGTTTTGCCTCGATTTTGAACAATGCAAGGACCGAACCAAACTTGGTGTATTCCACTTTGCAACCCGAGAACAACGGTTTGCCATCGTCTTACATCAAGCTTTTAAACTTTTCAAACTCTCTTTCCGTGTAATTTCCCTCCACATCCCGCAATATTTGTTCTAAATTGTCCTCCTCAAACATATCATGCTGCAACTCGTCATCGGGTTCCACGATGTCTTCGTTGCATACCGGAAGGGTACTACCTGTCTCCCCGTGATGGATCCAACATGTGTAATTCCTCACGAAGCCGCGTCGAATCAGGTGGTCCTCAATTTGAGCAGAGTTGTTAAATCTCCTGAGATTGGTGTAATCAATGCAAGAAAAATATATGAAGTTTGCACCCCCTCTTCACCATGTCTTCTTCTGCAATTTTTTTGAAGTCCTTAACACCCCTCTAAAATTCAGCACTCACATGGCTTTTCTGATACATCCATTCTTTACGGTCCATCTGCAATTAAACTACGCATAATAAATTGAGGAAAAACTGGAGTGATAGCTAGCTAGCTATTTCGAATACTGAGACATCATTTCATTACCTTTGCAAAATATATATATATATATATATACATACATATATATATATACACATATACACACACATATATATACATATATATACATATATATATACACATATATATATATACACACACACACACACACACACACACACACACATATATATATATATATACACATATAGGAAAATGATTCCATACTCCTGGGTGTACGTACTCCCACCTCTAGTATACCATTTAAATGATGTTGTTATATCTCTTTATCCTTTTGAGTATACTCTAATACGATTATAAGATACTCCAAAGTGAGTTCAATGAAAAATTTCATCAAAGTCCACCATTTATAGCATAATTTTTTATATATTCATTTTACATATGGAAAAGGGTATGTACCAAAAAAATAAAGTGCTTTGATGAAATTTTTTCAACCATGTCTTATTGGAGTATATTAGAATTATTATTGGAGTATAACGAAAGTGATAAAGGTGTATAAAGTGTTCATTTAAGTGGTATATTAGAGGTGGGAGTATGTACTCCTGGGAGTACGAAAAAGGCTTCCTATACATATATATATATATATATACATATACATTATCGGGACCGGATTTCCGAATCCGAACCCTCTATGTATAACCTGTGCTAGTCCAGGAAAAGCTAGCACACACAGTAGAAACAATGATGACAACACATCCATATCACGAAGCATATAATATTTAATTAAGCAAAAGAGTATTAGCCTTATGGCCAATTATTACAAATAAGCAGCATCATAGCTTGAGTTCAATAAGAAACAGCGGAAATGAAATAACAAAAGCAGGATAAGCCCATCCATTTGCCCAATAGGCAATCGACTGGGGTTCGCGTCCTAGCATTCGGATCGCCTTCATCATAATCACAAGCGTAGAAATCGTAGTCACCTTCAGCTTCTGCGAACTCTTCTGTGGAAAGTTGGGGATGTTGCAAGGGTGAGCACAAAATGTACTCCGCAAGTCTTGGAAACATAATGCATGATAACTATATGCAAGGCTAAACAATTGAAGGCATAATATGGCTCTTTTAGCATAAAGCAAATTTTAACTGTAAATACCAATAGTAATTTCATAAAGCATCATTTGATCAAAATATAATAGCATAGTAATCGAATTTGATTTGACAATTAAAGAAGGTTCCATCTACCTGACTGGCTCCATCCGCCAAACCATAACCCGAGAGTTCCATCTGCTCACGGATTCCTAAACCAACATTTTCCTTTAACACAAAACCATAAAATCTACAATGTGCAAGCGTACCTCACCTGCCCTTGACCGTGGGCATGGCTACTTAAGTAGTTTTAACTCTGCAGAGTGTAAGGACCCGAATCCACTGATTCGAACCCACTGTGTTTACCGCACTAGTCCCAGGATCAACGCTAGTGCACACAGCTTAACATTGGTACATATCACATCATACACAACGATAATAGAATAATAGTTCATTTATTGATATAGCTAAATGTATGATCTTATGACCAACTTACATTATTAAGCCACGCAGGGCAAGACTGAAAATATAAACTAGTAAATAAGCAGCGGAAAATAGAAAACGTAGATAGCTCATCAGTTCACCACAGGCAACCGACAAGGCTCAGACCCTAATGACTCGTGTCTTCCTGGACTTCATCTTCCAACACAGGTGTAGATTCTTCAACTGTTGATTATTGTTGTTTGGCAAGGGTGAGTACTTAAAGCACTCAACAAGTTGTGCACAGAATGCAATTCTATGTATCTATATGTAAGGCTTATTCCAATGGATAGGCTATCATGGCTATTTTGCAATAAGCAGCATTTATGAACAAGTATAATAAATAGATTGTAAAGACTGTAAAACAAATAGCAATAATAAATAAATTCAGTATTTCTCAAGTAAACCAAGTTTCCAATCCTAAGTCAAATTCCATCTTCCACATGGCATTCCGCCATCCCAACAAAATTATCCATTTAATTAAGCTAACCCTTAACTGTAATTCCCGAGCATTGCTCAATTCCGCGAGCACGGCTATCCGAATAGTTTCACACTCTGCAGAGGTTATGCACTTTACCCACGCGATACAATCAAACACCACCAAGGCGAGTGATTATAACAAAGCCTTTACAAAGCTCTGGCTTAACCGGATACTACCCGCTAAGGTTTCAACGCTGGTGGGTCTGAAAACCATAACCAGAGCCCCCCTCTTGCGCCATGTGAATTACTCCATAACTCGGGAACTCACACCGACCACGATAGTACCAAAGTTAAGACATTGCAAATTACTCAGCTAGGCTGGCCCATACCAGACATGTGGTTGCATGATTGACTCAGGTCAAAGGCTTGCAAGGTTAAGTCCTTAGTGTGATCAAGGCAAGACATCCACATACCCTCTGCCCATCGGGCCCACCTTGGCATACTCGCCCCTTATCACTTGCCCCAATCTAAGTGATTATCACCCAAGTTGATTACCAAGCACCACGTGCCATCAACAATTCAACATCGTTGCGTGACATGACTCATCACAACAACTCAATCTCATCGTGTGATCCCACATGACACACAAGTTCATAACATTGTTCCATATTCCATTAATCAAGATTATTTATCAATGATTCCAATACATGTGATGACGTGGCATGGCTAAGCAACTAATACGAACTAATCCTCCAATGTTGATTATAATTACTAACCAACTATATTGAACCAATCTAGGGTGACAATGGATCATGGCATACAATGACAAGGTAGGGTATAGATCAATCTGGTAGATTAGCTAAGCCCAATCTAATTTGAAACAATTGTATACTTGAAATATATGCAATAGGGTAAAACAAATATAGCAGTTTTATAAACATGGGTTCAACATGATCAAAGCACAACTTGCCTTGGAATAGGTCTTGATCTGGTTCTGGAACTTGCTCTTGAGTTGCTAAATCTTCCTCCGAAGCGTCGCACAATTCAACGTCTACGCGTACCGAAGAAGAAAAGCAAATAAATACCAAAACAGAGAGAAAATGAACTCAAAAATCAAATAAAATTCACCATTAAATATATCTCAATTTTACAAATTTTTAGAAATTTGAATCACTCAAATCCGAGTTACGATGCAAAAGATATAGCCTTTTGAAGTTTGAAATAAATACTAGAATCAGAAAATCAAAAATTCAGAATTAACAGATTTATTTTTATTCTGAAAAACCGATTATGACGCAAGCATGACATCACGCTGATGTCAGCCCTGGCGCCAGCCAATCAGACGCTGCCGTATTCCGGCGCATAGACTGGGTCCACGAGACCTCCTCGCGGTCCACGCGGACCGGTCCACGGCGCTCAAGCGCTTGCGCGACCGCGCAGACGGCAGATTAGGCTGCGGCGGCGACGATCGAGCGCGCACGAATTCGATCGAACGGACGGGGCTGAAAGGCTACGCGGCACGATCTCGACCGAAGGACCTAAATCGGACGGTCCAAAGCTTCTGAGCTCGGCGATGAAGACGCGGCGGCGAACTCTCACCGGACCCGAAGACGAAGACCAAGGCAGCGGTGTTTTGGCGTGATTCCGGCGAGATGACGCTGTGGATCTGGTTCAGCGCGACGAGATGAGTCCGAAACTAGTTCCGCTGCGGCGAAGAACTCCCTGCTGCCGTCGGTATCTCGCGAAAACTCTCGGCGGCGCTTGCGTCACCGGCGAACTCGGCGACAAGACACGGCGATTCCAGGACGAGGCGGGGCAAACGAAGCGGCGCGAGATGGTTCAACCTCGGGGCGGGGTCCGCGGCATAAATAGCCCCCTCGGCTGTCGTGTCCGAGGCGGAGTTCGTTCCGTACGCGGCGGCGCTGTCCGAGTCCGTTACGGCGACGAGTCCCAGAGACGATGAAGTCTCAACCGTCCACGCGTCGTGAATCGGACGGACTCCCGTGCGCGCGACGCGGCGAGATCAGAACCCTTCACACGACCCGATCCAACGGCTGAGGATCGTTAGGGTTTCTCCAATTAAGAACAAATGTCCACCCTCCGATCAAGATCCGATGGATGCGGTGCTTTCCTCTTGAACACAGGCCAAACGGGCGTGATGCTGCATTGGGCTTGCTGCGAAAATGGGCTAACCGCCGCGATGCTTGGCGCGGCCGATCTTGTTTAGGTTGATTTTAAAAGACTTCTTTTTTTAAAATAATTACAGAAATTCGTTTTATTTATTTTAGGCAATAAAATAATCAGGAAAAATCCAAGAAAAATCTCAAAAATACTTTGAGACATTCTGGACTCAATAAAATATTTTTGCCAAAACTTTATTTTAACTTTGCACAGATTTAAATAGATTTGAATAAAAGGGCAATAAACCTGATTTAAAATTAATTCCAATAAATCCAGAAAAATTCCAGAAAATCATAAATGCACATTTAAGCAATAAAAACTTAATTAAGCCAAATTTTGGGGATGTTACACAGAGTGTGTACACTTTACCCACAAGACATGATCGACTCTTGTTGCCATGCAATTAACACACTTCATTTGGTGTGTCGGCAGAGAGATCATGACAAGGCCTTTACAATGCACAACCCCACTATTAATCTCGCCCGCTAAGGTTTCACTTCTTTGTTAGGGTTCTAGCGCCCGATCTGAAGCCCCTCTTGCGCCTGCCAACATCTGGCACTCACCAACTGGCGAAGCTAATAATTAGACACACAAATTATTTAGCCAGGTCGTACCCATATAGACTTGTGGTTGTACGGTAGTACTCGGTCCATGGTAACACATGCTTCGGTCCTTAATTGACTAGGGCGGAACATTCACATACCAAGGTCTCGTGCTTTCTGCACCCGCCAAACATCCATCCGCCCCGGTCTAAACCATTTCCACTTTATTTTACTTAAATTACAGCAGCAACACCAATTGCCGCAATTTCACAAATAAGTTTAAACAACATTTGAAATGATTCCCATAATGGCACAATACCGAAACGCTTAAGCTGGACTAAGCAATTCTACCGTTCCATGCTAATCTACTGGATATCACCAAATAAAATAGCCAGTATATATCATCTAGGGTGTCAAAGGTTCGACATGATCAATACCAATGAGGGTATAATAAACCGGAATTTAACTAAACCTTAAGACTACATTTAAAGTACTTTGCATAAAAGTAAGCATGCATAATTTAAAACAATATAGGCATTTTGTAAATTTGGGATCAATATGTCCAAGGAAGACTTGCCTTCGTTGCTTCCTGCTGGATATACCCTTGACTGTTGATTTGCTTGAGCTTCGACTGCGTCATCTACACGTGAAACGAGAACAAATAAATAAAACAAATTCAAACAAAATTCAAAAATTAACAAGAATGGTACTGGAAGATATATCTTGAATTTAGAAATTTGAATCACTGGAATCGGAGCTCGAACGAACGAGAACGGGCTCCTGGAAGTTCCTCGGGTCAGAAATTCAGAAAATTCAGAAAGCTGACACGTGGCAAGATCTGATTGGCTGGAATTTCGGATTTTCTGGAAAAGAATAAATCCAAAAGAATTTGCTTGGTGACGAGTGGGACCCAGCGTCGCTGACTCGGTCCACGATGAACCGGGTGCACCGAGGCGCTCAAGGTGATCGACAGATGGTGAGGTGGCATGCCACGCGGCGGTTAGGGTGGCGTGGCGACCACGCGATGACACGCTGCGGTCTTGAACGCAGGCGACGCCGACGCGGACGGACACGTGTCGCGCATCCAACGGCCGAGGCGGATCGGACGGCGGAGAGGCAGCGTAGCGGCGGCAGCGGCGTGGCGATCCGGCGTTAGTGGCGTCGGACGGCCACGGCTTCCACGGCGGGCGGTGGCGGCGGCAGCGCGAGCACACACCGGGCCGAGGAAGAAGACACGCCAGCGGGCAAAGCGCGATGAGACGGCGCCGGGTTAGGGGCAAAAGAAAGAGGGCGGCGCGACGAGTTCAAGGCGACCAAAATAAGCGGCGGAGGCTCACCGGAGAAGGAGAAAGATGGTGGAGAAGCGTTCGGGATGGCGGCGCAACTTCGGCGAGCTCGTGCGCGAAGACGGCGGCATCTCGGGCAGTAAGGCTAGGGCAAAAGAGGCGGCTCGGAGCGGGGAACCTCGGGATGGGGTCCTCCGGGCTTTAAATAGCCTCGGGAGGCGAACGCAGCATGAACGCCGAGATTGGCGTGGCGCGCTAGGGTTTCGGCAGCGGCGACGGCGTGGTGCGGCAGCGCATCGGCCAAGTCCACATGGCGCGCATCGGGCGGCTCGCGTGGCGCGGACTGGGCTGAGGCGAGGCGGGCCGAGAGGGGAAGATGGGCCGGTGTGAAGCGGGCTGGAAAAGGAACAGTGACGGGCCGACGGGATGGATTCGGTCCAGAAGGAATTTCGAAAATAAAAACCTTTTTCGAATTAACATAATTCCATAAAATCAAATAAAAGCAAATAAATTCAAATAAATAGCAAATAAATTCAGAAAAATCTCCAAAAATACAAAAAAAATTCCTTGCAGCATAATGAAGCCAACTAAAACTGAAAATCTTTTGTTTGATGGATAGATTAGCCAAATTAAATCCTTTTATAAATAGAAAATTCATATTAAGCTGAAATTAATTCAAGAAAAATGCAAATGGTGAATTTTCAAAATTAAACATTCTAAAACTCCAATTTTTGGGATGTTACATACATATACATATATATATACATACATATACATATATATATATATATATATATATATATATATATATATATATATATATATATATATATATATATATATATAATTTTACTCCTGATATCTTCTTCCCTAGTTAAGAGCTTCCAATTCCAATTCCCTAATTCCAGTGATATCGAATTGACTAATTAATGTAGTAGCTTGCAAATCTTATGACTTCATTGAAACAAAATAGAGGTGCAACAATTAACAAAGTTGACGAATTAAATGATCTTAAAGAAATGTCTCTATCTGTTCAACTACTAAGTGCGTACCAACGATGACTCCTAATCTCTAATTAGGTTAGGTCCTAATTCCATTTGAGGAAATGTGATTCGGGCAAGCTCTTAAGTTGTTGTACAACTCCAGAGAAAATTTCGGCAGCATCTCCTCATTGTTCTCTAGATACACATCTCGACAACAGGTCAAGAGGTGTGTGTATCAGGAGAATACTAGGGAGATTCTGCCGAAACCTTCTCTGGAGTTGCCCGAACCATATTTCCTTAAACTGTCCAAAACAACGTGGACAATTCGAGAGTGCTTGCTTATAAATATGCCATTTTAGCATATTTATAAACAAGCACCCTCAAATGAGAGACGTAGGTTATGCAACCTAAACTTAACATTCAACATACAACATACAACAGCAACAATAATTCCAGATTAACATGAGAGTACTACAAAGATAATTAATTAATGGATGTGTGCTTGTCAAATAAAGGGTGTGAAATCTGATAAGATACACACAATTCCAGTGCAACCTAAACTCTCTTTGCAACATATCGAAATTACCTAGAAAGGCACGTCACAATCGGTTCTCAGGTTAGAAGCGATTGTGATGTAGCACTGGGCACATCACAATCGATTCTCAACTCAGATCTGATTGTGATGTAAGCATGCACATACAATCGGTTCTAACCAAAGAACTAATTGTGATTATTATTAACACCCTCTCCTAAGTCATCTATCACAATCGATTTTTTCTAAAAACTTAAGAACTGACCCAGATGAATATATAGTGATGTACCATTCTGTAGTAGTGTATGCCACACAACTACATACTAAGTAACATGATAAACGATACCTCTTATTACTGAGAATTTATTTTAGTTAATCGATGAATTAATTTATTTGTAGCATTTTTTCAGGAAAAATCCCAACAATATTTCACAAAGGAACTCGACCCTCAAATCACAAGATAACAAGACCCAAATTCACATGCAAATTTTCTCCAAAACAATTTTAAAATTTAAAACTTCCATGAAAGAAAGATGGATACAAGGATATTTTCACAAAAGGAAAGATCAAGCGATCAAGGAATCATTTTCTAGTAAAGGCAGAAAGCTTAAACCCCTATAATTTTACTCATATACAAAAGCTTCAAAAACTTCCTTTAAACGCTGAAACTGATAAACACATGAAAAGGCTATAATTTTCTCCGCATAGCAACAAAACGATAACAAAAAAAACCAATCACCGATAATTGTATTAAGAACAATCAATAAAGACTTATCACTAAATCTATATGTTCTCCGACCGTTGACAACCTTTGGACTCATCGGGCTTGTTTCATGCTGTACCGAACCAAGCACAGCCTATGCTAGCATGCCGTGCCGTGCCACCGGTCGTGCCCGATCGTGAGGCCCGGCATAGCCCTGTCATTTGTACAGTGCCAATCCGGCCCATATACGTGCCGTGCCTACTGTGCCACGGACTGACAAAAAAAAATCGGCCCAATGCCTAGTTCTACATATGAGCCTGCAATCCAAGGTTCCAAATCTCGTCAAATTTCGGCGAAATTTCGCCGAAATTTCAGATTTTGGACCACCCCAAAATATAAACTACTGGCCGGATAAAAAAAAATTAATTTTTTTTGAAATTGGTACAGTAACCTGAAATTTCGTTTTTTCTCGGCGAAATTTCGCTGAAATTTTTTTTTGCCGGTTTTGAAACTTTTAAGGCCGGAGTTGACCGGATTTGGTCCAATAACCCTTAGGAAAGTTATCTCCTATGAAACTTTGTTGAAAAACCGAATTTTTGAGACATTTTAAAATTTTGGCAAAAAAACTGTTAGATTTTTATAAAATTGTACAAGCTTGATAATGAGTTGAAAATTTTATGGTACTATCTTTAGTATCTTAGTATCATACATACAAAATTTAAAAATAATTTAACTTAATTTGTTATCCTTAACAAATAAAAAACTGAATGAACATAATTGGGACAGTTACAATGTCAGAATTTTATAAATTTTCTTGTGTGTGATTATCATCTAAATTTTTCTTAGAGTTTAATAATTGCCTTAGTACCATTATATAAATGTTTCAAAAAATTCAATCTTTTTGTTTGGTCAATCAAATCTATGTAAGCATTGAACTTCGTTTGTTATATTATATTTCAAAAATAAAAAAGAAAAGAACATAAATGGTACTGTGCCTTGTAAGGATTTTATAAATTCACTGGGGTGTGATAATAATTCAAAATTTTTATGAGATATTAATAACTTCTTTATCACCCTTCTGTAAAATTTTAAAAAAATTTAAACTTTTTTTATCTGCTAAATCAAATCTATGTATTGATCATCAGGCTTTTATCATGACATAGCACTCTCTGAATTTTAAAACATTATTTGAGAATGATCATCATCTAAAAATTTTAAATCAACATTAATGTTACATAAGGACTATCCAAATTTGTTTTAAAAGGTTTTAACATTGTTTATATAATATTTCATTTTGTTCAAGTTTACTGGTAAGGCTTTTAACAGGATAGTAGTACTGTTTGAATTTTTAAAAATTCATAAAGTTTGATCATCATCTGGAAATTTTATGAGAGAATTATATATACATCATAACCATGTAAAAATATTTTCAAATGTTTATAACGTGGTTTGAACCATTTTGCATTCGGTTCAAAATTGCCGATCAGTGTTTTATCAGGACAGTAGCAATGTTTGAATTTTTAAAAATTCCACAGACTTCAGAATATTTTGAGATGTTTATGGAAATATCAGCTATGTGTCAGGACTCTCCAAAAGAAATTTTAAAAGTTTTCGACATCGTTTGACCCACTTTTTTCCTTTGCAAAAAGACCAAAATTTCAGGTATTTCGCCCGAAATATCGGTATTTTTCGGCGAATTTCGTTTTTTCTCGGTACAAAAAGAACCGGATTTGAATTTTGGTTTATGAATTTCGAATGAGATTTGTCCGAAATATCCGAATTTTGCCGAAATTTTGAATTGCGATCCTGGGCGGTATTTTATCCGAAAACGAAATTTGAATCCTTACTGCAAACTCTGAGCTGTTGTTCTTGAAAATTTTAACGGATCAATGACCATACCTGAGTCATTTTATCCATTCTAGTCCATTAATTGATGTACGTCCTTTTTCTTACTTTATGATCGTGCTAGATATCGTTTGATGGTACACTGTTCGGTCAGCTTCACTAGAAACTGAAATGTGTTAATTCGGCAAACAAATCTTGACGTACGTACGTGTCGTGTAACGACGTCGGTTGTTTCCCTTCTAGGAAGACGATGGATTCGACTATAGAATGTTGAGAAACCCTGAAAGCCCACCGAAGGCCCATGTGGTTCCTAATGCCGAAACCCTAGAGAGCGCTATAAAAGGAGGAGGGGGGGTCCCCCCCATGTACACAGAATTCATTAGCAATAAAGAATTTCCGCTTTCGCTCTCCTAAACACGTGTCTCTCTCTCTTACGTTCTCCACTTGGATCTGTTCGGGAACCCGGACTATTCGATAGCGAGTTCCTCAACACGTTATCGGCCGAGCTCTCACCGGAGATCAGTTGAAAAGGTGAGAAGAGGTAGAATTTGGAAATTGAATCTAGGCATGTTGTTTCTATGCATGCATCTAACCTACGCATCGGTATTGCGTTCGTCATGTGGCAAGCTACAACGACACGAAACAGCAATACACATGAAGCATATTTACATCGAGAAAAAAAAACAAGCGCCCGGCTTCGCGCTCGCGGCCTACGCCGTTGTTGCCTCGGTTCGCGTGCCACGACACGGTCACGAAGCCGCCGTCATTGCCTTAGTTCCCGCTCGCCGATTGGAAGCTCCGACTGTCGCGCGTCCGCTGAGACACGCTTCGGCCTCGGCTCGCGGCGCGCTGCGCTCGATCTCGGCATCACCACCTCGCCGTGAGCCGCCCGGCCGGTAGTCGCTGCCCAGCCGGCGGAGCGGCCTCGGCCTTGTCGCCGCCGCCGGGCGTCGTCCTTAGCCTCCTCGCCGCCCGCGACGGCTCGGCCCGGCTCGCGGCGGTCGGCTGGCCCGTCGCAACCCGCGGCCTCGGCCGTCGCGCCGCGACGCAGCGCCGCCACCGGTCTCGCAGCGCTGTCGCTGATAAGCCCACATCCACGCGACGCGCGCCGAAGCGCCGCGCTGCCTCGACCTCGATCCTCGTCCGTGCGCCTCGGCCTTAGTCGAGCCCGCGCACCCGATCTCGGTTCGCGTCGCGTCGCTCGATCCGCCCGGCTCGAAGCGGCGTGCGTCCGCCGTCGCCGCGTACCGGCACCGCCGGTGCAGCCCCACCGGCCGCGCCACGCAGACGGTCCCGGCCGGGCTCTGCCGGCCGCCCGCGCTGCCGCTGCCTCCACGGCTCGCAGCCACAGGAGCCCCGGCGATCGCCGCCGGCCCGGCCGAAGTTGTCGCACGCGTCCCGGCGCTTCGGCCGGCCGCTCGTCGCCGCCGCCGCCGGCCCTCGGCCGATGCGCCTCGGTCGGTGCCAGCGCCACGGCATCGACCGCCCGCCGCTCGGCCTGGCCGCCCGCCGTTCGCGCTCGGCTGCTCCGCCGCCCGGCCGTGCCCGCTCCGCCGCCGTCGCCTCGGCCGCACGGCTCGCCAGCCGTGCCCGGCGCCAGCGCGCGACCTCGATCGCCTGCTCGCTCGCGTGCGCCCAGCTCCAGCGCGCCGCCCCGCCTCCGGCCGCTCGAGCGCCGCCGCGCTCGGCCTCCGGCTCGCTTCGCGGCGTCGCCGCCCTCGGATTTCGGTGCTCGGCTCGGCCGAGCCTCGCCTCGCCCGCGTGTGCATCGCCCGCCGGGTCGCTGGCTGGGCCCTCCGCCTCATGGGGTTTTCGCAGCGCCTCCGCCTCGCCGGGTTTTCCGCCGCGCCTCCGCCTCGCCGGGACTCACCTATACCGTACCCGCAGCCGCCGCATCCCGGCCTCGCCTCCGCGCTGGCAAGCAGCCACCGCCTTTTTTCTTCTCAGCGCTTGAAGCAAGGAAGAGGAACGAGAAGGCAAAGAGGCAGCGCAAGACGCACGGCGCGAGGCGCAAGGCGGGGAGCGCGAGGCGATGGGGCGGCGCGGGCATGTGAATGGCGGCGCGGGCGTATGGGAACCCTAGCTGCCGAAGGATAAGTGGGCAGCAAAATGGGCCAAAGGCCCATAAGGCGGTTCAGTGAAAAGAAAAAAAAAAACAGAGAAGAAAAAGAAAAGAAAGGTGAAAGAAAAGAAGAAAAAGGAAAAAGAGAAAAAAAAATTGCAGAAAATTTTAAAAAATTGCCAGAAAATCAAGAAGATTTATTTGGCTCTGGTTTTAATTTTCTAGCTTTATTTCTCTGTTTTATGAATATTATTTATGAATTTGAAGTTATTGCTTTATTTTGTATATTGCAATGCATGGAAATTCAAGCTTAAATATTTTTTTGCTTATTGCAACCATTTTCTATTAAGATTACACGAAGTAATCTAATGTCGAATTTTTGAAGATATGCATCATGAATTGTGAATCGTGAGTTTGAAGAATCGCCCTGCACGTCGAACTACCTCACTTGGGCATCGGATGTGAAGATAGTTCTTGGGGCAAGAAGCTCCATGTTTGCGATTGGTCTAGGGTCCTCGCGGGGCCTTGAAACCTCTGTCAGTAGAGCGATCAAACCATGCCTTTGCCATTTAAATGCATGAATCGCATTTTCTTTTAGATTATGGTTGTTAGCATTTTCTTTGAATAATGAATAGTAAGCTCTAGAAGAGCATACTTCTTTCATGAATAAATCATAATTTATTCTTTATTCGATATTCTTCAATTTTGCAAGTAATATTTGGATTGTTTTGCCTCTATTTGATTAGAATTATATTTCTTTTATTTAGAAATCGTGTAGCGCCTAATGGAAGAGATATGCATTGTTGATAGTGGCACAACAAATACCATCTTAAGAGAGTCTAAGTATTTCGATCGATCACGAAGAACGCTTGGAAAGATTACTACGATCGCAGAAGCGACTCATATGTAATCGGCTCGGGAAGAGCCACTATTATATTGCCTATGGGTACAACTTTGGTAATTGAAGAAGCCCTTTTGTACCACTGAATCAACGCACTCTCTTAAGCTTTAAAGACATCCGCCAATGGTTTTCACGTAGAAACCAATGAAGAAAATGGCAAAGAATACTTGTGCATTGTGAAGCCGCGGTATGTGGAAAAATGGTATTAGAAAAATGTCCCTCATATGAATCAGGTTGTACTACACGAATATTCATGCACCCGAAGTGTATACTTCCTTGAAGACTGTTTTTAGAAGCTCTGAATTATTTTCTTTATGGCATGGTAGATTAGGTCATCCTGGTCTTAGAATGATGAGAAATATAGTGAACAACTCACAAGGTCATGGCATTAACGTTAAAAATTTCCCGAATCATGAAGATTTTGTGTGCCCTGCATGTGCCACCGGGAAATTAATAACTAGACCCTCTGTCATGAAAGTGCAAAGTGAAATCCCTGCATTCCTGGAACGCATCCAGGGGGATATTTGCGGTCCGATTCAGCCCCTGTCAGGGCCGTTTCGATACTTTATGGTGCTCATCGATGCTTCCTCGAAATGGTCGCATGTATGCTTGTTGTCAACAAGAAACCATGCTTTTGCAAAGCTGATCTCGCAGATCATAAGAATTAAGAACGCTTTCCCTGATCATCGCGTGAAGTCCATTAGAATGGACAATGCCGGAGAATTTACTTCAAAGGCGTTTGATGATTATTGCACAGCAACAGGGATAGCAGTTGAGCACTCCGTACCGCACGTTCATACGCAGAACGGACTAGCAGAAGCACTAATAAAGAGGATTAAGTTCATTGCCAGACCGCTTTTGCAGAGTTGTAACTTGCCCAACACTTGTTGGGGACACGCGATCTGCTCGCACGCAGCAGCTTTATCAATTTGGACCATCGGCCTACAACATCCATTCCCCATGCAACTTGTGCGGGATCATCCCAAGATCTCCCATCTTAGAAAATTTGGGTGTATGGTATATGTACCTATACCACCCCCTCAGCGGACTGCAATGGGCCCTCTCCGCAAGTCTGGGATATACGTTGGTTATGAGAGTGCATCCATAATCAGGTATTTAGAACCCATGATCGGAGATTTGCATACAACCTGTTCGTGATTGCATCTTTGACGAGGATCGTTTCCGTCATTAGGGGAGAAATCAACCTTTGGATGAAAAATGCCGGAAATCATATGGCATTCCACCGGGATCCCCGCATGACCCCGCACTAATGAAGCAAATCAAGAAGTCCAGAAGATAATTGATTTGCGAATTTAGCAAATGAACTTGCTGATCATTTTGTGATCCGAAGGCGTGGTTAAGTCGCATGTACCCGCAAGGAATGCACCAGAGAGGTGGAAATACCAAAGAAAATAGAAGGTATCCCTCAACCTGTTGAGGCCTCAAAGAAAAAGAACAGCAATCGGCTCCTCAAACCCAAAGTACCCGGAGGCGTGCGGAAAATCGGGCGAGAGGACTTACCACAACCAATCACGAAAATGCCCCAAGGAAAGAAGGGGCGAGTTGAGACACAGCTGGAAAGAAGCCAACAGAAAGGCAATTCCGGACTTGAATCTTCCATTGCGAGGAAGCGTAGGAAATAATGTGTGCGCACACATAGGCGATGAAAGCTAAAGGAACTTGCTCTGCGATAGGGAAAAGCGGCGAAGAGCAAGTAGAAGTGCATGAAGCACCCCATGAAGAAATGGCCATAAACTTTGTAATAACAGGAGAATCCTGAATAGAGCAACGACCAACGTTGATGCATACTTTGCAAAGAAGATTGCCTCGATCATTGATCATGATCCCGAGCTCGCATCTCGCAGAGTGCAAGAAAAGGCTAGATTGGGAAGAATGGAAAAAGGCAATCATCGCGAGTTAGTCTCTCGAACAAGAGAGAGGTGTTTGAGCCGTATGCCGCACACCTCCCCATATAAACCCCATAGGTCACAAATGGGTCTTTGTTCTAAGAGGAATGAAAACAACGGTTGTAAGGTACAAAGCAAGGCTTGTAGCTCAAGGTTTCACTCAACGTCCGGAGTTGATTATGAAGAAACCTATTCTCCGGTCATGGGAGGAATTACCTTTAGATATTTGATCTCAATGGCGATCAACTTGAAGTTGAGAATGAAGCGAATGGATGTTGTCACAAAGATACGTATGGAAACTTGGATTCGAGATATACATGAAAGTCTAGGAAGGAATTCCTATCCCAACCAAGATGGAGCAAATAGAAACCTGTACAGTGTGAAATTGGAGAAATCACTGTATGGACTGGGCTCAAGCAGTCAGGAAGAATGTGGTACAATCGCTTGAGTGACTTTCTCTGCAAGAAAGGCTACACAAACAGCGAAGATTGTCCATGTGTGTTTATCTGATCCCGAATGGATTCAGATAATCTCCGTCTATGTAGATGACTTGAACATCATTGGGACGGATGAAGAAATTGAAGAGGCATGCTCATACTTGAAGTCTGAGTTTGAAATGAAAGATTTGGGTAAAACCAAGTTTTGTTTAGGCTTGCAGCTTGAACATGTCCAAGGAGGAATCTTGGTACATCAATCAACCTACACACAGAAAGTGTTGGAAAGGTTTGGTTTTGAAAAGGCATATCCTCGCGAAGACTCCAATGGTGGGAAGGTCACTCCAAGCGCACCTAGACCCATACAGCACCTAGAGAAGAGGGGAGGAAGTCACGGGAGCGAAATTCCCATATCTGAGTGCAATTGGAGCGCTCATGTACCTTGCAAATAGCACTAGGCGGACATTGCGTTACTGTGAATTTGCTAGCTCGATCTGATCTGAGAACCCACCAAAAGGCATTGGAAAGGGATCAAGGACATCTTCCGCTACCTCCAAGGAAGCAAAGACCTTGATCCATTCTTGAAGAAATAATGAATTGAATTTGGTTGGCTATGCCGATCTTTGGGTATTTATCGGACCAGCATCTTGGCAAGTCCCAAAGCGGCTATGTTTTCCTATGTGGAGGAACGGCAATTTCTTGGAAGTCGTCTAAGCGGACTCTTGTCTCGGCGTCGACAAACCACTCGGAAATCATCGCTTTGTATGAAGCATCGCGTGAATGTGCATGGCTCGGAAGAATGGTTCACCACATCCGTAAGTCATGTGGCTTGAACATTGAGCAAACTCCCACGATAATTTATGAAGATAATGCACTTGTGTTGCCCAAGCACGGATGGGTTATGTGAAGAGCAATCTCACGAAGCATATCAACCCCAAGTTCTTCTATGCTCATGAATTGCATAAGATGAACGAGATCAAGATATTGCATACTAAGTCATGTGAAAATCTTGCAGATTTGTTCACTAAATCACTCCCAAAGATCTACCTTTGAAAGGTGCGTGAAAGGAATTGGGATGATGAGACTTAGAAGTGCAGATTTCGGGGAGATATTTCACATACTCCCACATGAATCTCGAAGATGAATTATGAATACCCAACATGAATCCAGAAGATTAGCAATTGAAGTTGGGAGAATTGTACTCTTTTTCCTTAGCAAGTTTTTCATGAAGTTTTCTTGCGTAAGGTTTTAACGAGGCAATTCGAGCAACATAGTAGCGTATGCTATGTACTCTTTCTCCAAGTATTTTTCCCACTTGGGTTTTTACGGAGTTTTAATGAGGCATATGCATCTCGCAACAAAGGGCCCAAGGGGGAGTGTTGAGAAACCACGAAAGCCCACCAAGGCCCATGTGGTCCCTAATGCCAAAACCCTAGAGAGCGCTATAAAGGAGGAGGGGGTCCCCATGTACACAGAAATTCATTAGCAATAAAGAATTTCCGCTTTCGCTCTCCTAAACACGTGTCTCTCTCTCTTTCTGTTCTCCACTTCAGATCTGTTCGGGAACCCCGGACTATTCGATAGCGAGGTTCCTCAACATAGAATACTACCTTCTATGTTTTGGATATAGATACGATCTTTAAAACTTAGTTTTATTACTATTTTTATTATAATACATTTATACAACCCAATAATATTATGAAATTTTTTTGAGACAAATCTACACATATGATTTTCATATATCCAAATTAAATATTTAAAAATTGAAGGACCATGTATAGGTCCATCCATGTTTGTGATGAGTATTTGACTTTATTTGAGCAAGGTGTGCTCAAGTTTGAGTTTGATTTGGATTGTTTTTCGAGCTAGAGCAATTTGAGTTACTGGTTGGAGACGGTCGTCCGACCCAGAGTGGTCGGGTCGTCCGACCAGTGGTCGGGCTTTGGCTGGTTGGAGACCACCGTCCGACCCAGTGGTGTCGGGTCGTCCGACCCGAGATGTCGGGTCGTCCAGGCTGAGTGGTCGGGGCTTTGGTGGTTGGAGACCGTCGTCCTACCCAGTGGTCGGGTCGTCCAGGCACGAGAGGTCTGGGCTTTGGCTGGTCGGAGACCAGTCGTCCGACCCCGAGTGGTCAGGTCTTTGGTTGGTCGGAGACCAGTTGTCCGACCCAGAGAGGTCTGGGCTGTGGCTGGTCGGAGACCAGTCGTCCGACCCCGAGTGGTTGGGTCGTCCGACCTTGAGTGGTCGGGATGGAGACCAGTGGTCAGACCATGGTTGGTCGGGATGGAGACCAGTGGTCAGACCACGTGTGGTCGGGGTTATGCTGGTCAGCGTAGTGTATATCTTTCTGTTGAGATGGATATGTGTTGTTGGACCTTGCTATGTGATGTGGTTTCCTTGTCTATGATGGTTGCAGGACTTTGGAGCTAGGTCATGGTGAGGCGAAGGGGATCAGGACTAGGCTGGGAGAGCTGAGGTCCAGATGATCAAGGTGTCGCCAAAGATGGTGAGGCCGGGAGTAGCCGCAAGCCGAGAAGACAAAGGAATGGATGAGATGCTAACTTGGAGCCGCTCGATCTAGGAGGACCGTTGGATCGCGGTCGGGAAGATAGAGTAGTGGTCAAGTTAGTGTGAGTTGAAAAGCATGCAAAATCCGTTGTGTTGTTGGGTTTGGGTGAGCCCATGCATAGCTTTGTGAGTGGGTAAAATCTCAGCCCTTGATGGAGTGCTCTAGGGTTTAGAGGCTCATCCAAGGGTGGTAGGTGTTCAAGCACGCTATGAATAGACAGGGAGAGGGTGTCTCCTTGGGGGTGAGCAGGTGAGGAAAGTGTCGTGAGTAGTTGAGAGTTGTTGAGAGTAGCGATGTAAGGATCAAATCCTGGCTCTTGGATGTTGGCTTAGGATTGAAGCAGGACATCCAAAGGTGGGAATTGATCAGTCACTATAAATAGAGGGTAGGGCAGCCTCCCTCTTTGAATGTTCCGAGGTTTTTGCTTTGCTCATTTGAGCTTTGCCCACTTTGTTGTGAGGCTTTGTAAACCTCCTTCCGAAATGAAATGTTCTTCATTTATATTCTTGTTTCATTTCTCTTACGTATTTACATTACGCACTTGAATTACATTATATAAATTCGCATTTACCTTCTTGCGATTTACTTTACGTAATTTGGATTTGCCTCATCTCCTTCTACATGCTATTGAGTCTTTGTTGAAATTCATGATTGATGAACTCTTCTCTGGATTCGGTGCTTTCAATCTTTTAGGCAATCCTTACGTTCTTGTTGCAAGTTGTAAATCGTGTGTTCTTAAAGTGCGTAAGCGTGTGACTTGCGATTATTTAGTCTTGATTGGCTTACGGTTCTTGTTGCCAAGGATGAAAGATTGCTAGATGAATCTCCTATAGATCATATCCCAATCATCTAGGCAATCTACAACCTCTTCTATTGATTTTCAAGAAACCAATTTACGTGCCTAGTTTTGGATGGTGTTTCTATTTGTTTGAAGGGTTGTTTCTTCGTGTACTTACTTGCTGTGATTTGTGGAGAGTCATCCAAGGATATTCGACTATCAACTCCCACCGCAAGTTCTGAGTGAAGTCTGTGTTCGTGACTCTGTTTTTGGTGTTGCATTTGTTAAAGCTGAAAAGGACGGAACCTTGGTATTAATTCCTTCGATTGTTGATTGAAATAGGTTCTGACATCCTTTGGGAGGTGCACACAATTTTCACTGTTTTTGGACCAGTAGATCAAAAGTTACATCGATTTACATTTTTGAGATCGTCTTGATTTTCTATTCACCCAGTCTTGTTCATCCGACCTCAGAGGTCGAGTCTTTATTCATCTGCGTAACACCTTAATTTTGCTCTAACTTAAATTTTGGAGTATTTTTATTTTTGTGAATTTTTTTGGGAATTTATTTGGATTTATTCAAATAGGGCTTTTCTTGAAAACAATTGAATAATGGAAAATTTTTTGCAAAGTTTTATTGCAAATATTTTAATTGAGTTCCAAATATCTCAAAGTAATTTCTGGAATTTTCTAGAATTTTTCTGCTATTTTAAAAGCTCCAAATGATTTAATTGAATTTCTAGAATTATGTTAAATGTGAAATGATTTTAAAATCGGTTGAGCGATAATGGGCCGAGCCCATTCTTGTGCGTCTGCAACCCGCCCGCCGAAACCCTAGCGCCGCCCGCCCAAGCCGTCCGATCCGGATCGCACGCTGTCCGTGTGCCACGTCGCCCGTCGGCGCGAGCCTTCGGATCATCGCCGCCTGAACGCATGCGAGATCGCGCCCGTCACCGTCCCGCGAGATCGCCGGAGAGGCGTGGGCTTTGATGGCCGTGATTTCGCCGGCGATTTAGCGCGCGTCGAGGCGATCCTTAAGTCCCGTTGAAGTCGTCGTGCGAGGCCTTGCGCGCGCGTCTTTGACTCCTCGCCGCGCCGCCGAGACCCTCTCTAGCGCTGGCGAGCTCGCCGTAGTTGCGTCTTTGTGCGCGCGCGGTTTTTCGTCGTTTTCTTCGCGCCGGTTTCTCTCCGCCGTCGTCAAGGTCACCGGAGTAATCCTTCCGCCAAGCCGCGTCGAGCGAGCCACTTCATCACGCGGAGAAGCCCGTGGCGCCGTGGGCTGCGTCATCTTCCTCAACTCCGTGACCTTTTCTTCTGCGCGCCGTCGCCTTCACCGAAGCCGTCGTCGTCAGATCTTCATCGCGCGCTTACGGTTCGTCCACGTCTCTTGTCTTTGTGTTCTTCTAGAGTAGATCTGCATGCAGTTAGATCTGGTTTGAGCGGTAGAGATTAGATCTAGATTCTGCGGCTAGATTTAATGCGAACCCTTGGATCTTTTTGGACGGCGTAGGATTGAGCCACGTCGCGCCTTGAGCGATAAACCGCTCGGTACCGTGGGCGTTAGATTAGATCTAAGCGGTAGAGATTGCATCTGGTTTTGCCCTAAGGATCCGCGCCGTTCAGATTTGAGCGTCGGGCGGAGATGGCACCCGTACCCTCGCCAAATCGCGTCTTGACGCGTGGGCGTTTGACCGGCGGAGACCGGATCCGGTAGTCGATTTGGGTGCCGTCGCGATTGCGCCGCGTGTCGTCGAATGAACCGAGGCGTCGCGATGACGGCGCGGTCTTTGGCTGTTGGATCTGGCGCCGCTGGATGTCGCGACAGCGTGGGCGTGGGCCGAGGCGTCGCCGCGTTGGATGCGTGGTGATCATTGGATGCGCGACGCGTGTCGCCGCGCATCTCGGGCGCCGCGGTGCGCGTGAGGAGATCGGCCGTTGATTCAGCGAGCGGCTCGGATCTTGCCGCGTTCTTTGCATCGCTACAGTGAACCGAGTCCACGGTAGACCGAGCCGAGCCGTGAACCCAGTTCATAGACGAGCGGCGTGGCGGCCTGCAGGCGTGCCGCGTGTCGTCTTGGCGTCATCGGACGTCATAAATATATTATATATAAAAATATTTTGGCGAAATTCTTTTATGTGCTGACGTCATCATGATGCAATGCGACGTCATAAATGCGAATTTTTCAAGATAAAAATAATTGGGAAAAATCGGATTTCTTAATTTCAGTATTTTCAGATTTTATTCAAATTTCAAATGACTATAACTTTTGCATTTTAACTCGGATTTGGGTGATTCAAATTTCTAAAAATTCATAAAATTATGATCTGTTTAATGATGAATTTTATTTGAATTTTGAGGCCATTTAGTCCTCTGTATTAGATTTTTATTATATATTTTGTTTGTTCAGCGTGACGCAAATTTGCCGGAAAGTTTCGAGGAAGAATTCGTCGCTCAAGACCAAGCTTCGGAACACGACCAGCAACTCTTTGAAGGCAAGTGATGCTTTGATCATTTTGATCCCAGGTTTTTAAAATGTAGTTTATGCTTTGAATCTATGCATGCTTATTTATTTAAAATAAATTTAAATTGATTTGGGATAATGTAGTTAATCAACCCATTTTGTTATGCCACCTTGAATTATTAATTGTATGCCTAAATCATTGTCACCCTAAGTTTGATTATATTAGTTGGATGCTAATATTGTGCCAACACGGAGGCTAGGCCGTGAGTAGATGCTTAGCCTTGCATCGAGTCATGAATGATCTTTCAGAAAAATGCTACAAAATTGACTAATGGAATATTGAATGTATTTTGAAAAGTGGTGTGATGATGCCACATGATGAGATTGAGGTACAGTGACCTGTGTGGTTCCGTACCGATGTTGAGTTATTGCTGGCATGTGTTGCACGATAATCAACTGGGTGGGAAATGATTTAGGCCGGGGCAAGTGGCAGAGGTTGTGTGCTGGTGGGCTGTGTGTGGCGATGGGTTGATGAGTGTTGTGAGTCCTGTGCCATTTGTTGAGTGTTGGAAGTCTTGCCTTGGTCGATTAAGGACTTCACCTTGCAAGCCTTTGATCTGAGTCACCGTACAACCACATGTCTGATATGGGACAGACCTAGTTGACTAGGGTTCTGATATCTTTCCTCTGATACCTCGGGGTGACAGTACACAGGGGTGTATCTGTATGGGGGAGCGTACCTGTGCTACGGCTTGGTACCCATCCAACGGTGGTTGGCCGGTCCTATACTTCGGCTCTGTGTGAGAGGAAGTGATAGTGAAGGCAATCTGGGAGAGGTTCTTTGGTTAAGGTAGAGGTTCGAAAAGCTTTGTTGCGGACAATCACTGCGTGGTGGCGGTCAGATCTTGTGGGTAAAGTGTACAACCTCTGCAGTGTCAAAACTATTCGAATAGCCGTGCTCACGGTATTGAGCATTGCTCGGGATTACAAATCAAGGGTAGATTTTCTTAAACAAAACGTGGAAGGGTGGTGTGTGTGCCAAGTGTTAAAATGAACTATTAAGGTGTGTGCGAGAATATTCGATGAAAAATCATTTGAAGAAATTAGTATTACTTATATCTATTCCATTGCTTTAAATTAAATAAGGTCTTGGTTTAAAAATCTTGTTGATGCAAAAGAACCATTTAAGCCCAACCTTTGGAATAAGCTTTGCATATAGTAATAGCGTTGCATCCTGTGCATTACTTGTTGAGTGCCTTGTGTACTCATCCCACCTTGCTTATCAACCCCAACATCGGTGGAGGAGATTACACCGTTTGGGAGGAGGAGTACATTGAGGACCCGAGCAACTAGGGGCAAGCCCGGTCGGTTGCTGTGGCAAGATGAAGGCTTCCACGAGCTTGTTTATGTTCATTGCTATTTCTTTTCTCTGAATAATGTAAGCCCTGTGTGGCTTTCTTATCTGTAAGGAGACCATAAGGTCGCACAACTTCGGTTTATATACATGTTTGCACTAATTATTCTTATATCTTCGTGAATGTCCGTGATGTGCAACCTGTATGATTGTGTGTGCTAAGCGTGATCTGGGTAGCGCATGAATACACGAGGGTCCGATCTGCGAGTTCGGGTCCCGACAATCTGTCGAAGTACTTGTTCACCCGAACACTATTCACCCAAGTACTGTTCATCCGAGCACTTCAGGTCGGGAGTACTGTTCATCCGAGCACTTCAGGTCGGGAGTACTGTTCATCCGACCTCTGTAGGTCGGGGTCTTTGCTCATCAGACTGCAATACCCGACCAGTCGCTTTCTTTTTGGTCTTTTGGTGGTTTGAATTTTAGGGGGAGGGTTTATTCGAAAATTTTATTTGGCTCCTATTCACCCCCCCTCTAGTCGCCTTTTTCGATCTTTCAATTGGTATCAGAGCTGGTTCTGCTCTTTCTAGATCTTGACCGGTCTCAAGAGCCATGGCGATGGACAAGTATTCCACCAAGCCTCCTATTTTCTCTGGAGTTGATTTTCCTTTTTGGAAATCTCGGATGGAGTCTTACATCACTGCCCAGGGTTTCCTGATATGGCAGAAGGTGAAGCTCCCGTTTGAGGTTCCTGCCGATGAGAACGTCACGGCCGGCAATATGGCTGATGTTGAGGCAAATGCTAAGGCAAGGAACATCCTCATACAGGGCCTTAGTCGCAGTGAGTACGATAGGATTTCTCACCTTCGTTCTGCTCATGAGATTTGGGTGACCCTCGATGCTTACCATGAGGGCACTACCCAAATCAAGACGGTTCGACAGGACCAATTCAAGCGTGAGTTCAACAAGTTTGAACAACACGCTGTGAGAGTCTTGACGAGTGCTTTGGTCGGTTTACGAAGATTTTGAGCAACCTCCGAGCGATCGGTTGCATATACCCGACTTCGGATAATGCTCGACATTTCTTGACCGCGCTCGATCTTCGTGTTTGGGAGATGAAGGTGACCACCATCAAGGACACCACCGACATCGACCTTGACTCTTGACGGGCTTTATTCTCGCCTCAAGACTCATGAGATCGGCGTCGTCTCGCGGAAGACGAAATCTCGATCGATGGCTTTGGTCACCGATCCCATTGGATCCTCTCTTTCGAATTCTTCTGTTGGTTTCTCTCTCCGCCCTTTGCGAGCTAGCGATGACCAAGCTGGAAAAATTTCCAGAAAATGAGCTTGCTCTTCTTGCTCGTAAATTTTCATATGCATACAAGAGAGTGAGAGAGAGGAAGAGAGGTGGGATGATCACCTGTTTCGAGTGTGGTGGCCCCAACCACATTCGAGCAAACTGTCCCAAGCTGGAGAAGGGCAAAAACGAACAAGGCGGTTCGGGCAAGAACGACCACACCGACATGAACTGCAACAAGAAGGCCCCAGCTCATGAGCCAGCGAAGAAGAAGTACCGCAACTTTGCCAAGAATAAGAAGCTCTTTCACCGGGTCCTCGCCGCACTGGACGACATCGAGCTCTCTGACACGGAGAACTAGAGTGATGCAAGCGAGGACGATCCGCAAGAGAAGGTGAAGGGCAAAGATGACTTCTCCAGCATGTGCTTCATGGCAGGCGCCATTGAAGTAAGCGACTCCGAGCTGTACAGCGACACGGATGAGGTACCCACCTACGACGAGTTAAATGTCGCTTTGTAAATTAGGCAAGTTTCATGCTAAGGCTAGGTCGAGGTGTTACGAGTTAGAAAAGGAAGTAGGTACCTTGACTCGGAGTTAGCTTCACTTAGATCTTCTCCCTCCCGAGTCACTGATGATTGTACTTTGTGTGATGCTTTGCTTGTGGAGTTAGAGAACCTAAGGACTATGCATGATAGTGTGTTGTCTGAACTAGATAGTCTTAGGTTGAAGAATGCTAGCAATAAATCTGTTGATACTCATTCTGTAGATGCTAGTTTTCTTCATGCTCACTCTACTCCTTCTTGTGCTAATTGCCCTAAATTGCTTGCCGAAATTGATGCCATGAGCGATCACCTTAGGGAGCTTTCTTCTAGAAATGATGAACTTGAAATGCATGCTTCTAAGGAACCAGTCAGCTCATGTGAGGGCTGTAGGCAACTAAAACTTGACAATGAATCCTTAAATGTCAAGTGTGCTAAACTTGGTAAGGACTTACTAGATAAGTCACAAGAAAGTTGCTTGCGATGTTCTGTGATTGAGGGGGACTTGGATAAAATCCATGTCGAGCTTAGGAAGAAATTAGAAGACCAAGCCCATAGATTTAGAAATGCGTCTTGTGTTTCTTGTGAGGCCCTCAAGATTGAGGCAGCCGTGCTGAGGGAGGAAAATGCACGTGTTGAGAGAGCTCATCTTTCTGGTTCTTCTTCTTCTTCTTCCCCCTGCTTTTCTTGTGCCTCTTTCTTTCGAGATTGCCAGTATCTTATGAGCACTCTAGAGAAGTTTGTTGGAGGCAAGAAGAAGCTCAATCTTATTCTAGACCAATCCAAGATTAGTAGATTCAATCAAGGTCTAGGATTTGATCCCTTGGAGCACGCTCGGGCGCATCCTCCTACCATTGTCTTGCGGCTCCAAGAGTGGTGAGATTGTGGTAGCTCCCAGTGAGCACCACCAAGTTTAGGTCTCACTGGGGTTGTCCATAGGACTTGACTGTAAAGGGTGTTACTCTGTAGCTTCTGTCTCTAGCAAGGCGGTACACATGCACCTTCTGTAAGAAGGATGGTCACCTAGTAGATTTCTGCTTCAGGCACGCCAAGATCACTCGGCGTGAGCGAGTTGCTGCTCTTAGGGGTATTCAGGGTCATCCCCAGACTTTGAGTGCTCCTAAGGCACACACTGCTTCTAGATAGGTTAGAGAGTCGCCTGTTTTTGGGCAGCGTTCAGGACTCGGTTTTCATGCTGGTTCTTCGAGTTTTAGTCTTGGAGCTGTTCGTAGTCAGTCTTTCCGCCGTCCTTTTGATATTCCTCATTTTTCCCATCGAGGTAGATATCAGCGGCGTGAGGTGTTTTCTGGTAGGAGATTTAGGAAGCCTCACTGGGGTGGCTCGACTTTTGCACCACGGCATGCCAACCTAGTTTCAGCTCCTAGATCATCTACTAGAGTTGCTACTGATCTTGTTAGAGTTAAACATCAGAGAGACACTCGAGTCCAGTCTTCTTCTGTGGCTGGTACTCTGAGGCGTCGTGTGGTTCAGTATTGGGTTCCCAAGTCTTCACTCTATCCCAGTACTGAGTCATCTCTCTCTCTTGTGTCTTGATCAGGTTCGTCGGATGGGGAAGGGAGATGTTTGGATTGTCGACTCCGGTTGTTCTCGTCATATGACCGGAGATTCTTGATGGTTCTCTTCCCTAGTCCGAGCCCCCGGTGATGAGTTGATCACTTTCGGGGATGCTTCTTCAGGTAGAGTCATAGCTAAAGGTACCATCTACATTAACCAAAATTTCATTCTTAAAGATGTTGCCTTAGTAAGTAAGCTGCAATTCAATCTGCTCTCTGTTTCTCAGCTTATTGATGACTCTTTCGAGGTAAGCTTCAAGAGTAATGCCTGTAGAATCCTTGATTCATCAGGAGGGTTAGTTTGCGGGATTTCTAGATTTGGGAGAGTCTTTCGTGCTGATTTTTCTGCTTCTTCTGGAAACTCTCTTCGATGTTTGATTGCTTCTGAGTCCTGTGATCTCTCCTTCTGGCATAGGAGACTTGGTCACATTGATTTTGATCATTTGACTCGAGTTAGCAGCCACGATCTCATTCGGTGTTTGCCCAAACTCAGGATGGTCAAAGACTTAGTTTGCTCTCCTTGCCGACATGACAAGATGGTTCTTGCTTCTCATCCTCCCGTGGCCTGTATTGATGGTCGATGCACCATGACAGCTTTTACATATGGACACTTTGTTGGTCCAAATAGAGTGCGATCGGCAGGAGGGAAGTGGTATGTTCTTGTCATCGTTGATGATTTTCTAGATTCTCTTGGGTATTCTTCATGGCCTCGAAGGATGAGACTTTTTCTCACTTGAGGGTTTGGTCAATGAGGTTGTCTATTGAGCTCCCGGGTGCATTACGAGCTATCTGCAGTGATAATGGCACTGAGTTCAAGAATTCCTACTTTGAGAGTTTTTGTGTGGAGTCCGGTTTAGAGCATCAGTTCTCTTCTCCCTCGCCCCTCAAAGAGAATGGCATAGTGGAAAGGAAGAACAGGACCACAGGTTGAGATGGCCAGACGATGCTAGATGAGTCAAGATACTCTAGGAAGTTTTGGGTGAGGCTATAGCTACTTGCTTGCCATGTTTCTAATCGCGTGTTTTTGAGAGCACATTTGCATCGCACTTCTTATGAGTTGAGGTATGGGCGAAAGCCCGTGTGTCTCATTTTCGTGTTTTCGGTTGCAAGTGTTTTATCTTGAAGTCCGTAACCTAGATAAGTTTGAGTCTCGCTCTTGATGGTATCTTTCTAGGTTACTCGTCTTCTTCTCGTAGCTATAGGGTGCAGGTGTTGATGCACATAGGATCATAGAGACCTGTGATGTGACCTTTGATGAGGCTAGCCCAGGAGCTAGACCTGATGTTTCAGGCTCTTCTTATCCCTCTGAGACCATCTTTGAATAAGATAAGGATGATGGAGATGATGGTGTTCCACCGGATCCAGTCCCCTTGAAGGACCATGTGGAGGTCCATCCATGTTTGTGATGAGTATTTGACTTTATTTGAGCAAGGTGTGCTCAAGTTTGAGTTTGATTTGGATTGATTTTCAAAATGAAGCAATTTGAGTTGTCTCTGCCGAGAGTGGCGATCGGTCGTATGGGCGCGGTAGTGATGAGTTGGATGGTTTATTGCACATCTTTGTGGGCATTGCTATGTGAGGAGTTTCCTTGTCTTTGATGGTTGCGGGACGACGGTGCTAGGTCATGGTGAGGCGAAGGATGACCGGGACTAGGCGAGGCGTCGGAGGTCCGAGACGGTTGGGAGATCGCGGAAGATGATCGGAGGCGGAGTCCGGGCAAGTCAAGAAGACAAGGAAAGGAGATGATGCTAGCTAGATGCGCGTGGATCAATGAGGACCGTCGGATTGAGGTCTAGTTGATAGGTTAGCGGGTCTAGGTAGTATGCTTTGAAAACTGCAAGAAAACCCGGTATGTGTGTGGGTTTTGGGTTAGCCCTTGCATGGCTGTGTGTGTGGGTTAATCCTAGCCCTTAGATGAGTGCTCTAGGGTTGAGGACTCATCCAAGGGTGGTAGGTGGCCCAAGAGTAGTATAAATAGGGGTGGAGGGTAGCCTCCTTCCTTGAAGGTGTTGAGGTTTTGATGCTCATTTGAGCTTTGCCCACATGAATGTGAGGCTTTGTAACCTCCCTTCCAGAAATGAAAGTTTTATTCATCCACCTCTGAATTTATTTTATGCATTTACATTATGTCTTTACTTTACGCAATTTAAATTCAGCATTTACTTTCCATAATTACATTCCCGCAATTTACTTTCAAGTAATTTGGATTTGCCTCCCCTCCTTCTAAATGCTGCTGTTCTTGGATGTTTTTGAGTGTGTTCATATGGTTTTACATCTCTTTTGCACTCTTGGATTGAGTAGAGAACATCTTTTCTTTCAAGTTCCAACTTTGTTCTGAACTTGTTCTTGGCGCAGCAGTCAGTGTTTGATTTTTGTAAAAATCTAGAAAAATCCTTTTTGAGTGATTCTTGTTGGAGGAGGTGCGGGACTCTGATATCCTCTTGAAGAAAAATTTTGGAGTTCACTTGTTGCACCGTTTGGGCGCCATGAGGTGAAAACCGAGCCCTAAACGTTCTGCTCGAAGTTCTTGACCAGACTGTGTTCTTCGATTTTTCGTGTTTTTTCTGTAAGGCTTTTTGAGGAGAAATTTGGTGGAGTTCTTCATGACTCTAATTCTCACAGGGAGAAAAAGTCTCACAATTTTGTGAGCTACAGAAACCTACCAACCTCCTGTGCAAATTGAGGACAAGTTCTGGAAATCCTGCTTTTGCTTTTCTGAAAGTGACTTTTGTGATTTGAATTGATGTCCTTTCTAAAAGCAAGAGTTTGAATTGATTCCTCTTTATCTTGGACACTAGACAACCAGGATTGTGACTCAAAAATCCCCACATATTTTATGGTACTTATCCATGCAAGATTGGGGTACACATAGTTGTCTAGTTTTTCGGGTTTTTCACAATTCCTTTTGAGCGATCTTGTCGAGGTTTTTGTTGGAGTATTTTGGAGGAATTTTTTTTTTGCGACCATTCACCCCCCCTCTGTTCGCCATCTCGGTCCTTCAATTGGTATCAGAGCCGGTTCTGCTCTTTCTAGATCTTGACCGGTCTCAAGAGCCATGGCGACGGACAAATATTCCACCAAGCCTCCCATCTTTAATGGAGTTGATTTTCCTTTTGGAAATCCGGATGGAGTCATACATCATTGCCGGGGCTACGATATGGCGTAAGGTGAAACTCCGTATGAGGTTCCTGGCGATGAAAATGTCACGGCCATCAATATGGTTGGCGTTGAGGCGAATGCTAAGGCAAGGAACATTCTCATACGAGGTCTTAGCCGCGATGAGTATGATAGGATTTCTCACCTTCGCTCCGCTCACGAGATTTGGGTAACCCTCGATGCTTACCATGAGGGCTCTACTCAAATCAAGGCGTGAGGCAGACCAGTTCAAGCCGAGTACAACAAGTTTGATCAACGCTACCGTGAGAGTCTCGACGAGTGTTTTGGTCGGTTTACAAAGATTTTGGCGACCTCGGCGCTTGGTTGCATATACCCGACTCGGACAATGCTCGGCATTTCTTGACCGCACTCGACCTTCGGGTTTGGGAGATGAAGGTGACCACCATCAAGGACACCACCGACTTATCGACTCGACTCTTGGCGGGCTTTATTCCCGCCTCAAGACTCATGAGATCGATGTCGTCTCTCGGAAGACGAAATCTCGATCGATGGCTTTGGTCACCGATCCCATTGGATCTTCTTCTTCCGATCCTTCTATTGGTTTCTCTCTTTCGCCCTTTGCGAGCTAGCGATGACCAAGCTGGAAAAATTTCCAAAAATGAGCTTGCTCTTCTCGCCGCAAGTTTTCTCATGCATACAAGAGGGTGAGAGAGAGGAAGAGAGGTGGCATGATCACCGCTTGAGTGTGGTGGCCCCAACCACATTCGAGAACTATCCCAAGCCGGAGAAGGGCAAGAACGGCGTTGGCGGTTCGGGCAAAACGACTACACCGACAAGAACCGCAACAAGAAGCCTCCGGTTCGTGAATCGGCGCCGCGAGAAGAAGTACCGCAACTTCTCCAAGAACAAGAAGCTCTTCCACCGCGTCCTCGCCGCGCAGCGACATCAACCTCTCCGACACGGAGACATGGAGCGACGAGGCGAGGATGATCCGCAAGAGAAGAAAGGCGGCGACTTCTCGGCATGTGCTTCATGGCCGACACCAACGACATCGGCGACTCCGAGCTCTACAAATGACTGGGACGAGGTACCCTCCTATGACCAGCTCAGCGAAGCTTTCGCAAATTAGGAAAATTTCATGCTAGAGCTAGAGCTAGGTGTGCAGAGCTTGAGAAGGAAGTAGGTACCTTGACTCGGGAGTTAGCTTCACTTAGATCTTCTCCTCCCGAGTCACCGATGATTGCTCTTTGTGTGATGCTATTCTTGTGGAGTTGGAGAACCTAAGGACCATACATGATAGTGTGCTTGTTGAACTTGATGGTCTTAGGTTGAAGAATGCTAGCACTAGTTCTCGTTGATGCTATTCTGTTGAGGCTAGTTTTCTTCATGCTCACTCCACTCCATCATGCTCTAATTGCCCTAAATTGCTTGCGAAATTGATGCCATGGCGAACACCTTAGGAAGCTTTACGCTAGAAACAATGAACTTGAATCACATGCTTCTAAGGACCCGGTCGGCTCATGTGAGGGTCAAGCAATTAAAACTTGACAATGAAACCACGAATGTCAAGTGTGCTAAACTTGCTAAGGACTTACTAGATAAGTCACAAAAATATTGCTTATGCGATGTCTTGAGATTGTGGGGACTTGGATAAAATCCATGTCGAGCTTAGGAAGAAATTAGAAGACCAAGCCCATAGAATTAGAGATGCTCCTTGCGTTTCTTGTGAGGCCCTCAAGATTGAGGCAGCCGTCTTTGAGGAGAAAAATGCACGTCTTTGAGAGAGCTCATCTTTACGGTTCTTCTTTCTCTCCTTCCCCTGTTCTTCTTGTGCTTCTTTCTTCCGAGATTGCCAGATCTTATGAGCACTCTCGAGAAGTTTGTTGGAGGCAAGAAGAAGCTCAATCTTATTCTAGACCAATCCAAGATTAGTAGATTCAATCAAGGTCTAGGATTTGATCCCTTGGAGCACGCTCGGCGCATCCTCCCACCATTGTCTTGCGGCTCCAAGAGTGGTGAGATTGTGGTAGCTCCCAGTGAGTACCACCGTGTTTAGGTCTCTGGGGTTGTCCATAGGACTTCCGACCGTAAGGGTGTTACTCTATTGCTTCCTCTAGCAAGGCGAAGTACACATGCACCTTCCGTAAGAAGGATGGTCACCTAGTAGATTTACGCTCAGCGCGCCAAGATCACTCGGCGTGGCGTGTTGCTGCTCTTAGGGGTATTGTGGTCATCCCGGACTTTGAGTGCTCCTAAGACACACTGCTTCTAGACAGTTAGAGAGTCGCTTTGTTTTTGGGCGTCCCGGACTTGGTTTTCATGCTAGTTCTTGAGTTTTAGTCCCGGAGCTGTTCAGTAGTCGGGCTTTCCGCCGTCCTCTTGATATTCCTCGTTTTCCCATCGAGGTAGATATCGGTGGCGTGAGGTGTTTTCGGTAGGAGATCCAGCAGCCTTCTATCGGGATGGTCGGCTTTTGCACCACGGCGTGCCAACCAGCTTTGACTCCTAGATTATCTACGAGTTGCTCTGATCGTGTGAGAGTTGAGCGTCAGAGAGACACTCGAGTCGATCTTCTTCGGTGGTACTACGAGGTGTCGTATGGTTCATATTGGGTTCCTAAGTCTTCACTCTATCCCATCTTGAGTCATCTTTCTCTCTTGTGTCTTGATCGGGTTAAATCGGATGGGGAAGGGCGATGTTTGGATTGTTGACTCGGTTGTTCTCGTCATATGACCGGAGATTCTCGTTGGTTCTCTTCCTAGTCCGAGCCCCGTGATGAGTTAATCACTTTTGGGGATGCATCTTCGTAGAGTCATTGCTAAAGGTACCATCTGCATTAACCAAAATTTCATTCTTAAAGATGTTGCCTTAGTAAGTAAGTCGCAATACAATCTGCTCTCTGTTTCTCGACTTATCGATGACTCTTTCGAGGTAAGCTTCAAGAGTAATGCCTGTAGAATCCTTGATTCATCGGAGGGTTAGTTCTTGGGATTTCTAGATTTGGGAGAGTCTTTCGTGCTGATTTTTCCGCTTCTTCGGAGACTCTCTTGATGTTTGATTGCTTCGAGTCCCGTGATCTCTCCTTCGGCATAGGAGACTTGGTCACATTGGTTTTGATCATTTGACCGAGTTAGCGACCACGATCTCATTCGGGTTTGCCCAAACTCAAGATGGTCAAAGACTTAGTTTGCTCTCCTTGCCGACATGGCAAGATGGTTCTCGCTTCTCATCCTCCACCACCAAAGTGATGACTGATGCACCAGACAGCTTTTACATATGGACCTTTGTTGGTCGGCTAGAGTGCGATCGGCGGAGGGAAGTGGTATGTTCTTGTCATCGTTGATGATTTTCTAGATTCTCTTGGGTATTCTTCATGGCCTCGAAGGATGAGACTTTTCTCACTTGAGGGTTTGATCGATGGGTTGTCTATTGAGCTCCCGGTGCATTCTGAGCTATCTGAAGTGATAATGGCACGGAGTTCAAGAATTCCTACTTTGAGAGTTTTGTGTGGAGTCGGTTTAGAGCATCGGTTCTCTTCTCCCTCGCCCCTCGTGAGAATGGCGTAGTGGAAAGGAAGAACAGGACCACAGTTGAGATGGCGGGACGATGCTAGACGAGTGAGACTCTAGGAAGTTTTGAATGAGGCTATAGCTCTTGCTTGCCATGTTTCTAATCGCGTGTTTTGAGAGCACATTTGCATCGCACTTCTTATGAGTTGAGGTATGGGCGAAAGCCCGGTGTGTCTCATTTTCGCGTTTTCGGTTGCAAGTGTTTTATCTTGAAGTCCGTAACCTAGATAAGTTTGAGTCTCGCTCTTACGATGGTATCTTTCTAGGTTACTCGACTTCTTCTCGTAGCTATAAGTGCAGGAGTGTTGATGCGCATAGGATCATAGAGACCGTGATGTGACCTTTGATGAGGCTAGCCCAGAGCTAGACACGATATTTTAGAGCTCTTCTTATCCCTCCGAGACCATCTTTGTAGAAGATGAGGATGATGGAGATGATGGTGTTCCACCGGATCCAGTTCCCTCTATACCCGAGGTGCCTCCTGTTTCCATTTACGCACCTCGGGAGAAGCACCTGCCTTGACTCTCCTTCAAAGTGGCTCTGCTCCTACCTCTTACATGCATGAGGTAGAGGCCATCGCTTCTCGGTCCTCCCGTCATATCCAGAAGCTCATCCACCGATCGGATCATTGGTGATCTGCTTGAGCACGCCACTCGCTCAAAATCAGGTTTGTCGATTTCGCCTTCCACTCTGCCTTCGTTGCCTCCTTTGAGCCGAAAGATGTTTCTCATGCATTATCCGATGAATCGTGGATTAATGCTATGCATGAGGAACTTGAGAACTTTGAGAGGAACAAGGTATGGCGATTTGTCGAGCCCCCATCCGGTCATAATGTCATTGGGACCAAGTGGGTGTTCAAAACAAGCAGAGTGAGGATGGGGTTGTCATTCGCAACAAGGCTAGGCTAGTTGCAGGGTTTTTCTCAAGTTGAGGTCTTGACTTTGAGGAGACCTTTGCCCCGTAGCTAGACTAGAGGCTATTAGGATCCTGCTTGCATTCTCTCGCATCCCGTGGCTTCAAGCTCTATCAAATGGATGTCAAGAGTGCATTCCTCAATGGCTATATTGAGGAAGAGGTTTATGTCAAACAACCTCTAGGATTCGAGAACCCCAAGTTTCGAGTCATGTATACAAGCTCTCCAAAGCTTTGTATGGACTCAAGCAGCCCCAGAGCATGGTATGAGAGGCTCAAGTCTTATCTTCTCACCCATGACTTCAAAATGGGCATAGTAGACAAAACTCATTCATCGACACCATGAGTCTCATTTTCTTCTTGTCAGTTTATGTGGACGATATAATTTTGGTGGCTCATCTCATTCGCTTGTGTCTCAGTTTTACGAGGTGATGAGCACAGAGTTTGAGATGAGTATGATGGGCGAGTTGAGCTACTTTCTTGGCTTCCAAATCAAGCGGACTCGGAGGTACTTTCTTGCATCAAGGCAAATATACCCGTGACCTCTGAGGCGTTCGACATGTCGATGGGAAGCCGGTGATGACTCCTATGGCCACCATCGCTGTCCTCGAGCCCGATGAGGATGGTGAGCCTGCGATCAAAAGGAGTTTGAGCATGATCGGCTCCTCTTGTACCTCACCGCTTCGAGGCCGGACATACATTTTGTTTGTGTGTCTGTGCGCTCGATTTCAAGCTTCTCCTCGCGCTCTCACGCCAGCGGTCAAGCGCATCTTGTGTACCTTCGTGCTACCACCGATTATGGTATTTGGTACTCTTCGTCTTCTTGTCTATCTCTTAGAGCCTTTTACGATGCCGACTTTCTTTGTTGTAGAGGATAGATAGGAAGAGCACTTCGGCACTTGCCAATTCATTGGCACTTCTCTTGTTTCTTGGTCATCTAGGAAGCGTCCGAGTTGCACATCCACCGAGAGGCGAGTATGTTCTTTGCAGCTAGTTCTTTGTAGCAGTGCTCTGGATGAGATCGACCTTACGGGACTATGGGTTAGAGATAGAGAGTGTGCCACTTTTACGTGACAACACTTCAGCTATTTGCATTGCTAAAACCCAGTGCAACATTCCGGACCAAGCACATTGATATTAGATATCACTTCCTTAGAGACCATGTGGAGAAGGGAGATATCGCGCTCAGTTAAGTGAGAGTGACCTTGATTAGCGATATTTTCACCAAGCCTTTGGATAGCTCCAGTTTGTTGCCTTGAGGAGTGAGCTTGGAGTCGTGAGCCCTTACGGCCTTTCGTGAGGGGGAGCTGGTTTGTATATTATGTATTATATGTTTTCTTCCAGCTTTTCTTTTCTTTGTGTTTCTTACGGGTGACTTTGGGCTTGTTTTCTTGAGTTGAGTTCACTCACTTAGACTTCGCATGCCTTGCATGGACCTCTTATCTTGTGCTTTAGGTTGCTATCATGCGTGATTAGTCGTTCTCTCTTCTCTCTAGGTTGAGTTCCCTCACGCCTTATAAGTCTAGCGGTATTGGGCCTCACAGGTAGGCAGAGTGCATGTGCACTCCTTAGTTGGGATCTAGAGTCGACTTCCCTATGTCATCCTTTGGGAAGATAAGAGCGAGTCCGAGCCAGTAGTGAGTCTCTTCTATCTTATCTATGCTCAATAGCCATCCGGTTTTGCGGTTTCTCGACTTCTTCTCCTCATTCTGCATTTTTAAGGTTGTTATTGAGTTCATTTGGGTTTTCTTTATGCCTAATCTTGATAATAACTCTTTTTAACCAGATTTGAGCTTAAAATTGATTCATTTGTTGAGGGGAGTTTGGGAATCTGTTCATGCATTGCATATAGACTGCATTTCTTGTTTAATGAGCTTTGTCTATTATGCAATTGATTTCTTCTTCATGCTATACACCATGCTACATCATTTGAAGAAAATCACTAGCTTAGGTATGTCCAAGTTCATTTAACTTGCTAAGCTTAAAATGAAATAAGCCTTAAATGAAAAACTTGATGAAACTTGTTGCTTTTACTTGCTAGGTTTCTTCTCTAGAGGTTTGTGCCATAATTTGAGAAATTTAGGAGTTCTCTAGAGTCCCTATAGCAACTTGGGTGAAACTAGTTTGATCCATGCAGAGTCCTTCAATTGCTCATGAATCGTTGTGCTAAAAATGAAAATTAAACAAAATTGACTCTTCTTGTGCACATACGACTCAACACCTTGTATTCACAAGACCGCTTCCCATTGCACTTGGGATGAACTTGGAATACATCGTGTTTGACCTAGACCATCCTCTTAAGAGCTCATCTTGAGATGGTCGCATCACGGCTTGAGTCAATTGGTTGTCAAAAGAAAATGCAAATAAATTAAAAACAAAGACATATGTGGGTAAAGAATGCAAATAATGTCAAACATTTGCACCCGCTATGTCTTGTATGATGATAAATCAAAATTTGCATTAAGTGATAAATGAGCCCAAGGACCTTGTATGCTCTTCTAGATTCCCCAACGTGTTGAGTAGGTTGAACTCTAGGTTTTCCTTTTGATCCTTAGAGTGGCTATTCTTCTATTTTTGAAACTAAAGCTAAGTGTTGCACTTGTCAAATCTTGCTAAAATGAAATATTCAAAACTAAGCTCGTATTTGCACTTGGACATGTCTTAGTTTAGTCATCTTCTCAAATTGACAAGCTTGGTGTAATATCCTTCCATTTTGATCAATTGGATAATCTTCAAAGCTCTTTCGATTGCATTTCATGCATACATAAAAAAATTGATGCCTATATTGCCAAAAGGGAGAAAAGCGTAGAAAAGGCATCACTAAAAAGATAAAAATGTGAATGCTTATTTGGTTATTATGATCTTTGTAAAACTATGCTACTACTACATTTGGATCATAATCTCATAATCACATTTGACATGTTTAGTTGGATTTTAGAGTTTTTGTTGAAAACTTGCTCTTTCTTAAATTTAACTCTAAAATCTGAATTCCTCTTCGTCAACTTGGTCATGGTTCTAATTTCTATCTTTGGACCAAGTTTGACTTTGCAACTAAAATTGCTTTCTTCTTCATTTTCTTCAAACTCAAATTTATGCCTTTTGTGTGGTTTGTCAATATACTCATCAAGGGGAGATTGAAGGACCATGTGGAGGTCCATCCATGTTTGTGATGAGTATTTGACTTTATTTGAGCAAGGTGTGCTCAAGTTTGAGTTTGATTTGGATTGATTTTCAAAATGAAGCAATTTGAGTTGTCTCTGCCAGAGTGGCGATCTGCGGTCGTATGGGCGCGGTAGTGATGAGTTGGATGGTTTATTGCACATCTTTGTGGGCATTGCTATGTGAGGAGTTTCCTTGTCTTTGATGGTTGCGGGACGACGGTGCTAGGTCATGGTGAGGCGAAGGATGGCCGGGACTAGGCGAGGAGCGTCGGAGGTCGAGACGGTTGGGAGATCGCGGAAGATGATCGGAGGCGGAGTCGGGCAAGTCAAGAAGACAAGGAAAGGAGATGATGCTAGCTAGATGCGCGTGGATCAATGAGGACCGTCGGATTGAGGTCTAGTTGATAGGTTAGCGGGTCTAGGTAGTATGCTTTGAAAACCGTGCAAGAAAACCCGGTATGTGTGTGGGTTTTGGGTTAGCCCTTGCATGGCTGTGTGTGTGGGTTAATCCTAGCCCTTAGATGAGTGCTCTAGGGTTGAGGACTCATCCAAGGGTGGTAGGTGGCCCAAGAGTAGTATAAATAGGGGTGGAGGGTAGCCTCCTTCCCTTGAAGGTGTTGAGGTTTTGATGCTCATTTGAGCTTTGCCCACATGAATGTGAGGCTTTGTAACCTCCCTTCCAGAAATGAAAGTTTTATTCATCCACCTCTGAATTTATTTTATGCATTTACATTATGTCTTTACTTTACGCAATTTAAATTCAGCATTTACTTTCCATAATTACATTCCCGCAATTTACTTTCAAGTAATTTGGATTTGCCTCCCCTCCTTCTAAATGCTGCTGTTCTTGGATGTTTTGAGTGTGTTCATATGGTTTTACATCTCTTTTGCACTCTTGGATTGAGTAGAGAACATCTTTTCTTTCAAGTTCCAACTTTGTTCTGAACTTGTTCTTGGCGCAACAGTCAGTGTTTGATTTTTGTAAAAATATAGAAAAATCCTTTTGAGTGATTCTTGTTGGAGGAGGTGCGGGACTCTGATATCCACTTGCAGAAAAATTTTGGAGTTCACTTGTTGCACCGTTTGGGCGCCATGAGGTGAAAACCGAGCCCCAAACGTTCTGCTCGAAGTTCTTGACCAGACTGTGTTCTTCGATTTTTCGTGTTTTTCTGTAAGGCTTTTTGAGGAGAAATTTGGTGGAGTTCTTCAAGACTCTGATGCTCACAGGAGAAAAAGTCTCAAAATTTTGTGAGCTACAGAAACCCACCAACCTCCTGTGCAAATTGAGGACAAGTTCTGAAATTCTGCCTTTGCTTTTCTGAAAGTGACTTTTGTGATTTGAATTGATGTCCTTTCTAAAAGCAAGAGTTTGAATTGATTCCTCTTTATCTTGGACACTAGACAACCAGTATTGTGACTCAAAAATCCCCACATATTTTATGGTACTTATCCATGCAAGCTTGGGGTACACATAGTTGTCTAGTTTTTCGGTTTTTCACAATTCCTTTTGAGCGATCTTGTCGAGGTTTTTGTTGGAGTATTTTGGGGAATTTTTTTTGCGACCATTCACCCCCTCTGTTCGCCATCTCGGTCCTTCAATTGGTATCGAGCCGGTTCTTGCTCTTTCTAGATCTTGACCGGTCTCAAGAGCCATGGCGACGGACAAATATTCCACCAAGCCTCCCATCTTTAATGGAGTTGATTTTCCTTTTGGAAATCCGGATGGAGTCATACATCACTGCCTGAGGCTACGATATGGCGAAGGTGAAACTCCGTGTATGAGGTTCTGGCATGAAAATGTCACGGCCATCAATATGGTTGGCGTTGAGGCGAATGCTAAGGCAAGGAACATTCTCATACAGGGTCTTAGCCATGTGAGTATGATAGGATTTCTCACCTTCGCTCCGCTCACGAGATTTGGGTAACCTCGATGCTTACCATGAGGGCTCTACTCAAATCAAGGCGTGAGCAGAGACAGTTCAAGCGCGAGTACAACAAGTTTGATCAACGCTACGGTGAGAGTCTCGGCGAGTGTTTTGGTCGGTTTACAAAGATTTTGGCGACCTCCGGCGATTGGTTGCATATACCACGACTTCGGACAATGCTCGGCATTTCTTGACCGCGCTCGACCTTCGGGTTTGGGAGATGAAGGTGACCACCATCAAGGACACCACCGACTTATCGACTCGACTCTTGACGGGCTTTATTCCGCCTCAAGACTCATGAGATCGATGTCGTCTCTCGGAAGACGAAATCTCGATCGATGGCTTTGGTCACCGATCCCATTGGATCTTCTTCTTGATCCTTCTATTGGTTTCTCTCTTTCCGCCCTTTGCGAGCTAGCGATGACCAAGCTGAAAAATTTCCAAAAATGAGCTTGCTCTTCTCGCTCAAGTTTTCTCATGCATACAAGAGGGTGAGAGAGAAGAGAGGTGGCATGATCACCGCTTGAGTGTGGTGGCCCCAACCACATTGGGCGAACTATCCCAAGGCGGAGAAGGGCAAAACGGCGTTGGCGGTTCGGGCAAAAACGACTACACCGACAAGAACCGCAACAAGAAGCCTCCAGTTCGTGAATCGGCGAGAAGAAGTACCGCAACTTCTCCAAGAACAAGAAGTCTTCCACCTGCGTCCTCGCCGCGGCAGCGACATCAACCTCTCCGACACGGAGACATGGAGCGACGAGGCGAGGATGATCCAAGAGAAGAAAGGCGGCGACTTCTCGGCATGTGCTTCATGGCCGACACCAGCGACATCAGCGACTCAGCTCTCTGAATGACTCGGACGAGGTACCCTCCTATGACCAGCTCAACGAAGCTTTCTGCAAATTAGGAAAATTTCATGCTAGAGCTAGAGCTAGGTGTACGGAGCTTGAGAAGGAAGTAGGTACCTTGACTCGGGAGTTAGCTTCACTTAGATCTTCTCCCTCCCGAGTCACTGATGATTGCTCTTTGTGTGATGCTATTCTTGTGGAGTTGGAGAACCTAAGGACCATACATGATAGTGTGCTTGTTGAACTTGATGGTCTTAGGTTGAAGAATGCTAGCACTAGTTCTGTTGATGCTATTCTGTTGAGGCTAGTTTTCTTCATGCTCACTCCACTCCATCATGCTCTAATTGCCCTAAATTGCTTGCGAAATTGATGCCATGGCGAACACCTTAGGAAGCTTTACGCTAGAAACAATGAACTTGAATCACATGCTTCTAAGGACCCAGTCGGCTCATGTGAGAGGCATGTAAGCAATTAAAACTTGACAATGAAACCACAATGTCAAGTGTGCTAAACTTGCTAAGGACTTACTAGATAAGTCACAAAAATATTGCTTGCGATGTCTTTGAGATTGTGGGGACTTGGATAAAATCCATGTCGAGCTTAGGAAGAAATTAGAAGACCAAGCCCATAGAATTAGAGATGCTCCTTGCGTTTCTTGTGAGGCCCTCAAGATTGAGGCGGCCGTCTTTGAGGAGAAAATGCACGTCTTTGAGAGCTCATCTTTCTGGTTCTTCTTCTCTCTCCTTCCCCTGTTCTTCTTGTGCTTCTTTCTTCCGAGATTGCCGATCTTATGAGCACTCTCGAGAAGTTTGTTGGAGGCAAGAAGAAGCTCAATCTTATTCTAGACCAATCCAAGATTAGTAGATTCAATCAAGGTCTAGGATTTGATCCCTTGGAACACTTCCGGCGCATCCTCCCACCATTGTCTTGCGGCTCCAAGAGTGGTGAGATTGTGGTAGCTCGAGTGAGTACCACCGTGTTTAGGTCTCTTTGGGGTTGTCCATAGGACTTGACCACGGAAGGGTGTTACTCCTATTATACGCCTCTAGCAAGGCGAAGTACACATGCACCTTCCGTAAGAAGGATGGTCACCTAGTAGATTTACCTTGGCGCGCCAAGATCACTCGGCGTGGCGTGTTCTTTGCTCTTAGGGGTATTCAGGTCATCCCGGACTTTGAGTGCTCCTAAGACACACCTTTGCTTCTAGGCAAAGTTAGAAAGTCGCTTTGTTTTGGGCAGCGTCCGGGACTTGGTTTTCATGCTAGTTCTTGAGTTTTAGTCACAGAGCTGTTCAGTAGTCGATCTTTCCGCCGTCCTCTTGATATTCCTCGTTTTTCCCATCGAGGTAGATATCGTGGCGTGAGGTGTTTTCTCGGTAGGAGATCCGGCGAGCCTTCTTTGGGATGGTCGGCTTTTGCACCACGGCGTGCCAACCCGATTTGACTCCTAGATTATCTACGAGTTGCTCTGATCGTGTGAGAGTTGGCGTCGGAGAGACACTCGAGTCGATCTTCTTACGTGGTTTGGTACTCGAGGTGTCGTATGGTTGATATTGGGTTCCTAAGTCTTCACTCTATCCCATCTTGAGTCATCTTTCTCTCTTGTGTCTTGATCGAGTTAAATCGGATGGGGAAGGGCGATGTTTGGATTGTTGACTCCGGTTGTTCTCGTCATATGACCAGAGATTCTCGTTGGTTCTCTTCCCTAGTCCGAGCCCCCGGTGATGAGTTAATCACTTTTGGGGATGCATCTTCAGGTAGAGTCATTGCTAAAGGTACCATCTGCATTAACCAAAATTTCATTCTTAAAGATGTTGCCTTAGTAAGTAAGCTGCAATACAATCTGCTCTCTGTTTCTCAGCTTATCGATGACTCTTTCGAGGTAAGCTTCAAGAGTAATGCTGTAGAATCCTTGATTCATCGGAGGGTTAGTTCTTGAGATTTCTAGATTTGGGAGAGTCTTTCGTGCTGATTTTACGCTTCTTCCGGAGACTCTCTTGATGTTTGATTGCTTCGAGTCCGTGATCTCTCTTCGGCATAGGAGACTTGGTCACATTGGTTTTGATCATTTGACCCGAGTTAGCAGCCACGATCTCATTCGGGGTTTGCCCAAACTCAAGATGGTCAAAGACTTAGTTTGCTCTCCTTGCCGACATGGCAAGATGGTTACTGCTTCTCATCCTCCGATCCAGAGTGATGGTGATGCACCAGGACAGCTTTACATATGGACCTTTGTTGGTCGGCTAGAGTGCGATCGGCGGGAGGAAGTGGTATGTTCTTGTCATCGTTGATGATTTTCTAGATTCTCTTGGGTATTCTTCATGGCCTCGAAGGATGAGACTTTTTCTCACTTGAGGGTTTGATCGATGGGTTGTCTATTGAGCTCCCGGTGCATTACGAGCTATCTGAAGTGATAATGGCACGGAGTTCAAGAATTCCTACTTTGAGAGTTTTTGTGTGGAGTCGGTTTAGAGCATCGGTTCTCTTCTCCTACGCCCCTCGTGAGAATGGCGTAGTGGAAAGGAAGAACAGGACCACGGTTGAGATGGCGGGGCGATGCTAGAGCAGTCTGATACTCCTAGGAAGTTTTGGGTGAGGCTATAGCTCTTGCTTGCCATGTTTCTAATCGCGTGTTTTGAGAGCACATTTGCATCGCACTTCTTATGAGTTGAGGTATGGCGAAAGCCCGTGTGTCTCATTTTCGCGTTTTGGTTGCAAGTGTTTTATCTTGAAGTCAGTAACCTAGATAAGTTTGAGTCTCGCTCTTGATGGTATCTTTCTAGGTTACTCGACTTCTTCTCGTAGCTATAAGTGCAGGTGTTGATGCGCATAGGATCATAGAGACACGTGATGTGACCTTTGATGAGGCTAGCCAGAGAGCTAGACACGATGTTTGAGCTCTTCTTATCCTCAGAGACCATCTTTGTAGAAGATGAGGATGATGGAGATGATGGTGTTCCACGGATCCAGTTCCCTCTATACCCGAGGTGCCTCTGTTTCCATTTACGCACCTCGGGAGACCGACCTTGCCTTGAGCTCTCCTTGGTAGTGGCTCTGCTCCTACCTCTTACATGCATGAGGTAGAGGCCACTCATACGGTCCTCCCGTCATATCGAGCTCATCCACACGATCGGATCATTGGTGATCTGTTTGAGCACGTCACTCGCTCAAAATCAGGTTTGTCGATTCTGCCTCCACTCTTGCCTTCGTTGCCTCCTTTGGTAGAAAGATGTTTCTCATGCATTATCAGATGAATCGTGGATTAATGCTATGCATGAGAACTTGAGAACTTTGAGAGGAACAAGGTATGGCGACTTGTCGAGCCCCATCCGGTCATAATGTCATTGGGACCAAGTGGGTGTTCAAAAACAAGCAGTGAGGATGGGGTTGTCATTCGCAACAAGGCTAGGCTAGTTGCAGGGGTTTTTCTCGGGTTGAGGTCTTGACTTTGAGAGACCTTTGCCCCAGTAGCTAGACTAGAGGCTATTAGGATCCACCTTGCATTCTCTGCATCCCAGGGCTTCAAGCTCTATCAAATGGATGTCAAGAGTGCATTCCTCAATGGCTATATTGAGGAAGAGGTTTATGTCAAACAACCTCGGATTCGAGAACCCCAAGTTTCCGAGTCATGTATACAAGCTCTCCAAAGCTTTGTATGGACTCAAGCAGCCCCAGGCATGGTATGAGAGGCTCAAGTCTTATCTTCTCACCATGACTTCAAAATGGGCATAGTAGACAAAACTCATTCATCGGACACCATGAGTCTCATTTTCTTCTTGTCCGGTTATGTGGGCGATATAATTTTGGTGGCTCATCTCATTCGCTTGTGTCTCAGTTTTACGAGGTGATGAGCCTGAGTTTGAGATGAGTATGATGGGCGAGTTGAGCTACTTTCTTGGCTTCAAATCAAGCGGACTCGGGAGGTACTTTCTTGCATCAAGGCAAATATACGTGACCTCTGAGGCGCTTGACATGTCGATGGGAAGCCGGTGATGACTCCTATGGCCACCTGCACTGTCCTCGAGCCCGATGAGGATGGTGAGCCTCTTGATCAAAAGGAGTTTGAACATGATCGGCTCCTCTTGTACCTCACCGCTTCGAGGCCGACATACATTTCTTTGTGTGCAATGCGCTCGATTTCAAGCTTCTCCTCGCCTCTCACCGCAAAGATCAAGCGCATCTTGGTACCTTCGTGCTACTGCGATTATGGTATTTGGTACTCTTCGTCTTCTTGTCTATCTCTTAGAGCCTTTTCGATCTGACTTTCTTTGGTTCAGAGGATAGATAGGAAGAGCACTTACGCACTTGCCAATTCATTGGCACTTCTCTTGTTTCTTGGTCATCTAGGAAGCGAGGAGTTGCCTGATCCACGGCGAGGCCGAGTATATTCTTTGCTGACCGATTCTTTGTAGCAGTGCTCTGGATGAGATCGACCTTACGGGACTATGGGTTAGAGATAGAGAGTGTGCCACTTTTACGTGACAACACTTCAGCTATTTGCATTGCTAAAAACCGGTGCAACATTCCGGACCAAGCACATTGATATTAGATATCACTTCCTTAGAGACCATGTGGAGAAGGGAGATATCGCGCTTCGATTCGTGAGAGTGACCTTGATTAGCGATATTTTCACCAAGCCTTTGGATAGCTCAGTTTGTTGCCTTGAGGAGTGAGCTTGGAGTCGTGAGCCCTTACGGCCTTTCGTGAGGGAGCTGGTTTGTATATTATGTATTATATGTTTTCTTCCACTTTTCTTTTCTTTGTGTTTCTTCCGGGTGACTTTGGGCTTGTTTTCTTGAGTTGAGTTCACTCACTTAGACTTGGCATGCCTTGCATGGACCTCTTATCTTGTGCTTTAGGTTGCTATCATGCGTGATTAGTTGTTCTCTCTTCTCTCTAGGTTGAGTTCCCTCACAGTCTTATAAGTCTAGCGGTATTGGGCCTCTGGGTAGACAGTGCATGTGCACTCCTTAGTTGGGATCTAGAGTCGACTTCCTATGTCGATCCTTGGGGAAGATAAGAGCGAGTCCGAGCCGTAGTGAGTCTCTTCTATCTTTTCTATGCTCTATAGCCATCCAGTTTTGCGGTTTCTCGACTTCTTCTCCTCATTCTGTTTTTCCGGTTGTTATTGAGTTCATTGGGTTTTCTTTATGCCTAATCTTGATAATAACTCAACTTTAACCAGATTTGAGCTTAAAATTGATTCATTTGTTGAGGGGAGTTTGGGAATCTGTTCATGCATTGCATTTAGACTGCATTTCTTTTTATGAGCTTTGTCTATTATGCAATTGATTTCTTCTTCATGCTATACACCATGCTACATCATTTGAAGAAAATCACTAGCTTAGGTATGTCCAAGTTCATTTAACTTGCTAAGCTTAAAAATGAAATAAGCCTTAAATGAAAAACTTGATGAAACTTGTTGCTTTTACTTGCTAGGTTTCTTCTCTAGAGGTTTGTGCCATAATTTGAGAAATTTAGGAGTTCTCTAGAGTCCCTATAGCAACTTGGGTGAAACTAGTTTGATCCATGCAGAGTCCTTCAATTGCTCATGAATCGTTGTGCTAAAAATGAAAATTAAACAAAATTGACTCTTCTTGTGCACATACGACTCAACACCTTGTATTCACAAGACCGCTTCCCATTGCACTTGGGATGAACTTGGAATACATCGTGTTTGACCTAGACCATCCTCTTAAGAGCTCATCTTGAGATGGTGCATACGGACTGAGTCAATTGGTTGTCAAAAGAAAATGCAAATAAATTAAAAACAAAGACATATGTGGGTAAAGAATGCAAATAATGTCAAACATTTGCACCCGCTATGTCTTGTATGATGATAAATCAAAATTTGCATTAAGTGATAAATGAGCCGAAGGACCTTGTATGCTCTTCTAGATTCCCCAACGTGTTGAGTAGGTTGAACTCTAGGTTTTCCTTTTGATCCTTAGAGTGGCTATTCTTCTATTTTGAAACTAAAGCTAAGTGTTGCACTTGTCAAATCTTGCTAAAATGAAATATTCAAAACTAAGCTCGTATTTGCACTTGGACATGTCTTAGTTTAGTCATCTTCTAAATTGACAAGCTTGGTGTAATATCCTTCCATTTTGATCAATTGGATAATCTTCAAAGCTCTTTCGATTGCATTTCATGCATACATAAAAAAATTGATGCCTATATTGCCAAAGGGGAGAAAGCGTAGAAAAGGCATCACTAAAAAGATAAAAATGTGAATGCTTATTTGGTTATTATGATCTTTGTAAAACTATGCTACTACTTCTTTGGATCATAATCTCATAATCACATTTGACATGTTTAGTTGGATTTTAGAGTTTTTGTTGAAAACTTGCTCTTTCTTAAATTTAACTCTAAAATCTGAATTCCTCTTCGTCAACTTGGTCATGGTTCTAATTTCTATCTTTGGACCAAGTTTGACTTTGCAACTAAAATTGCTTTCTTCTTCATTTTCTTCAAACTCAAATTTATGCCTTTTGTGTGGTTTGTCAATATACTCATCAAGGGGAGATTGAAGGACCATGTGGAGGTCCATCCATGTTTGTGATGAGTATTTGACTTTATTTGAGCAAGGTGTGCTCAAGTTTGAGTTTGATTTGGATTGATTTTCAAAATGAAGCAATTTGAGTTGTCTCTGCCGGAGTGGCGATCTAGGTCGTATGGGCGCAGTAGTGATGAGTTGGATGGTTTATTGCACATCTTTGTGGGCATTGCTATGTGAGGAGTTTCCTTGTCTTTGATGGTTGCGGGACGACGGTGCTAGGTCATGGTGAGGCGAAGGATGGCCGGGACTAGGCGAGGCGTCGGAGGTCGAGACGGTTGGGAGATCGCGGAAGATGATCGGAGGCGGAGTCGGGCAAGTCAAGAAGACAAGGAAAGGAGATGATGCTAGCTAGATGCGCGTGGATCAATGAGGACCGTCGGATTGAGGTCTAGTTGATAGGTTAGCGGGTCTAGGTAGTATGCTTTGAAACCGTGCAAGAAAACCCGGTATGTGTGTGGGTTTTGGGTTAGCCCTTGCATGGCTGTGTGTGTGGTTAATCCTAGCCCTTAGATGAGTGCTCTAGGGTTGAGGACTCATCCAAGGGTGGTAGGTGGCCCAAGAGTAGTATAAATAGGGGTGGAGGGTAGCCTCCTTCCCTTGAAGGTGTTGAGGTTTTGATGCTCATTTGAGCTTTGCCCACATGAATGTGAGGCTTTGTAACCTCCTTCCAGAAATGAAAGTTTTATTCATCCACCTCTGAATTTATTTTATGCATTTACATTATGTCTTTACTTTACATAATTTAAATTCAGCATTTACTTTCCATAATTACATTCCATAATTTACTTTCAAGTAATTTGGATTTGCCTCCCTCCTTCTAAATGCTGCTGTTCTTGGATGTTTTGAGTGTGTTCATATGGTTTTACATCTCTTTTGCACTCTTGGATTGAGTAGAGAACATCTTTTCTTTCAAGTTCCAACTTTGTTCTGAACTTGTTCTTGGCGCAACAGTCAGTGTTTGATTTTTGTAAAATATAGAAAAATCCTTTTGAGTGATTCTTGTTGGAGGAGGTGCGGGACTCTGATATCCACTTGCAGAAAAATTTTGAGTTCACTTGTTGCACCGTTTGGGCGCCATGAGGTGAAAACCGAGCCCCAAACGTTCTGCTCGAAGTTCTTGACCAGACTGTGTTCTTCGATTTTTCGTGTTTTTCTGTAAGGCTTTTGAGGAGAAATTTGGTGGAGTTCTTCAAGACTCTAATGCTCACAGGGAGAAAAAGTCTCAAAATTTTGTGAGCTACAGAAACCCACCAACCTCCTGTGCAAATTGAGGACAAGTTCTGGAAATCCTGCTTTTGCTTTTCTGAAAGTGACTTTTGTGATTTGAATTGATGTCCTTTCTAAAAGCAAGAGTTTGAATTGATTCCTCTTTATCTTGGACACTAGACAACCAGGATTGTGACTCAAAAATCCCCACATATTTTATGGTACTTATCCATGCAAGCTTGGGGTACACATAGTTGTCTAGTTTTTCGGGTTTTTCACAATTCCTTTTGAGCGATCTTGTCGAGGTTTTTGTTGGAGTATTTTGGGGGAATTTTTATTTGCGACCATTCACCCCCCTCTGTTCGCCATCTCGGTCCTTCAAAACCCAAAATAAAACTATGGTTTGTGTGGCGATTATTGGCAATATGCTTGAATGGTGCAAAGGAGTTGGGCGTAGTGTAGGGTGGAGTATCTTGAGTGTCGGATTGAGGACCCGAGCAATAGGGCCATATAGATCCAGAATTTTTATTACAACCACGAGGGCTTGTATGCGCGGGTCTTAGCCTATTAAGTTGTTTAGATGTGGCTTTGCATCTAAGGAAAGCGGAAAGATTGCCTGAGGCATTCCGGTCAGAATGCATACGTAGGGGTTTCTACATACCAATACAGCGTTATGCGCCTTGCCATGAGCAGAAATGTGGTGTTGGGTGTGATGAAAATGGATCCACGGCGAGTGGTGAGTGTATGCATTTCCATGGCGAGGTCAAAGCGTCGGTGGTTCAAAGCCACGTCTAGATAATGTAACGGCTATGTATGATCTTGTTATCGACACACCAAAGGAAGTGTGTCGAGTTGGCACAGCAAAAGAGGTTGATCATTCCTTGTGGGTAAAGTTGTACACCTCTGCAGAGTGTAAATCTAAGCGATTAGTCGCGTCACGGTCAAGGACACTTGGTGAAGTCATTCCAATGTTAGAGTTTTGGTATTTTTACGGGAAATGGGTTTGGGAAGAAACCGTTTTGCAACTAGCTTTTGTGTCAAAGGATAGACACGCGGACTTTTCTGATTAGGTAAATAGGTTGAAAGACTTGAATATTTGCTTAACATGTTATGTTTCAATTGTCTATCTAAAAATGCGATGTTTCAATCTATTAAATTCATGCTTCTCAATGTTTATGCAATTGCAAAATAACCTATAACCTGCCTTTGTTTGCTTTGCATAATTACTTAATTGCATTTGTCAAACACTATAAGTCTTCTTTAGTACCATGTACTCAATCTTGCATCTGCTATCTCAAGGGCAGAAGCTTGCGAAGTGCGGGCGATTCTTACTTTCACGCGAGCACGGGGTGTTGAGCGATGATTTCCCTAGGTTTGCCTAGTCGATTTACGAGGTTAGCGGGCAAACCACGAGGCTTTTGGAGTTTTTAACTCTCTATTTTTATTATTCGAGTCTTTGTAAATTTTAAACTCTGTATAATTATTTCGCTTATAATACATATTTATCAATTTAATATCTTGTGGTTCGTGATAAGAATGTTGTAAACATGTGAGTGCTAGGCTAACGATCATGGGACTAATCGAGCAGAGTAATCACATAGAAGTACTGTTTGAAAGAGCGAGTCTCACGAGAAAATAAGCATATAATTGAAAATACGATATATTTGTAAATATTGATTTACAAATGTATTTTGCAATTTCAATTATTGCAAAATTCATCTAGCCATTTTACTATTTAAAAATCCACTAAATCAACTGAAATGAATAAAATTGTAATTATCAAAATCTAAAGCAATCTATAAAGTAAAATCCAACTACAAATATAATGTAGATCAAATTACTAACCTTGAAGAGAAATAGATATGAATTTTAATACAATTTTTAGCGACAATTGAACGCAATAAATGGAGCAAAAGCGCCTCTCTGTTATGCTCGATCGGTCGGGAGTAAGGGCGCCGATATATAAAGGACTTATCATTGGCGGTTCTCACAGCGAGCCGGAGGTGATAAAACCAGTGTAATGAAGAGAAAATAAAATTAGGCGAGAAAATAAATATCACTTATCGGTTACGGATTAAAACCGGCTGTGAAAATGCCAATATCATTGCTTGGTTGACACAAGATCTATTTGTGATATATCACTCTACGGTTTTGTATATAAGCTGGCGGTGATATCTAGTTATCATTATGAAGGACCGAGATGGCGAGCAGAGGGGTGAATGGTGCGCAAATAAAAATTCCCCAAAATACTCCAACAAAAACCTCGACAAGATCGCTCAAAGGAAATTGTGAAAAACAGAAAAACTAGACAACTATGTGTACCCCAAGCTTGCATGGATAAATACCATAAAATATATGAGGATTTTGAGTCACAATCACTGGTTATCTAGTGTCCAAGATAAAGAATCAATTCAAACTCTTGCTTTTAGAAAGGACATCAATTCAAATCACAAAAGTCACTTTGGGAAAAGCAAAAGCAGAATTTTAGAACTTGTCCTCAATTTGCACGGGAGGTTGGTGGGTTTCTACAGCTCACAAAATTCGAGAATATTTCTCCCTATGAGCATCGAGTTGTGAAGAACTCCACCAAATTTCTCCTCAAAAAGCCTTACAGAAAAACAGGAAAAATCTAAGAACACAGTATGCTCAAGAACTTCGGCGAGAAAGTTTGGGGCTCGGTTTTCACCTCATGGCGCAAAGCAGTTGCAACAAGTAAACTCAAAATTTTCTCTGCAGGTGTATATCAGAGTCCGCACCTCCTCCAACAAGAATCACTCAAAAAGAATTTTTATATTTTACAAAAATCAAACACTGATTGCTCTTGTGAAGAACAAATTCGAACAAATTTGAAACTTGAAAGAAAGATGTTCTCTACTCATTCCAAGAGTGCAAAGAGATGTAAAACCATATGAACACACTCAAAACATCCAAGATCAGCAGCATTTAGAAGGAGAGGCAAATCAAATTACTTGAAAGTAAATTGCGGAATGTAATTGCGGGAAAGTAAATCTGAATTTAAATTGCGTAAAGTAAAGACATAATGTAAATCATAAAAATAAATTCAGAGGTGGATGGATAAAACTTTCATTTACGGAAGGGAGGTTACAAAGCCTCACATTCATGTGAGCAAAAGCATAAATGAGCATCAAAAACCTCAACACCTTCAAGGAAGGAGGCTACCCTCACCTATTTATACTACTCTTTGGCCACCTACCAGCCTTGGATGAGTCCCTCAACCCTAGAGCACTCATCTAAGGGCAGGATTAACCCACACACACAGCCATGCAAGGCTAACCCAAAACCCACACACACTTCGGGTTTTCTTATGCAGTTTTCAAAGCATACTACCTAGACCGCTAACCTATCAACTAGACCTCAATCAAGCGGCCCTCATTGATCCTGCGGCATCTAGCTAGCATCAACTCCTTTCCTTGTCTTCTTAACTTGCGGACTCCGTCTCCAGATAATCTTCGATCTCCCAACCGTGCACCTCCTGCAGCTCCTCGCCTAGTCCGGTCATCCTTAGCCTCACCATGACCCTTGCAAATCGCCACTGCAACCATCAAAGACAAGGAAACTCCTCACATAGCAATGCCCACAAAGATGTGTAATAAACCATCCAACTCATCACTCTAGCGTCCATCGGCCGTCTTGCCACTCTGGCGAGACAACTCAAATTGCTTTATTTTGAAAATAAATCCAAATCAAACTCAAACTTGAGCACACCTTGCTCAAATAAAGTCAATACTCATCACAAACATGGATGGATCTCCACATGGTCCTTCAATCTCCCTTGATGAGTATATTAACAAACCACATAAAGGCATAAATTTGAGTTTGAAGAAAATGAAGAAAGCAATTTTTAGTTGCAAAGTCAAACTTGGTCAAAGATAGAAATTAGAACCATGATCAAGTTGACGAAGAGAATTGATTTTAGAGTTAAATTTAAGAAAGAGCAAGTTTTCAACAAAAACTCTAAAATCCAACTAAACATGTCAAATGTGATTATGAGATTATGATTCAGCAGTAGTAGCATAGTTTTACAAAGATCATAATAACCAAATAAGCATTCACATTTTATCATTTTAGTGATGCCTTTTTCTCGTTTTTCTCCCCTTTTGGCAATATAGGCATCAATTTTTTTATGTATGCATGAAATGCAATCGAAAGAAACTTTGAAGATTATCAATTGATCAAAATGGAAGGATATTACACCAAGCTGTCAATTTCAAAGATGACTAAACTAAGACATGTCCAAGTGCAAATCTGAGCTTAGTTTTGAATATTTCATTTTTAGCAAGATTAGACAAGTGCAACACTTAGCTTTAGTTTCAAAAATAGAAGAATAGCCACTCTAAGGATCAAAGGAAAACCTAGAGTTCAACCTACTCAACACTTTGGGGAATCTAGAAGAGCATACAAGGTCCTTGAACTTATTTATCATAATGCAAATTTTGATTTATCATCATACAAGACATAGCGGGGTGCAAATGTTTGACATTATTTGCATTCTTTACCCACATATGTCTTTGTTTTTAATTTATTTGCATTTTCTTTTGACAACCAATTGACTCAAGCCGTATCGACCATCTCAAGATGAACTCTTAAGAGGATGGTCTAGGTCAAACGATGTATTCCAAGTTCATCCCAAGTGCAATGGAAGCGGTCTTGTGAATGCAAGGTGTTGAGTCATATGTGTACAAGAAGAGTCAATTTTGTTTAATTTTCATTTTTTTGCGAGAATGATTCATGAGCAATTGAAGGACTCTAGCATGGATCAAACTAGTTTCACCCAAGTTGCTATAGGGACTCTAGAGAACTCCTAAATTTCTCAAATTATGGCACAAACCTCTAGAAGAAACCTAGCAAGTAAAAGCAACAAGTTTCATCAAGTTTTCCATTTAAGGCTTATTTCATTTTTAAACTTAGCAAGTTAAATGAACTTGGACATACCTAAGCTAGTGATTTTCTTCAAATGATGTAGCATGGTGTATAGCATGAAGAAGAAATCAATTGCATAATAGACAAAGCTCATAAAGCAGAAAATGCAGTCTAAATGCAATGCATTACAAGATTCCCAAACTCCTCAACAAATGAATCAATTTTAAGCTCAAATCTGGTTAAAGTTGAGTTATTATCAAGATTAGGCATAAAAAACCGAATGAACTCAATAACAACGCGAGAAAAGCGAGGAGAAGAAGCCGAAAGCGCAAAAGCTGGATGGCTATTGAGCATAGATAAGATAGAAGAGACTCACTACGGCTTAGACTTCGCTCTTATCTTCCGATGGTACGACATAGGAAGGCGACTCTAGATCCCAACTAAGGAGTGCACCGAGGACCTGTCTACCGGGAGGCCCAATTCTGCTAGACTTATAAGGCGTGAGGAACTCAACCTAGAGAGAGAGAACGACTAATCACGCATGATAGCAACCTAAAGCACAAGATAAGAGGTCCATGGAAGGCATGCAGGAAGTCTAAGTGAGTGAACTCAACTCAAGAAAACAAGCCCAAAGTCACCCAAAGAAATACAAAGAAAAGAAAAGGTGGAAGAAAACATATTACATAATATACAAACGGCTCCCCTCACGAAAGGCAGTGAGGGCTCACAACTCCAAGCTCACTCCTCAAAGCAACAAATGCTGGAGCTATCAAGGCTTGGTGAAGATATCGGCTAATTGAAGGTCACTCTCTCTGATGGCTACGATATCTCCCTACTCCACATGGTCTCTAAGTGATATCTAATATTAATGTGCTTGGTAAGGAATGTTGCCTTTGGGTTTTTAGCAATGCAAATAGCTTAAGTGTTGTCACGGAAAAGTGACATACTCTCTATCTCTAACCCATAGTCCCATAAAATCGATCTCATCGAGCACACAGCTCTGACAATGAGCTGCGACAACATACTCGACACCGGTGGACTATTGCTATACCCAGCTTCCTAGATGACCAAGAAACAAGAAGTGCCAATGAATTGGCAAGTGCGAGAAAGCTCTAAGAGATAGATAAGAGGCGAAGAGTACCAAATACCATAATCGATGGTAGCAAGAAAGTACACGAAGATGCGCTTGACTTTGGCTTGGTGAGAGCGCGAGGAAAGCTTGAAATCGGCGCCAGACACACGACAAAATGTATGTGCGGCCTCGAGCGATGAGTACAGAGGGAACGATCATGCTCTGAAACTCCTTTTGATCGGCGAGCTCACCATCCTCCTCGGGCTCGAGGCCAAGTGGTGGCCATAGGAGTCATCGGCTTCCCATCGGACATGTCGAGGCGCCTCGAGGAGGTCACGGGTATATTTGCCTTGATGCAAGAAAGTACCCTCAAGTGCAGCTTGATTTGGAAGCCAAGAAAGTAGCTCAACTGCCCATCATACTCATCTCAAACTCTGTGCTCATCACCTCGGAACGGCTGAACCAGCGAATGAGATGAGCCACCAAATGATATCGTCCACATAAATACGGACAAGAAGAAAATGAGACTCATGGTGTCGATGAGCGAGTTTTGTCTACTATGCCCATTTTGAAGTCATGTCTAAGAAGATAAGATTTGAGCCTCTCATACCATGCTCAAGAGCACCTTGAGTTCATACAAAGCTTTGGAAGCTTATATACATGACTCGGAACTTGGGGTTCTCGAATCACGGAGGTTGTTTGACATAAACCTCTTCCTCAATATATCCATTGAGGAATACACTCTTGACATCCATTTGATAGAGCTTGAAGCCACAGGATGCGAGAGAATGCAAGCGGATCCTAATAGCCTCTAGTCTAGCTACGAGGCAAGGTCTCCTCAAGTCAAGACCCTCAACTGAGAAAAGCCATGTGCAACTAGCCTAGCCTTATTGCGAATGACAACCATCCTCGCTCTGCTTGTTTTTTTGAACACCAGCAGGTCCCAATGACATTATGACGGATGAGGGGCTCGACAGTGCCATACCTGTTCCTCTCAAAGTTCTCAAGTTCCTTACATAGCATTAATCCACAATTCATCGGATAATGCATGAGAAACATCTTTTAGCTCAAAGGAGGCAACAAAGGCAGTGGAGCCGACTGGACAAACTGATTTTGAGCGGTGACCGCTCAAGCGGATCAGCGATGATCGATCGGGTGGATGAGCTTCTGGATATGACGGGGAGGACGAGGCAGTGGCCTCTACCTCATGCGAAGAGGTAGGAGGCGAGCCACTCGTTGAAGGAGAGTCGGAAAGGCAAAGTGGGTCTCCTAAGGTGCGAGAAATGGAAGCAGGGAGGCACCTCGGTGTAGAGGGGCTGGATCGGTGGAACACCATTATCTCCATCAACCTCATCTTCTACAAAGATGGTCTCGGAGAGATAAGAAGAGCACAGAACATCGGGTCTAGCTCTGGGCTAGCCTCATCAAAGGTCACATCACGGTCTCTATGATCTATCGCATCAATGCTCCAGACCCTACAGCTACGAGAAGAAGTCGAGTAACCTAGAAAGATACCATCGAGAAGAGCGAGACTCAAACTTATCTAGGTTACGGACTTCAAGATAAAACACTTGAAAGCGAAAATGAGACACTGCTTGAAGTGCGATGCAAATGTGCTCTCAAAAACGAGATTAAAAACATGGCAAGCGAGTAGCTATAGCCTCATTAAAACTTCCTAGAAGTCTTGTGCAAAATCAGCATCGTCTGGCCATCTCAGCAAGGTCTTTGTTCTTCCTTTCCACTCTGCCATTCCTGAGGCGTGGGAGAAAAGGCGATGCTCTAAACGGACTCCACACAAAACTCTCAAAGTAGGAATTCTTTACTCAGTGCCATTATAGCTGCGTATAGCTCGTAATGCACTGAGAGCTCAATAGACAACCTCTTGATCAAACCCACGAAGTGAAAAGGTCTCATCCTTCGAGGCCATGAAGAATACCAAGAGTATCTAGAAAAATCATCAGCGATGACAAGAACATACCACTTCCCTCCTGCTTGTTGCATTCTATTTGGACCAACGGTGTACATATGTAAAAGCATCACGGTGCATCAGTCATCACTCGATAGCGGAGGATGATGAAGCGATAACCATCTTGCCATGTCGGCAAGGAGAGCAAACTAAGTTTTGACCATCTTAAGTTTGGACAAACCCCGAATGAGATCGTGGTGCTTCTTTCGGGTCAAATGATCAAGACCAATGTGACCAAGTCTCCTATGCGAAGGAGAGATCACGGGACTCGAAGCAATCAAACATCGAAGAGTCTCGGAAAAGCGGAAAAATCGCACGAAGACTTTCCCAAATCTAGAAATCCATAAAACTAACCCTCTGATTAATCAGCGATTCTCGGGCATTACTCTTGAAACTTACCTCGAAAGAGTCATCGATAAATTTGAAACAAAAGCGGTTGTATTGCGGCTTACTTACTAAGGCAACATCTTTAAGAATAAAATTTTTGTTAATCAGGATGGTACCTTTAGCAATGACTCTACACGAAGATGCATCCCAAAAGTGATTAACTCATCACGGGTGCTCGGACTAGGAAGAGAACCAACGAGAATCTCGGTCATATGGCGAGAACAACGAGTCAACAATCCAAACATCGCCCTTCCCCGTCAAGCGAACCTGATCAAGACATAAGAGAAAGATGACTCGATCTTGGGATAGAGTGAAGACTTAGGAACCCAATCTTGAACCATACGACACCTCAGTGCCGATACGGAAGAAGGCGGACTCGAGTGTCTCTCGGCGCTCAACTCTCCTGCGATCGGAGCAACTACGGTAGATAATCTAGGAGTCAAAGCGGGGTGCGCAGCAGTGGTGCAAAGTGGACCATCCCGTAAAGTTGCTGGATCTCCTCTTAGGAAAACACCTCACGCGCGATATCTACCTCGATGGGAAAAGCGAGGAATATCAAGAGGGCCAGCGGAAAGATTGACTACTGAACAACTCGGGACTAGAACTCGAAGAACTAGCATGAAAACCAATTCTGGGTGTTGCCCAAAGCAGCGACTCTCTAACTTTGTCTAGAAGCGGTGTGTGTCTTAGGAGCACTCAAAATGCAGGGATGATCTGAATACCCTAAGGCGACAACACAGCTCACAGCAAGAGTGATCTTGGCGCGAGCGAGAAATCTACTAGGTGATCATCCTTCTACGGAAGGTGCATGTATGCCAGCCTTGCTGAAGCGAAGCAATAGAAGTAACACCATACAGTGAAGTCCTATGGACAACCCAATGAGACCTAAACTTGGTGATGCTCGCTCTGGAAGCTACCACAATCTCACCACTCTTGGAGCCGCGCAATGTGGTGGGAGGATGCGCCGGCGTGCTCCAGGGATCAAATCCTAGACCTTGATTGAATCTACTAATCTTGGATTGGTCTAGAATAAGATTGAGCTTCTTTTTGCCTCCAACAAACTTCTCGAGTATTCATAAGATCTTGGCAATCTCGGAAGAAAAAGCACAAGAAGAGCGAGGGGAAGGAGAGGAAGAAGAAGAACCGAAAGAGAAGATCTCGGCCACGTGCTTTTGTTCCCTTAACACGGTACGCCTCGATCTTGAGGGCCTCACAAAAGCGCAAGGAGCATCTCTAATCCTCGAGGTTTGGTCTTTTAACTTCTTCTTAAGCTCGACATGGATTTGATCCATCATCCTTAACCCCAACACGACAAGCAACAGTTTGTGACTTAACTAGTAAATCTTTAGCAAGTTGATCACACTTGACATTCAAAGCATCATTGTCAAGTTTTAATTGCTTCTGACCCTCATGGTGACTAGGTCCTTAGAAGCATGCAATTCAAGTTCATCATTTCTAGCGAAAGCTTTCTAAGGTGTTCGCTCATGGCATCAATTTAGACAAGCAATTTAGGGCAATTAGCACATGATGGAGTGGAGTGAGCATGAAGAAAACTAGCCTCAACGGGAATAGCATCAATAGAACTAGTACTAGCATTCTTCAACCTAAGACCATCAAGTTGACCAAGCACACTATCATGTATGGTCCTTAGGTTCTCAACTCCACAAGAATAGCATCACACAAAGAGCAATGCTCATTGACTCGGGAGGAGAAGATCTAAGTGAAGCTAACTCCAGTCAAAATACCTACTTCCTTCTCAAGCTCATTACACCTAGCTCTAGCTCAGCATGAAATTTTCCTAATTTGCGAAAGCTTCGTTGGTTTGGTCATAGGAGAATACCTCATCCAAGTCATTTGTAGAGCTGGAGTCGCGATGTCGTTGGTGTCGACCATGAAGCACATGCTTGGGAGAAGTCATCGCCCTTCTTCTCTTGCGGATCATCCTCGCCTCGTCGCTCCATGTCTCCGTGTGGCGGAGAGGTTGATGTCGTCAAGCGCGGCGAGGGCGCGATGGAAAAACTTCTTGTTCTTGGAAAGTTGCGGTACTTCTTCTCGTCTTGTAGGTTCCTGGCGGAGGCTTCTTGTTGCGGTTCTTGTCGGTGTAGTCGTTCTTGCCCGAACCATAGCGTTGTTTTGCCCTTCTCGACTTGGGCGGTTCGCGAATGTGGTTGGGGCCTTACGCTCGAGCGGTGATCATGCCACCTCTCTTCCTCTCTCTCGCCTCTTGTATGCATGAGAAAACTTGCGGCGAAAGAGCAAGCTCATTTTCGGAAATTTTTCAGTTGGTCATCACTTAGGCGGCAAAGGCGGAAGAAGAAACCAATAGAAGGATCGGAAGAAGAAAATCAATGGGATCGGTGACCAAAGCCATCGGTGAGATTTAGATCTTAGAGAGCGACATCGATCTCATGAGTCTTAGTGGGAATAAAGCTCGTCGAAGTCAGTCGATAAGTCGGTGGTGTCATGATGGTGGTCACCTTCATCTCCCAAACCCAGAAGGTCAGTGCGGTTAAGAAATGCGAGCATTGTCGAAAGTCGAATATATGCAACCAAGCGCTCGGGAGTCGCTCAAAATCTTTATAACCGACCAAAACACTCGTAGAGACTCTCACCGATAGCGTTTATCAAACTTGTTGTACTCGCGCTTGAGCGATCTGCCTCACGTCTTGATTTGAGTAGAGCCCTCATGGTAAGCATCGAGGTTACCCAAATCTCGTGGCGGAGCGAAGGTGAAAATCTATCATACTCGCATGGCTAAGACCTATATAAGAATGTTCCTTGTCTTAGCATTACGCCTCAACGTCAACCATATTGATGGCGTGATATTTTCATCGTGGGAACCTCATCGACGAGTTTCACCTTCTACCATGTCGGTAGCCATGGGCGATGATGTATGACTCCATCAGGGACTTCAAAAAGGAAAATCAACTCCATTAAAGATGGGAGGCTTGGTGGAATATTTGTAATCACTATGGATCTTGAGCCGGTCAAGATCTAGAAAGAAGCGAGCAAGCTCGATACCAATTGAAGGACCGAGATGGCGAGCAGAGGGGGTGAATGAGTGCAAATAAAAATTCCCAAAATACTCCAACAAAAACCTCGAAACAAGATCGCTTAAAGAAATTGTGAAAAACCGAAAAACTAGACAACTATGTGTACCCCAAGCTTGCATGGATAAGTACCATAAAATATGTGGGGATTTTGAGTCACAATCCAGGTTATCTAGTGTCCAAGATAAAGAGGAATCAATTCAAGCTATTGCTTTTAGAAAGGACATCAATTCAAATCACAAAGACACTTTCAAAAAGCAAAGCGAGAATTTGAACTTGTCCTCAATTTGCGAGGAGGTTGGTGGGTTTACTGCAGCTCACAAAATTAGAATATTTCTCCTATGAGCATCAGTCGTGAAGAACTACACCAATTTCTCCTCAAAAGCCTTACAAAAAAAGCAGGAAAAATCTAAGAACACAGTATGCTCAAGAACTTGACGAAAGTTTGGGGCTCGGTTTTCACCTCATCAGCATGACGGTGCAACAAGTGAACTCAAAATTTTTCTGCGGTGTATATCGAGTCCACCTCCTCCAACAGAATCACTCAAAAAGATTTTTCTATATTTTACAAAATCAAACAACTTTGCTGCTTGAAGAACAAGTTACGAACAAAGTTGGAACTTGAAAAAAGATGTTCTCTCTCAATCCAAGAGTGCAAAGAGATGTAAAACCATATGAACACCTCAAAACATCCAAGATCGTGACATTTAGAAGGAGGAGGCAAATCAAATTACTTGAAAGTAAATTGCGGGAATGTAATTGCGGGAAAGTAAATCTTTGAATTTAAATTGCGTAAAGTAAAGACATAATGTAAATCATAAAATAAATTCAGAGGTGGATAGATAAAACTTTCATTTACGGAAGGGAGAGGTTACAAAGCCTCACATTCATGTAGGCAAAGCTCAAATGAGCATCAAAACCTCAACACCTTCAAGGAAGGAGGCTACCCATCCACTATTTATACTACTCTTGGGCCACTACCACCCTTGGATGAGTCCTCTCGACCTAGAGCACTCATCTAAGGGTTAGGATGCTTTCCACACACACACTATGCAGGGGCTAACCCAAAACCCACACACATCTGGGTTTTCTTGCAGCAGTTTTCAAAGCATACTACCTAGACCCGCTAACCTATCAACTAGATCTCAATCAAGCTGACCCTCATTGATCCACGGCATCTAGCTAGCATCAACTCCTTTCCTTGTCTTCTTGACTTGCGGACTCGTCTCAGATCATCTTCGGCGATCTCCCAGCCGTTTGGACCTCGGCGCTCCTCGCTGAGTCCGGTCATCAGCCCGCCTCGGCGCGACCTAGCAAATCGCCTCGCAACCATCAAAGACAAGGAAACTCCTCACATAGCAATGCCCACAAAGATGTGCGATAAACCATCCAACTCATCACTCGCGTCCATCGGCCGGTCGCCCTCTGGCGAGACAACTCAAATTGCTTCATTTTGAAAATCAATCCAAATCAAACTCAAACTTGAGCACACCTTGCTCAAATAAAGTCAAATACTAATCACAAACATGGATGGACCTCCACATGGTCCCGCTGCGGATTGGTTCCACGAACCGGTAGTGATAAGTTCTCCGCTTAACTTTCGATCCGGCGGTGATATGTTACGCTACTGGCTCTATCTCAGCCGGTAGTGATATGCGGCAAGAAGTTGCCTATTACGTAGTAGTGATGACTTGCTACTCTTTACTCTAGTGATGCAAGCAACCAACTAGCATCCACTATGATATGAAAAAGCATTTCAATCATCTGCTAAGCATTTTTTCTTATATAAATCTCAATCAACCTAAAGTGGCCCGTCTTGATTGATGCCTTGTAACCCACAGATGCATTAGCCCTTGTAAAGTTAATTCGAATCCCTAAAATTAAATTACCCAACTTGCAAAAGAAAAACCAAAACAAATAACATTCCAACCTCGGAAGCATAACAACAAACAAGTAGAGGCATGAAAACTCACAATCATAACCTACAAATAATTGGGATTTTCCATTGCTTCTCTACATCAAACAAACAGACATTCAAATCATGGAAATCGGCATGAATTTCCAAGGGCATTAAAAATTCATCGACATCAAACTTGGGAGGCGGGGTGGGAGTGGGGACTCGAGTGGGCGGGAGGAGGTGGTGGGTGGGAGTCGCCGGTGGGGGGACCTCGGAGGCGGGCGAATGCACTGTGGGAGGGACCTCGAGGCGGGCGGATCTGCGATGGGTGGGAGGCACCGACTAGACAAACTACAAATCGCGGGAGGCTGGAGGTGCAGAGGATGAGCTAGGGCAAAATAGAAATCGTGGGAACCAAAGTGCGCGTGACTTGGTGAGCTTCACTGAAATGGCGAAATGTCATGCGAGTTAAGAGGTACTTGGTAGATTCTGGCGCTCTGACTGCGTCGGATAGAAATATGATGTTAAAAGCGTGGAAAGAAATATTAGCACGTGAGTTAAGCTAACTGAAGCCAATTATAGAATTTGTATAGAAGATAGCATAGTACGATGCATATGTAGCGACTATGTGCAGTTTCCTATCAATATATACATATTTCTGCTAAAAGATCTAAAGTTATAAGACCGTGATGACTATTACAGCTTGAGAATTTATAACTTGTGTGGAAAAAGAGGATCTGAAATTTAAAAAGAATACTGTAAACAATTTTACAATAAAAGCATGAATTGACATTGCCAACTAATGGAAGAGGTTAAACTCTTAGGTAAGTACAATATTAAAGGCTACTACTGGCTAATAGTAAGCTAAAAGCTAGCTTGTACAATAACTCTCTAAAGGTTGTCACTAGATACTATGCAATAACTATCTTTTTCTCTTGTACTGAAATAATCCACCTATGCTTGATTGCAAATTTGACTACTAAATAAGAGCTAGCTCTCTTCTCTTTTCTCACTCTTTCACATAGACTAAAGCTGATGTGTACACGCTAAGAGCCAGCTGAGGTAGCCTTATTGTACATGCCCTTAGTTGCTAGGTTCAGTTAGTCGGTCAAAACCAATGAAAGCATAGAATGATTTATGCTATCAGCTTGATCAAGTACTTGATCAAGCAAATTAACTGAAAGTGTATATATAAATGTCCATATTACTTGAACACCAAAACAAAAAACGAAATGCGTTGAGAAATACCCGAGGGCTATGAAGAAGTCATTGATGTACTGATACTTGATGAGGAGCTCATTGTTGACCATAGCGGCTTCATACAGCCACATCCCTCCATGCTCAAATCCTTTTAGTATTGCATAGTCCTCACAACATTCCCTATAGAAGAACAAACATATATTTGAGTCTAGGAGTTCTCACACTCTAGGAAAGGTAAGTAAGGAGGGGAGGCAGCATGGGGAGGGAGGAAGACAGGAAGAGGGCAGGGGAACAGACTTTAGCACTGACAGACATTATCTGAGGTGTTATCATGATCTTGGTCTTGAGAATTGCTAGTTTCAAGAAGACTTGCTAACTTCAAGAGCAAGGGCCTCAATTTGTAGATGAACCAAAGGCAGGAGGAGGGTGGATGCTGAATAAAGTTGTATACCATACATATTAAAAAGAATGGAAAATGTAAACACTGGTAGATATATATTTTGCAATACATGGCAATAAAGCAAGATATTAGTCATTCTCAATAAGCAGAAATACTCTACAGATGGAAAGGCACAGGTAACTTTGTTGTCGGTTCAACAGCCTTGAAGCAACTTCCTCCCCTGCTGTGATCGAATCTGCATAAGTCTGATTCCCATCAAGAATCGGAGATACTTAATGAATCGAGATTCTAATAAGGATAACGACAAATGATAGTAGGTTTTTACATGTGATTGCTATTATTTCTATAGTTTAAAAACTTGGGTGGAAAGGAGGATCTGAAATTAAAAAAGAATACTACAAACAATTTAAAAATAAAAGCAAGAACTGGCACTGTCAATTAATGGAAGAGGTCAAATTCTCAGTTGCTAGGTTCAGATTTTTAGAGCAAAGTTGCTTTTTTCAGTTGGTTAAAATCAATGAAAGTATAGAATGATTCATGCTATCGGCTTGATCAAGACAATGATTAAGCAAATTACCATAGAAAGTGTAGATATAAACGTCCATATTACTTTCGCACCAAAAAAAAACGAAATGCACGTCACCACCCACAACAACACAGGTATTCACCTGTATTTCAATGTAGGAAAAAGTGTGTCACAACCAAATACATATCAATAGCATTGGAACTGCTTAGCAGGCAACAAGAGCTAGCAGCATATGACAATACTAAGGTGAAGTGCCTCCAGCAATAAGCAGTTAAGGACAAGCAGTGACTGCAAACATAGTCAACAGTGATTTGCCTGCTTAGTTTAAGATATGCCATAGCTCTATCTGCAAAGGCATAAGTTGCACGAGACATCCCAATACCTCTTGGGTAGCACCTAACTGTTTAAGCGAACTTTTCTTTTTTGAAGTACTCACAACCCTACAAATAAAACATAAGAAACAGCAGGTTTAGATTTGTAAGGGTCATTAGCGCCAATAAAACATAGGAAAAGTTATGGTTTTTCGGCAAGAATCAGGATGCAATTTTCCGGAAACAGTTTTTTTTGGCAAAAGGGCTCGGTCCAGGTCTAGATACAATTTCCCGGAACAGCGAGTATCTTTCTGCAAAAGGCCTCAATCCGGAGTTGGATGTTAATTTGTGGCACCATGAATTTTTTTTTGAAAGAGGGTGCAGAGTCTTCTAACAACTCATCTGGCTAAGGCATATTTTGATTTATGTTTTCTTCGTCAGCATCAATTATCATTGTTCATGATCTGAGACATGTATAAACAAGCACATCATTTTGACTACATCATATCGGATTTAGGCTCGTCATGATGATAAAAAAAAGCAGAATAGTTCTTAAATATCTAACTAACGATTATATGAGTGCATATGAGAATTACAGCGCATGCACATGGGGTGTTGAATTTCTATAGAAGGCCTCATATCTTCAAAAGAATAAAGGATATTCCAAACAGAATATATCAATAAACAAGAAGGTTGGCGCTGCATGAAAATAATTAGCACACGGGAATGTACATGCTCAAATAGGATATTAAGCAATGCAGTTGAGTTTTCCATAGAGTAGACCAAGGCTAAACTTACAGATTAATGGAAGCACTATGAAGCAAGTCATATTATATTTATATACTCGCATGCTTGTTCCTTATCCATGATGTATCGCATGCTTGTTCTAGCAGGGGATAGTTTTTAGGTTAATAAGCATTTATTCACACTGGAAGCGGGGTGCAGAAAGTGAGCAAACCTAGGATAATTTGGAGGCGGATAAAATACGAAAAAGTGAGCTGTCCATAAGAATAACCTTCAAACATCATGAAAATTTCAGGTTTGGCTTTCTGAATTTGGATTAGTGATCTCGTGAGTGACCAACGAAGACATTTCATCATCAGCCTTAGTATTTTGACTTTGTTCTGCTCTGTAGCTAGTAGTAGATTGGGAAGTATGAATGTATCTTAAATTCTAACAAGTGTACCTAACAAGAAACACGAAATATTAATTAAGATAAGCAGTAACAACTAACTTTTTAATGTGAAGTATAACATCGATAAAATCCATTCTAGAGTTTTGAGGCTGATCATAAAGAGGAGGATTGACAAAAATGTATTTGTGGCTTAGGTTTAACAATGACAATCAAGCCTACAGTTTTGTCTGTACAAAGATGTAGATTGCCCATGTAAAAAAGAACAGAAAATAAGCCAATAAGTTATAAATCATGTCAAGAATGATACATACCCTGTAGAAGACCACTCTGTTGAGGCATGATTAGCATTAACATGATTCCTTTCGGCGACAGTGTAGTGTGTTATATCAAGAGCGAGGAAAATAGGAGCAGAACTGAGGCACGTTTAGGAGGCGTGAAATTGCATTCTTTGGATTATCAGACAGGAAGATATTATCTTATTGAGAAATCATCGTGAGAAAACATCGTACAGGGTCCTCGTAGGCCATACTTGCATAAATAACGAACCAAAAGTTGCCATAGCATAGCACCAGCACCAATAAATCAAATAGTCTTGAACCTGACTGAATCAAAGAGATATAAGAATTTGAAAACCAAAGGCAAAAAGTGTGAGGATCACTCATAGCTTTTGGTGCTGTTTTGAATGATAACTCATTGTCCATGGCATCAATTATCCTGGCCCAAGTTGAAGATATTGTAATGAGATTGAGAAGGCAACCTTCGGATGGAGAGAGCTATGAAATCAATAATCAGTTAGAGACTAAAAAACATGAACAGGGCCATGTAATATGAGAAGGCGTATCCAAAGAAACAAGTTTATTAGCACTAATATGTAGAACCAACTGTGTTCTCCCCACTTAGTAGGTTCATTTAAACCATTTTCACCTGACTTGGTTGTTAAGTCAGAAAACAAAGAAAAATAAGTTTTAACGTCAGAAACAATGGCTCTCTGATTAGGAAATGTAGGAGGACATAGAAAGTGGCTGGAGTGGAAGAGGAAAGATGCAGGCAAGCATATTTTTGTCAAGATTCCAAGGAAATGCGATATTATCAATGTTTATTACCTGGGAGATAGATGGGGAACAGCCAGGGGTAAAGGCAAACCAAAGAACAAAAAATGCAAGAAGAGATAAGCTGAAGAACCCATGTATCAAAACCAAAGACTGAAATCTAGATATACATGATAAAATTATCCTGGATCAGGAAACAAGAAATAACTAACAGATCATTTCTATTCCATAGCTTTCTTTTACAAAATGTTCTGAATTCTTAAAATAGAGATCTCATCAAAACATAAAGACGTAAACAGAAGCAAGCCGAGAAAATAAAATGATTCTAGTCATAGAAAAGCACATTCACATGATGAATATACCAAAGTAAACACAAAATGCACCCAACAATTTCCCTTTGTTAGCCTACTCATGTTCCAGCAAATTTTTTGATTGCAATTGAATAAAGCAATACAATTCAAGAGCAGCGATCCAACAGGACAAAGTAGGATGTGGATCTCTAAGCAATCTGCCAACAATTTCAGTCACACCCAAGGCAAGGATCCCATCTTTAGCACCTGAAACAATCTAAAGGCGTAGGTTCAACTACATAATTCTAACACGAAGAATGAACCGAACCAAGGTAATACCCTAACCAGAAATGAGTTGAGATCTCCCCAAACTAATACAGCGCAATTCAGGAAGTGGCGTGGCACAGACCTGGGCTTGGGGATGGAAGGGAGGGAGAAGGCAAGGGAGACGGAGGCGGTGAGGAGGAGGGAGACAATGAAGAGGGCCGGTAGACTGCTGAGGCCCAGGGATTTGGCGCCCTCGTCCTGCAAAGGCAGCACCACGAAGTAGGCGCTGAGGATATGTATGCAAAAACTATGTATTGATGAATGCATCTGGAGGTGGCACAGTACAATTCAATGAAATGGAATTGCTTACGAAGTAGAAGGTGGAGGCGGCGCTCATCAGCGGGGGGATCTCATGAGGGAGGACGACCACTAGAGACGTCGCCGCCGAACAACATGACCTGAAGCTCCAATGAAAATCCTGCTAGGAAGCATCAGGGAGATCTCAACTCGTTTCTGGTTTAGTTTGGGGCTGGGAAGGATCGGGAGGAAGGATGGGCTATCGTGTGGAGGGTTCCGCGAGGTCGTCGACTGCGACACGTGGACAGCTGGATTGGCACGCACACTAACGACGGACGGACAGGTGAAGAGAAACGACAGGCGCTCGGGACGCATCTCGACCGCAGTAGTCGATCAGACGGCCCGGACGAAGAGAGGTGACGTGGCCCGGCAGAGGTCGCGTGAAATCCTTCCGCTTTAATAGATACTAGGTGCGTTTGCGGCGTGACCGCGCAGCGCATGATATCGATGATATGAAATGCTTTTTCTTAGTAAAGAAAAGATTTGTGCTAGAAATAAATCTATAGCGTCTGAAAGTTGTTTATAGAAAGCTGCGGCTAGATGTATTATGTGAGGCACTTTGGAGAAAAGTGCTACTCAACATTATATTTAGTTTATAGAAAAATATAAATAAAATACAAACATGAGAAAGTTGGTTTGAATTTAAACCTAGCTCGATCGTTAAAAAAAGCAGAGCGTGACGCGTCGTGTGAGTACATATATGCGAGCGCGTCGCGTGAGAGTGCGATCCGCAAAGGGTAATGAGTCTCGAACTTGCTCTGGTAGCGAAAACGATACGAGATAACGAAGGACATGAAATTCTCAGTTCTTGAGTTGGAGGAAACATAGTGAGAAATAAACAAGGATCGATATTTTCTATAAAGTTTATATTTTTTAATCGATGAACCATAAATTGAGATATGTCTAGATTCATCTCGAGAAAGTATTTTCATCTGTTACCATTTTTTTAGGTTTTATAAAAGATTACAACATAAATTAGTAGTAAAAATTGTGTTTTGGGGTCATGTTGATGTCAAAAACAACATGTTTTTCTGGAGTGAATGTCATATCTGGTAACCACATGATCGTTATCTAGCATACGAGGTTGTCGAACACGAGACACCTCTTTGTTTATTACACATAAGGTTGGATGAATCTTAAATGCGTATTTTCTTACATGGCGGTCTTAGTGTCTACTAATTCCTTTGACAACCTCACTCTAATCTGATTAAAAATCTGACTAAAAAGTCTATCTGATTAAAAAGTACAAATGGCGTAGCCTTGATTCCTACTTGTGAATGTACATTTATGAATTTGCTATACAAAGTACAAAGTGAGCTACTTAAAGGTTGCATCAAATTCATTTGTATAATATTTGGGACTCTTAAAGTCAATATTATAAAAGCTATGTTAGAATTCATGGTGATGTTAAGCGGCCTAAGTACACGAAAGAGCAGATAATTGCTTTTCGGTTTGCATAAATATAGGCGAGAGAAAAGAATACCATCATGGGGTTCTTTGTCATAGCCCACACTTTGAAGCATCAAGCAGAATCGGAAGGTACACAGGAAAGAATATTATGCTAGAAATCATGGCGAATATAAGCGGCAACAAATGTAAAGATTTATGTGTACTCAATTGCAAAGGTAAAAAACAATTATGGGCACATAAAAGTGATTGCCATAGGTCAAAATATAAAACCAACCTTCGGATGAAAAAGCCCTCAATGCTCTTATCGATACTCGTTAGGGCTTTGAATTACACGGAATGGCGATTTAGCCCACTTGTAAGGCATGTGATAACAAGCTTATCTATGTACCCTCCACTTTTATCATTAACTTTGTATTAGTCAAACCAGCGAGAAAATTAACATGAAAGTACTGCGAAAACCAATCATCTAGTCACAAAAGAGCATTATTGTTATTAACTTTGATTGCCACAAGTGAATTGGTAACCCCATTGACAAAGTAGATAAACAATTGATTTTCGATAACAATTCACAATATACAAGAGCTTGAAATCATCAGAACACGGAAGCACCTAATTATATGAGATGAAACAAGGCGTGAGTTCCTCGATGGTATTTGCTATAGGCGACAAAAGTAGTGAAGCTGCGTTAGCCAAAACATCGACAACCAATCATCTAGTCACAAGAAGAGCATTATTGTTATTAACTTTGATTTCCACGAGTGAATTGGTAACCCCATTGGCAAAGTAGATAAACAATTGATTTTCGATCACAATTCACAATATACAAGAGCTTGAAATCATCAGAACTCGGAAGCACCTAACTACATGAGAATGAAACAAGACATGAGTTTCCAAGCCATCTTAATCCTGTGATGTCGCTGCTATGGGCAGCAAAGCGTGAAGCTAGCGTCGACCAAAACATCGACAACCTCAATAATCCCATCCACGATTTCCTAGAGCAACAAGTGAGTGCTATTTGAGGCGATTGTTTCCATAGCCTTGAGAAGAAAATAATTTTCGATGTTATGGAAGCATGGAAAACTTTAAAACTTAAAAGATAATTTTAGAAAAATAGCATGCAATATTATTGGCATGAAGGATATCACAGACTCTTGTGGCAAGTAAAGAAGGGGATGGAGCAGCTAAGCGTAGTCACGATGAGGACAAAAGATGAAGCTAGCCCATCGAATTAATCTGCGAGCAAAATAAATATAAGCAAACCAGAGAATAGAAAAAATCTGACATCGTGATGGGATATATTGATTGAAAATTAGATGGTGAGCAGGTAGAACCTAATCCTAGTGATTTAGGAGGTTCAAGTTATGCAAAAGCAGTACAAGGAGTTCACACTCAACAACTATTGCCCTACTACTTCATCACAATATCCTAACAATGGTGACCACAATATCCTAACAATGGCAAGTAAAGAAGGGGATGGAGCACTAAGCGTAGTCACGATGAGGACAAAAGATGAAGCTAGCCCATGAATTAATCATAGCATAATAAATATAAGCAAACTAGAGAATAGAAAAATCTGACATCGTGATGGGATATATTGGTGAAAATTAGATGGTGAGCAGGTAGAACCTAATCCCGGTGATCTAGGAGGTACAAGTTATGCAAAATAGTACAAGGAGTTCACACTCAACTTAACTATTGCCCTACTACTTCATCATAATATCCTAACAATGGTGACCACAATATCCTAACAATGGTGACAGGATAAAGAGGTTTATAGCACAAGCTTTATTGTAAAATCAAGTCCATCGGATAGTGGATTGGAAATTCGGCATCGCTATGGTTCGGTGTACACGGTTCCTTCCCAATTTCTATTAGATTGATGTGCGATCACCATGATTGATGTCGGGTCACCAATGCGAAAATTAACTCGATCGTTGGAACATCACTCATGGTGACCGCACATCAATCTAATAAGCCACAAATATTATTATTTCGATTAATAAGAAGCGATATTATTCGTTTGTTACGACTATGTTGTATTGCTAGTGGCTGATCTAATTTGTTTAGTTAGCATCACATTTGTCATAAGCATTAGAATCCACTTGTCCATCGATAAGCACATATTCTGGATCGTGGTATATGTAATCGTGAGGAAAAGTCTCACATAGAGTATATCCTAAAGGGTAAGCGAGAAAATTTTGTTTTTCCCTCTAGTTCATTACAATGTCAATTTCTTCACATTGATTGTGTAAGCAAAGCACAATTCTAATAGGAATTTAAGAAATGATCTTACGAGAAAGGGCTATCTAAGCACATATTGATAGAATATATATTGTGAAGCTAGTTCTTGCATATCACGGAATTGAAATTTGCTAGCGTGAGAATAGGTATAATCTGTGACCGATCATAGTTAGCATGGAGAGTAGAAGCTAAACTCCAAGGAAACATTGGCTATCAGACCACATTACGATTGTAATAATCGATCAGGTTTCTTCTTCTTTTTCGTCAACACTAAAAAGCGAACATAACTCTGTTGGTATTAGTAGGATGTATTCTTTGGTAGATGGTTAAGAAAGCAGATTCACTCATTTAGAAAGCAAGAAAGGTATGCAAACATTAGTTGGGAAACTCATGAAGCATATCAATTTTCATGTTCTGATGGTACCGACAAACGCTTTCTTATAGTTTCTGAGTAAACCAAGCGAGAAGCTATTGATATGGAGGGCAAACTTATAACTTTGGATAATGTTGTTTCGCCATATTGGGCTAAAGCCTATATGCTATCCTCATCTAAGAACACGAAGATATCTAAAGCATATGAGATCACATTTTTTCATTATGACAACATAATTTTTAGAAGTCGTTATAGGAAATCTGAAGGTGATATCCATGAAAGTAAATACTATTCTTGTACTCGACTCATCTTTGTATTTGCAGTGTTCAATATAGTATATCGGCGATCTTTGCATTCAAGCGTATTCTTTAAGCGGTAAATAAAAGCTACTTTGATTAAACCCGGAGGCTCTAATTTGATGAGAAGCTAATCGATCAAATGTGGAGTTCTAATTCGATATGAGCATATTACAAAGTTTATAAAAGCAAAGAAGAAAATAATAATACCTTAAAAATCTAGCGAAACATAAGCATGTGAGCAAAGGTATCTTGGAAAAAACCCCAATGAATTATTTTAATTCTAATTAAAAAATTAAAACCAACTGTTTGATATTGGTTTGCAGACATACTTTTATAAGTTATGAGCATGAATATCGATTGAACTCAATGAGTATAAATAGAAATGGTAAGATTTTTTTGGTAACTTTGATATATAGGAGTAATCCTATCTGCGAGACAAGGGAAAAAAATCGGGAGGCATAAGAGAACAATATGTTTCAACTGAGCAGTAATGCATGCTTCACTTTTTTTCTTGTATGAACTCTATAAGGCGGGTTGTGGAAGAAGGAACTATATCTGAGCGTAGGAAAGTCTAATGGAAATAGGGACGGAGTGAGAATCATGAAAGGGCACTATATACACAAAAAGCGAATTGAGCTTATAGGAATGTAGATCTTGTCTTGGTAGAAGCGGCAGGCGAGGCGTATACAAACTCAATATATGAGGCGGAGGCCAAGGCAGGCAAGGCACGTGGGGCGACAATGGAGGCAGGACAGCGAAGCGATCGGTGCTTACGGCCAAAATTGATCGGCGACAAGATTGCGAGAGGGCAATCGGAATCCATTCTTCGGGGAAAATCGATCGGTGGCGGACTGTTGAGGGCAATCGAATTCATTGAAGAAAAGGGGAAAAGCAAATAATGTTGTATTTGGGAGGCAAAGCTAACCGGCGAAGAAGCGACATGCACGGAGGCGGACCAGCGCGATCGAAAAGACGGCAATGAGAAGAGGCAAAGAGGCGTCGTCGCCTCGTGAAGCACATCGGAAGAGACGCGGCGCAGCCAACCATGACGCATATAGGCGCCTGAGCCAGCTCGAGCGGAGAGACGGGCAAAAAAAGCGCCCGCGGACTCGATCCCGCGACCTTGGTACGTGGTGCGCGAGCTCTCCAGCAGCTGCCCGCCACGAGTGTTAGGGCTTAACAAGCGTAACCAATTACTTAGAGCTATGCAGCGAAATAGCCGCGTGGGCGGCGTGGCTTAACTGCCGGCGAGCCGTGCATGCAGGCGCTCTTGTTTCTGTTGGTGGCATAGCGAGAGTGTGGCAAGCACGCGCGAGGACACGAAGAAGCGGCGTGGAGGCCGAGAAAGGTGGAAAACTCCCAAGTTTATATGGTAGTATCTAGAGATGTTTTCGCGTGCGTGCCGCCTTGCGTTCATTTTTTTGCGGTTAAAAAAACTTGGTTATACAGTTTGAATCTATAATATGTAGGTTGCGATTATCGGATTGTTTACGTGTAAGATGCTGCTGGCATAAGAAGAAAGCGGATGGTTTATAGAGGTAAATTCATGGTGTTTAATTAGAACTATTCGTCTTATACATTTAGAATATGGTAGTGTATTCATTTGCGTAAGCGATATATATAGGCTGTGGAATGTAGATGAGTCTGGCCCGGAATTGTATGGAACACGATCTTGGGATGATGCAAGGCGAGTTTGTGTATGCATGGTCTGCTTATGTATGGGGACTTGCGCGTGGGCAAGCTTTAGTAGTAACGAGGATACAACAAGTGTTATATAGTAGTGCGTGTACATGCAATTGGAAATAGATAGAGCAAACATTAATGTCTGAAGTGGTTTATGTATAGGTGGAGCAATAGGTAGCACAACAAAAGAGCACGCTACATAAATTGCAGCCCTTGCGGATCGGTTGGCATGTTGATAAGGGCAAACTTTGCTCCATACAATTCTTAGTGAAAATTGATGAAGTAAATTAAATTCCTTAGATAAAGTAAGAAGCGAGATAAAAGAGTAACTAAATACGACCGATCGGTGTATCATTCCTTGAGGCCGAAACACAAAACAAGCGAGCGATATATTTACAGCAGATAATCAAATTGTGTCATGTTTGCAAATGCTATGAACTTCCTAGATCTAGCAACCAATGCTTTTAGTAGTAGACAACTTGCTAAGGCTTGTAATTACGAAGATGGCACGTATTACCATGAGGATGATGTGCCATCTTGATTGTTTTGCTTTCTTCACCACAAATTTAGACTTACATCGAAGGTAGCGATATATCGACATTGTAGTGTCGAGAGGCTCGTGTATCGTTGTTCGATCTATCGTTTATGTATACCAACATGTAGTGGTTTACACCAATGAAATCAACACCCTTACGGATCAATTCAGGCTTTCTTGATGAATGATGAAATCAGGGATCGACTTTCTTCTTCATGATTTTGAGGCGATCTTCATACACCATGAGGTTTTAAGATCCAAGACAAAGAATATTATACATGTGTCCTCATCATCACGCGTATTTCTATGACAAACAAATTAAGAAAGGTGAAAGCGATAACTTGAATGGAATAAATGGGTTACTCACCAACCAATCATGAAGGCCAACAACCGAGTTGCTCTAGCGTCTCAGTGGCGAGAATGGGTAGTTGCAAAAGTTGTAGGCGTTCATGCCAATGATGCCCTTGTGTAGCACCCAATGTTAGTGTTTCTCTTTGGAGAATTTGCGATGGTCATGTCGAAATATAAAGATCAATTTGCTTAATTCATTGTTGCTTTTACGAATATGTGATCACGATTGATTTCAAAATCTTGTGACGTTTTGTATCTATGCTTGGCGGAGATAAATTTTGAAGTTGTCTTATGGTTACGAAATCTCAAAATGGTTTGAATTGACCATTCAAGATGCATGAACTAACACAGAAACTTCTCTCTGTACATCTTGATAATCCAAGCATGTGGCAAGATGGAGTTGTGACTACTTTTTGTTCTCATGTCGTCTCCAAAGTTGAGTCGCTCACCGTGTAGTTGAAACCAAAGGGAAATAGCAGCGTAGAAAGCGGGAACCGCCGCCATCATATGACACGGTGGAGATCACGGTTGGCTCATCCATGGTGGTCGATGGCTCACTCGATCGCGAACTCTCTGAAGCACATGTCGCGTAAGCCGTGAAATCCTCCTGCATTGATAGCGCACGGTACACAAAATTTGAGAAAAATTGAGTTTGATTAATCTTGTAACTTGAAAACAAGTGGTGAGAAAAGAGGTGATCGAGATTATCTTACATGACTTTCGGGCTCGGCCGGACGCGATGCTAAATCTTCAAGGATATGTCTGTATCTATGCTTGATAGTATAAACAAGCCAACCAATCTATCAACTCGATAATCCCACCAATATCAATCCAAATCATAATGAAGAAAACTACGATCGTTCCACGGTGAAGACGAGCTACAATGTCGCCCTCGTCAAACCACTGAAATCCACTAAACCAACAACCTTTCGCAATCCTCGACAAAAGTAATAAATGAAAGCAGCGATCTTTCGGAAAGGAGGCCTTACAGACCATCATCTTCTTGGCCCCAAACGGATCTGGTGGCGTGACTCATAAGACTCCTCGGTCTCGCCGGTGGCATGGCAGCGATCTTTGTCTGGTTGGATCGGCCCGAGGCCAAAGCGCTCGGTGAAGCCAACCAGAGGTCGAGGAGAGGCGAAGAGAGCCCTGAGGCGAGGCGGGAGGCGGGGGCAAGGCGGTGGCCATCCTGCGTGCGATGGAAAGGGAGGACATGATTCTTGGTCTCTCTTTCCTCTTGTATAGATAGCACCACTGCGCGATGGAAAGGGAGGACATGTTTTGGTCTCTCTTTCCTCTTGTATAGATAGCACTCGAGGTGGAGAGAAGGTTCTCGCGTGGCCTGCGGCGCTCGAGAACAACTATCGGCGAGGACCAGCGGCGTTCGTGGGGCTAAGCGCATGCGTGGAGTGAGGAAAGCAGTCGTCGCGATGGTGCGGGTGGCCTTGAGCGCCCGCCTGCGTCGGACGAGTGGTGGAAGCGGAGAGGAGGCATGGGACCTAAGCGCCGCGAGACTTCGCGACACTCTGCACGAGCAGAGACGGATCTGTGCGGAAACAGCAGACTGACCCGGCGTCAGTCAGGCGTCGGCGTAAATCCGAGCGGGAGGACTTTCTTGCAAATCTTGTGGCGTGGCTAGCCTCTCGGTAGGAACCTTGCCAACTTTAGGAAAGGTATAATAAGGTATAAGGTATTAGTTGTGTTGGTTTTCAATACAACAAGGCAAGTTAATGATCATTATCCCGTCGGTTTCTTAGAAAAACCAAGACTTATCGCTAGAAAAGTAACAACCGCAACTAACAACAAATACTTCACTATCGATTATTAATGAAAAACACAATTGAATTAACACTTCACTATCGGTTATTGGCGAGCAAACAAATGAATTACTACTTAGAGCACAAAGGACACTTCACTATCAATTTTTAAGGAAAACCAACACAGATGAGTTGACACTTCACTATCGATTATTAACTAAAACCGACACAAATGAATTACTCAGCACAAAGGACACTTCACTATCGGTTATTAAGTTAACCCAACACAAATGAATTGACACTTCACTATCGGTTATTAATGAAAATCAACACAAATGAGTTTACTCACGCTCAACACAATGGACACTTTACTGTCGGTTTTTAACAAACAAAAACCGACACAAATGAATTACCACTCACGCTCAACACAAAGGACACTACACTATTGGTTTTTAAACAAAATCGACACAAATGAATTGACACTTCACTATCGATTTTTAAGGAAAACCGACACAAATATATAACTCTGGAATATTGGTTTTTAACGGCGATACTAATATATAACTCTTCACTATCGGTTTTAACGAACCAACACAAATGTATTGTAATTACTATCGGTTTGAATAAAAACCAATACAAAACTTGATTTATTGGTTTTCGGAGAAACCATGAAGTCTGAATTTTGAACTATTTGATCAAAGTGAAAAAGGCCTAACTTTTGCAAATTTAGTTGGAATTATTTTAAATTTTGCGAGAAACATACTTTGGGATACTACAAATCTTTTCCAAAAGAATTTTTGAAAAATGAGTTAGCAACAGATGCCAAAATTAAATTCACTTACGTAGGCATGCTTTTTGTGTAAAGAGTAAAAAGTCGAGAACTTTTCAAATAAATCCAGGTTTTTAAAAATTTAGAAATGAACTTTGGGCTATTTAGAAGCTTTTCTAGAATGAATAATTTCAAAAGGAATTTTCTTTGAAAATATATGACAAAATGCGCTTAGTAGGCATGAAGAATTAAATGACAAAATCCAGGTCCACAGAGTGAAACTCACCTAATGCTAGAATATGACCTACATGGCTCAGAGTAGTTTTTCGGCTACTTTCAAATCAAATAACTTAGGATTAGCTGGTCTTTCTAAAATCCTTTGAATAAGAGAATTATTCTGAATGACCAACTAGTAAGTAGATTTCAAGAATGTCACAATGTTCTATCGAGAGATTTCAAATTTTCTCACCCAAGTATTGTTTCTAACCAAAATATGTATTGTTTTTTGGGTGGCGGAGGAAATCTCCTCTAGAACAACAACGAAGGAGAGTTCAGCCAGAGGTATAAATAACCAAACGAGTACATCATGATCGGTTCTCGCGAGAAGCGATAGTGATGTGATCATCTGCTTGTCATGTCGGTTCTTATGTGAGGCGATAGTGATGTCAAACTCATCATTATCGATTCTTATGTGAGCGATAGTGATGTGCGAACTCATCATATCGGTTACCGTATAAAAAGCGATAGTGATAAGCGCGTCACCTTGTCACTATCGACGCTATGTGAGGAACCGAATAGTGATGTGCATAACTTTCTTATCGGCACCATAGAATCGATAGTGATGTGTCACATCATTATCGGTTCTTGTGTGAGAACCGATAATAGCAACGCTGCACATCATTATCGCTTCTTGTAATAAGAACGATTGTGATGTCTTGCGATGTTCATCTGATCGATTCTAACCTAAAACGGATAGTAATTATTATTAACACCCTCCTAGTCATCTTTCGTCGATTTTCCTAAAAACTTAGGCGGCCGGATAGGCGATAGTGATGTACCATTCTGTAGTAATTATGCGAATTAGTAGTTAGTGCATATAGTTACATTATTGAATATGAATTGAACATACGGTACTAAGCAAGGTAATACATAGATGTTGTTTGTTTGACTTTCCTCTGGCTAGAAAGCAAAAAGACAAAGCCCAAACAAATGAGAATCTTTTCTACCAAGCTTATAAAATAAGCTTAAGCCACCTTAAAATTATAAGCCATAACCCAGAAAAAGTGTGTTTTTCCTTTTATGGGATAGAACTAACACTACTGAAGGAAGAGCTTATATTAGGCGCCTCAACACTAAAGAACATCAGCAGCGGTTCTATGGTAAGAGCCGTCGATGAAATAATCACAGATGGTACTCTTCATGAACCGTCGATGATATAAATCAATATCATAGACGGTTTTAGTTAAAACCATATGTGTTAAGTTCACATCACAGATGGTTCTAACTAAGAACTGTCTGTGATATAACCTCAGACCACTATATAAACATACAAATGTTGTAAACATGTGAGTGCTAGCTAATGATCCAGGGAATAGCACAGTAATCACATGGAGGTTCCTATTCATCAGAACGGGGTCTCACAATATGATAGAAGACATGAAAAAATTCTAAGGTTTTCTTGTCTTGAACTATGAAATAATGTGGTTTCTCAATGTACACTTGTTGATATTTGTGGAATATATATCATATTTTGTTAATTTTTTGTTACCTAAACTATGAAATATTTTGTTATCATATTTGTGGTATCATATTTGCGATAAGTCTTGTTGTCTTGAACTATGAAATAATGTTTTTTCCCTACCTCTCTTGGTAGAACTTCCATGATTAGTATATATTGTTCGAAATTTTCTTCTCTTTAGATATTTCTGCAATGACATTTATAAGACACAACTAGTTATAGATTTTGCAATTGAATATCAAAACATCCTAGATGCATTGAGGCAACAGCTTGTAAAATATGAACATTTGTAGCACTTCCATCCCCTTTCTTATCCTAATGTTGATGGATTCCAAGGCAAAATCCAATTCCATGAACAGTTCATCCTGAAAGTTGTCATGCTCTGATTTATCATTCATTTCAACCTCATCCCCGTATGAGAATACCATATACAGCTCATTTTTACTCTGATCTTGTATAGGTCAGAGTGAAAATAAAGCATATGTAATAATCGTCGAGATGATGATGAAGTGGAATATAAATCACGGCATGACAACTTTAATAGATAAGCTGTTGAAAATGCTACAAATGTAATATTGAAGACCTCAACATGATAGAAAAGGTTGATGAATGCTAAAATGTTCAGTAAAATATGCCTGGTTGCATCTAGAATGTTATTGCAGGAATATTCATAGAGAAAATTGCAGACAACGAATACTAATCATAGAATACGCCAAAGAAATAGAAAAAACATATCACGAATGGTTCTTTTTAGAAATGTGCATGTAATAATCTCATATCGAATCTGGTTCTAATTAAAAATGCGTTTGTGATAACTAATATCATAAACGGTTCTAGTTAAAAACCGTATGTGATATGTCTTTTCCTGATCGATTTGGAGCCGAGTGCATGATATGTACGTATTATCAGCGATAAATGATTGGGGCGGCCCAAAAAGCAAAATCCCCACGATGATGTTTTCTAACAAATGCGTAATAGCCTTCTCTGTAGTAGTGTAAATTTTGCTATTCAACCGTCAAAATTACCCACTAATGCCATCTTATATAAAACTTCCGCATATAGCCTCACCTACCATCCTAATCCCTCTAGTCTCCATGTGCTTAATCACCTAAAGGGCTACTAGAGCCTCGCAAATCGAGGCGATCTTAGGTGGCCTCGACTCAACCTCCTCCTTCAGTTATCGGCCCTAATTACCAACAATACTTTGCATCGTGTTCCAAAGGTACAAATCAAGATAAGCGATCAAAGTGGTGCTGTTTTGAACAAAGGCAAGTTAAAGTATGTGGGCAGGGGAGGTGAGGAGGATGGTTGGAACAAGTAGAGCACGAGAGTATATTGTATAGGCAATGTGTAAATTGTAAGGAGGAAACATATGTGCTAGCTATGGTCATATGGACCTAGGCACAGTAAACAAGTCGAGCTCAAGCGAGCACGGCTGCTAGGCTCGATCTTAGTAAATGCTTGAGGCGAGCTCGAGCCAAGCTTGAATGAGCTTTAGTTGGGGCTCGAGCTTGTCTCGGAGGCCAAGCTCGATGAAGCTTGAACTCGACTCAAGTAAGCTCGATAATAGTAAAGAATTCAATATGCACTATTCTTCAATAATAAAAAATGTTCAAGTTTGATCTGCTCGAGTAAACTTGATAAGAGTTAACATATAGTAATATTTAACAAGTAATTTGTAAACTTGCTAGGTTAGCAAGCTATTCAAGCTCGACTCGGTGAAGCTTGCGAGCTCGGAATCAAGCTAGAGTTCGGCTCATATGGAGCTTGAACAGAGCTCGAATCGAGCCTAGATCCAGCAGAGCTCGAGTGGCTCGTAAGCCTCGAGCTTTTTATAGCACTACATGGACCCGATGAGGGTATGGCCACAGGCCAAAGATGCTGTCGCCCGCGTGTGTGACAGCCTGGAGGCACGACCACATAGGCCGTATGAGCATGGCCACATGGGCCAAGGCCACATGGATGGAGGTTTTGTGGGCTGCCATGTGATTTGGATAGTGAAGAGAGAGCCCAATTCGTGGAAGAGAAAACAATTGGCCCAAGCCGAGCGAAAGGGAAGCAAGCACGTGCAAGGAATGCAAAGAAGGACAAGTAGGCAACCTGATTTGGAGAGAAAGGAAAGCAAATCAATTTGGGCATGATAAGCAAGGAAAGAAAGAGATAAAGTCGAATTGGATTTTGAAGTTGAAACAGTCCAACTCAGTTACCAAAACAGTAGATATTAAAAGGCCATAACTTTCACATCAAACTTAGATTTTAACGTTCTTGTACTTTCCTAAAAGCAGGAGATTACCATCATATCTTTCCATAGCGAGATCTTCCAATTGGGCATACTTCTATTTTAAGTTTTTAAGTTTTTAGCTTGCTAATTGGCTAATTAAGTTTTAAAGTTGTAATTTTTGTCTCTCTTAGAGTCCAAGTTATATACATTTAGGGCGTGAATTTGTGCGGTTTAACTATATTTTGGTCATGCATTGTGCACTAATATAAGGCCAAAGAGTCTACCCATGTAGGATATTAGAGTAGATGTATTGAATAAAATTCAAGAAAATCCCTTTGTTGTTTGGTGGCGAGTTGAGGTATATGCTTGAGATGAGTTCTTTGAGAGAGAGTGAGAGAATTGATTGTGCAAGTTGATGACTCGTCATTTTTGATTGTCTAGAAGAAAGCCCTTGCGGTTTATCTTTTAAGATAGGTTTTGCGAGGTTATCGTGTGTGGGCTGTGATAGATTGGGCATATCACATATCAATTAGCAATTTTCACTAGTTGATCTGTATCATTTGGTATTAGAGGTTTAATAGCTCACGGTGTCATTGATTTCTTCTTGCAAAGGTCCACTACTATAGAATGATACAATATTATCAATTCATCTAGAGTGGGTCCCCAACTTTTTTATGAAAAAAGCGATTGTTTTAGATGATTCGGTGAGGTTTAATAATTGGTGGGGTGAAAGATCAAGATGGCGATCAAGGGGGTGAATGATCCCAAATTCGATTTTATCCTTCAAAAGATCATAAATGCAATTTATCACCTAAAAAACTAAGCCAACACCCTTAGCAATCAAATGGAGCGGAAGAATCAAATTTCCCAAAATTTAGCCCTTAGCGGCAATACCAGCCCTTGTGGGAGGCGCTGCCGAAGTTCTTTATCTCTGATAAAAACATGCATATGAGCGATGCTTCGGCCAGGTTCAAAAAGGAAAATTGATGTATCTTTTGATTCGTTGATCCAAACTCAATAAACTTGGTAGATATGATCCTAAGGATGTCGAGGAACTTATTCCAACCTTCAATCACAAAATTGACATCAAAGTTGAGCCTTTTTTGCAGGAAGGAAGAACACACCAAGTTTTGTGCAAACGAACAAACTTGATTCAAGACTTGCTCGTGGGGTTTTGATGATCAAGAAGATCTGGATAGGCTCCACATGTCACAGCAAGCAAGAGATCAAGTCAAAACACAAGGAATCGTGAGCTATTAAATCACGCATTCAAGAATGCAAAAATCAACTTCTTGCACAAAGAAGCGCATAGGTTGCCTAGATGATTGAAGACATAAAATCAATAGAAGAATCATTCATCAAACACCAACCTCGGCAAGATTAGTAAGCATGTAGAAGAAGGAGAGGCAAAAGCAAATTGCGTAAAATGTAAATTGCAAGAAAGTAAATGAGAATTTAAAGCTGTGTAATTTAAATGCGTAATGTAAATGCATAAAGGAAAGAAATGACTTGTGGAAACATTTTCATTTACGGAAGGAGAGATTTACAAAGCCTCACAAACAAGTGGGGAATCAGATCATCACTAGCAGTGACTAGGGGATGAGAAGTAGCAACCATCTTGCCATGTCGAGCGGGAAAGCTAAAGTCCTTGACCATTTTGAGTTTGGGCAAACCACAAATGAGATAAATGAGTACACTAACTCGAGTCAAATGATCAAATCAATGTGACCAAGTCTCCTATGCAGAAGGAGAGATCACGGGACTCTGAAGCAATCAAACACGAAGAGAGTCTCGGAAAGAAGCAGAAAAATCATCCACGAAAGACTCTCCCAAATCTAGAAATCCATAAACTAACCCTCACGATGAATCGAGGATTCTCTGGGCATTACTCTTAAAACTCACCTCGAAAGAGTCATTGATAAGTAGAAAGCGAGAGAGCAAGTTATCTGCGACTTACTTACTAAGGCAACATTGTTAAGAATAAAAATTTTTTATTTATCACGAGATGGTACCTTTAGCAATGACTCTACGAAGAAGCATCTCGAAAATGATCAACTCATCACCGGGGCTCGGACTAGGAAAGAACCGCGAGAATCTCGGTCATAA